>OX383978.1:2846683-3329546 GCA_947532105.1 Athrips mouffetella
GACTCATGTTGTCATGACAGATATTCTGATCTCCAATGTTATAATATTTAAGTCACCAGTGTTTACTAACTTTTCATAGCTTTACGATATTGTTCATAAATGGTTGTTGTATTGACTCCTTTGTTCGAACTGTCAGAGCGCGGCGGCTTTTCGACCAATCCCAGCGTTTTATGGAAAGGGTAATATTGTGGTGAGAGAGGTCTCTTGAACGTTCGAGCCAGCCTCGCTCAGGCAGTCGTATTTTGTTCTTCAAACTGGGAGATTGTACCTTTAAAGGAGTAATCACGTATTGTGTAAAATTATGAAGACTCTTCTTCATATGTATGGTATTGTGTTAATGTACCCATTTTAACACTGTGTAAAGTGAATAACTTATTACAAAACGTAAGTAGACTTCGAGTGTTTTATTTAACATATTTCTCAACTCCCTCTCATTTGTTAACATGTCAGAAGCGGGATACGAGCCCTCACTTCCCACAAAGTGGACTGATAATGTTCAAAAATACATCTGCTGTATCTCAAAAACTGACTTGTTTGAAATGAGTGGAAAAACTGGAAAATCAACTACTTGTTTTTTTTTTCTCATGTGGTATTTTTTTCACCTTTTTTTTAACGTTGTGTTAAGGACGAGTGATTATTTAAAGTAAATAGTTATGATTGTATACTACCTACATGCTACCTACATTTTAAATCATTTTTGCACAAAATCGTTAGACGTTGCTAAGGAATAAGTGTACACAGTTCACTTTAACCATTTATTATCAAGCCTGAGTTTAAAACAAACAACATTTCGTGCTTTCATTCAGACAAATTAATCTTTTAGTTGTGTTTTACATATGGTTGTAATAATTTTTGGTGTAGGTACGTATTCAAAATAATAGTCTGAAGGTCTATTGGTTCGTATTCCCATGCGTAGTTCACTGTTTCAATTAATTATGTTCTTTATTTTGTTTGAAATTTACTGCTGCAAAAAAAAAACACGTAATATCTAACTACGAGTAAAAGCTACTTAAAAGTGTCCACTATTACGTTTATAGATTTCATTCAATTTAAAGCCTTAAAAGCGTTTCAAACATTGATCGCTTCTATACAATAGATACTCGCGCTGGAATTTTTACATTTCAGCACGTCATAATTCTTTTGCATTAAAGACCAGGTGGTAGTTGTTGTCTTCTGCCCATTGAGTTAAAAGGATGCCATTTAAGTCGTTGGAATCGTAACGCCAAGACGTGTGGTGGCTGTTAAAGTCGCCCGCCCATAAGCAGGGATGCGAAAACACCGGCAGTCCTTCTGTCCACGTGAGCGCTGGAGGTTTGTATATGTTAGTAATTGTGAGGTCCTGGACCTTGATGGCAGACATGTAGTAATTCGGGTTTCGATTTAGCGGGATGACCGTAACATTTGAAATACCCTCTTTTACATAAGATGCTATTCCATGCTTTGGGTGGTTTATTGTATGAACGATTCTGCGGATTGAAAATTTACTACACCACGTATACCACCGACTTAATAGAATCAATGGTACTGGGGCAGATGTTCAGGATTATTATAAAGTTTGCATCAATATTTATAAATCACTATACCAAGATCTAATTGCTATGAAACCTGAAAAATCAACAGAATCTAATCCTAATCCAAACGATGATAAGGAATCAGAAATTAAGTTGATTGCTTGCGAGCAAATTTTATCAAGTGAAACGGTCAAGCTTAGGTTCTCAGGAAAAACTTGCGTTCGTGCTTTTGTACAAAGAAGAAGTAAGAGTAGACGAGTTTGCTGAAGCTCGAGGCATTTCTAAGGAAAAAATCTACAATTTCGCCTCCGAATTTTTTTGCGATGACGCCTTACACTGGTTTCGGGCTATCAAGGATACAGTTAAGACTTGGAATGAAGTTGTGGTTTTACTAAAACAAGATTTCGGACAAGAGGACTACGACTACAGACTTATGAAATCCGATCGCGTTCGCAGGGTGAGATCGAAAATATCACTATTTCTCTCACAGTTATGCATGGCATGTTCTCTCGATTGAGTCGTCAAGTTTCAGTGGAGGATAGACTTGAGATTATCTTGTATAACATACGTCCCTGTTATGCAAGTACGCTAGCTAGTTTCCCTGAAATCAAAACTATTGAGGCACTCCAGAAGCAGTGTCGTAATTTTGAAACTTTCCAATCACGTCTATCACAGTTTCGCGAGCCTCCTAGACTAATTGCAGAGACCCTTGCCCTAGAAATAACAAACCTAGTACATCACAAAGTAACTATTTTAAATCAAACTTCCAACAAAATAAAAACTTTAATTCTAAAACAAGCTACCAACAAAACAAAAACTATAATACGGAGACAGTCAATCCAGTTGACTCAGACAACCAACAAAACTCTAGCAGTACTTATTTTCCTCGGTGCAGATGCAACTCGCATTCCTTAAGACAGTGTACCCAGCCGCATTTCCTAATTTGTTTCAAATGCAGAAGGAAAGGTGTGCGATTCCTTGAGTGTCCTACATGTAATCAGAAAAGCGCTAACCCAAAAAACTAGGTGATATGGATTGGAACGGTTGGTAAAAATTTTGTAAAAAAGTTCTTTAAATGTTACACTGTCACTTCAATCTATAATAAAAGTCAACAAATTACCCGGCCTTACGTTACTGTTGATATCCTCGAAAAATCCGAGTCTGGTTTATTGGACACCGGTTCTAGCCTTACTATTTTGGGTAAGGACAATTATAAGTATTTTACTGACGTGGGATTCACTTTAACTAAAAGTGAACCCCTTAACTTTGTTGCTGCTGGTGGTCAAAAACTTGAGATTATAGGATTTTTATTTTTGCCAATTCATTTTCTCGATCAACTTTACACGATAAAAGTATATGTTGTACCAAAACTTCAACATTCACTGATACTCGGAATGGACTTTTGGAGAATCTTTGGTCTATTTCCTAAAAATCTAGATGCAATCCTACTAACGAATTCTAAGGATACCTTCCTTTCGGAGCTGACCGCTAAGGAGGAGTCCTTTATTTGTGATAATGATTACTTAACTAATGACCAAAGAGTGACTGCTGATAACATTATCACTCGGTTCCGCGATATTTCGTATGAGGAACGTGGTCTAGGACGTACTTCTTTGATTGCACATTCAATCGACACTGGGGATGCTGCCCCCATTCGTCAACGCTATTATAGAATGTCGCCTGAGAAACAGCGTATTCTTATCGAAAAACTTGATGAGATGCTCAAGGACGATGTCGTCGAACCGTGTGAGAGCCCGTGGTCCTTACCTGTCTTGCTTACACCTAAAAAGAATGGTAAGCCAAGATTTTGCTTAGACGTCGAAAACTAAACGCTGTCACAAAAAAAGAGGCATATAGCATACCTTACATATCGGAAATACTTGACAACCTACGCGACGCGAAGTACTTGTCAAGTCTAGACTTATCTAAAAGTTTCTGGCAAATACCGATCACACCAGAGGATAGATGTAAAACCACGTTCTATGTCCCAACAAGAGGTACATTTCAATTAAAATAGATGCCTTTTGACCTGACTAACGCTCCGGTGACTCCACAACGTTTGGTTGATTTACTCTTTTGTGATCCAGAATTTGAACATAGGGTGTTTGTTTACATCGATGATATTGTTATTGTTTCCTCCTACTTTGATCAGCATATTTCCTTGCTACTTCATGTTCTCAAAAAATTAAAAGATGCTTACCTGTCTGTAAAATTTGCAAAGTGTCAGTTTTTTGGAGAACAACTGAAGTATTAAGGCTACGTTGTGGATTCGAAGGGTCCACATGCCGATCCCGAAAAGGTAGAAGCAATAATAAATTATCAAACTCATATTAACCGCAAAGAAGTACTTCGTTTTCTAGGTACTGCTTCATGGTATCGTAGGCTTATTCCTTACTTTAGTTCTAAAGCTGCCGCTCTAAACAAACTAACCTCTCACGGTAAAAATGCACCTACATTTACTTGGACAGATGAGGCCAACAACGCGTTCATCGCCTTAAAAGAATGTTTAGTTTCTACTCCTGTGCTGTCTTGCCCAGACTTCTCAAGACAATTCGTAGTCCACACTGATGCTAGCGACGTCGTTATGGGTACAATTTTACCCAGTGCGTTGACGGAACAGAAAGAGTAATAGCCTATATGAGTAAATCATTTACAAAACAGGAACGTAACTACTCGTATAGTGCTACAGAAAGGGAGGCCTTAGCTGTGCTAACGGCTATGGAACATTGGCGTTGCTATTTGGAAAACGGCCAGATGTTCGTAGTTTATACTGATCATTCGTCCCTTAAGTGGTTTATTAATTTTTATAACCCCACTGGACGTCTAGCACGCTGGGGTGTACGTCTGTCCAGTTTCAATTTTGAAATTAGGCATCGTCGTGGTGTTGATAATGTCGTACCAGACAGCTTATCACGATCGGTCCCTGTTGTGCCTATCGCCAATGATATTTCATCTTCGCTTGGCTCATTAACAGTCCAAGTAACCCATTGCGTATCAACTACAGACCCTTGGTACCTAAACGTATTTAATCGCTGTCAGATATCACCAACTTCTTTTGTTAATTACCGGGTTACAGACCGAAAACTCTATCGATATATCAAAAGCCTAAATCCTTTGACCCGTAAATTCGAATGGAAGGAAGTCATTCCATCCGAACTAAGACCTAATCTTATTAAGAAAAATCACTCCTAGCCAACTTCTGGAAATTTCGGGATATTCAAAACTCATAAACGATAAACTTTGAAATACTTTTGGCCAAATATGCATCAAGATGTCACTAAGGTAGTAACAAGCTGCAATACTCGTACTTGCAATTCTCACAAACATGCAAATCACACTACGCTCGGTATAATGGGTCAACCTATAGACTGCTCTAGGCCTTTCCAACTTTTGAGTATTGACCTTGTTGGGCCTCTACCCCCTTCAAGGAAACAAAAAACTTTTCACCTGGTTGTGAATTGTTACTATAGCAAGTACTGCCTTTTGTTTCCTATACGTCGAGAAACTTCTGAAATTATTGCGAGGATTCTTGAAGATCAAGTTTTCTTAGTACATGGAATACTTAGTGCCGTTTTGATGGATAATGAAAAACTATTTACCGGTGGAGAACTGTGGTCTCTGCCTACCCCGACGGGAACAAGGCGTGATGTTATGTATGTATGTATTTACCAGTAACCACTTAAAACAGTTGTTTGAAAAATACCAAATTACTAATGTGCATCTAACACCCAAGTCCACGCCACAGGTTAATACTGATGAACGGTACAATAAAACAATTATGACAGCTGTTTCTACCTTCATTGAGAACGATCACCGCTCGTGGGATACTAATATTCCAAAAATACAATTTTCAATAAACTCAGCTGTAAACAAAGTTACTGGCTATACACCAACTTTTCTTGTGTATGGAAGAGAGCTGGTTGATTGCGGTTCTCATTACCTTAACAAAGAAAGCGTGGATGATTTCATTTTCACGCCTCGTGATGTGTACGCTGAAAATTTTGGACATTTGCGCAAGATTTTTGAGAGGGTACAATCGGCCTTGATTAAAGCCCACTCTAGGAATAGTACTTATTATAATCTGCATCGCAAAAACTTTAACTTCAGTGTTGGTGACATTGTGTGGAAGAGAACTTTCTTCCAAAGTGATAAAGATAATAGGTTCTCTAAAAAATAAGCCCCAAAATATATTAAATGCAAGGTAATTTCGAAAAAATCTAATTTAGTATATGAGCTATAGGACATGCAAGGCAATAATGTAGGTTCCTGGCACATAAAAGACCTTAAAATAACTAATTATAAGACTTAAGTATAGGTAACGTTTCTTCCATGCTAGACTGGGAGCAAGAGAAAAACGTAGAATGCTCTAGCTGCTAATCCTCCCGCGCATGTCGTAGAAGCCGACTAAGTGATTGCCGTTATAATCAAACAACTAAAGGCGTTTTAGGTTATCTAGGACTCAATACAAAATAATGTAATATTGATTTTGTTCAAAATTGCTCTCCTCTAAAATTCTAACTAAAACCTTGCTGTTCATAAAACTTATTTTCTACTCAGAAATTTTTAAATCTATATAGTGGGGATGCTATAAATATCATTATTTTCTACCAAATATTGATAAAAGTTTTACTAATCTAAATTTAGTAGGGTTAAAATAACACGAGATGCTATGAACAATTCAATTTAAAATCATGAAACGCAAAAATCGATTTATAAACAGCTGCGAGTATTTTGCGTAATATTTTATTTTATTTGTCGTGATTAGACAAAGACGATAGTCTTAGATGGCTGTAAAGGATGGTTGTAAAGGCTTACTCTTCGATCACAATCACTCATTATCTTAGCCACATCGCGTCTCACTGTAGTCAGACTTGCGTATTTCTCCTGATGGCTCATATTAGACCCCCGGACTATGATTTAATGTCCACCACAAGCACCGCAGTCAGGACCCAAGTGCCTTGCTCAGCTGCCGCACGTAAACTGATCCAAAAATGGAAGCAGGGGAGGGGCGCACTGTGGGGGCGCGCACTCCCAGTCACACCACTCAGAAGTCACTCGCTATTCAAATAATTGCTTGACATTACAAGAACCGTACTCATGACCCGGAAATATACACGACATATTTATTTAACTAAGATCTACAGCATTAACACATAAAATATAAACCAATACAGTAATCTATACATTAGCCAATTACAGATCTTCACTACGTAATTAAAACATTTAAATTGAGGGCAAGTTATTTGAAGGTAGGTAGCAAGGATAAAAAAATATATATATTTGAAAACATTAAAAAGTATTAAACTTAGAAATAACATTTTTCACTCACAAATCATGATAGCAATCAGATATGGGGTGTGAGTGTATTTGTGTTGTGTGTGTGTTTGTGTTGAGTGGTGTTGATGTTATTATACCATGCTTAATATCCAATACATTTTATAGTAGAGAGGTATAATTATATATCTATGACTGTATCTTAAAGTGGGTCTACATACCGTCAAGTAAAAAGAACAATTTATTTATTTTTATTTTGCAAAGTAGGTTGCTGAAATGTGTTTAAGAAATTGAGTTTAAGTTAAAGAGAAAGGGTCTGTGTCTGAGAACATTTTGTTGTAAGTTCGAGGTAGACGCGTTTTGACAGTGTTCGCTGCATAATTTGTTCGGGTTTGGGGTGTATAAAAAAGTTGTGTATGCCCCGTGCGTTTTTCAGGCACGCGTAACTGTAAAACGTCGTTGACAAGCTGTGTAAAACAATATAAAACAAATGCTCACGAATATCATGATGCAAAGTTCATTTTAAAAATTTACTATGCAAGCAATGGTTGTGCGTTGAATTAACTGTGGAAGTAAGAAAGGTTGATGCCAGAATTGTAGCAGTTGCTTATAAAGCTATGAGGAGTTAGCGGATTTTCCAAGAAAAATCCTGACCTTAAAGGGGGGGTATGTAACGGTTTCACCGTTCCTATAACTAAGTAACTACAAAATAATACTTAAAATCTAGTAAAATCTAAATTCTAGCCACTTTTGTTATTTACAGTCTCACTTAAATAAATATAAAAAAAGAAACCTTAAAAATCTCAAAACGTGAAGTTATAACTAGATATCGTGTATGTTTTGAACTAGCCGTACGAGAACAATAGCCGATGACAAGTAACCGGTCCGTTGAACGAGGAGTGGGAGGGATCTGCCATTTTTCTACCGTTAAGAACAGCGAAGCTAACATCTTTTATTGATGCTATGATTTTTTAAATTCTGTTCTGCTGATCGTTAATAATTAAGTTTTTTTAAAATACTACAACTAATAATTTGTGCTATTTAATCCCCAAACTGAGGGACTTCCACAAGGTTTAAATACTTACCTAGAGATTAACTTCACTACGATACCGTCATCATCATCACATGTTCATATTCATCATCATCATCACCTGCTTCATCATCTTCAAGGAAGTGGCAGATAACTGGTTTAAGAGACATTAAAGTGTAACTCGCCATAGTTAAACATACACAGACCCTGAGTGCTATATTTTATAACTACCTATCTTACCTATTTTTTTTTAATTAAAATAAAGGTTGTGTTATAATAATTTATCCTTTTTTATTTTACTTTGTTAGCCTCTAACTTGTTAGACAAACAAGGAGTCAAGCATAGAAATAGAGAAAATATCACTGAAATCTGTACGGAGTACTATAAAACTCTTTACTGTGACTCTTCTAAAGAGACTGACTTCATAACAAATTACTCCTGTCCTGACACCATTCCCCCAATCACTGACCACGAGGTGCATAAAGCTCTAAAAACTATGAAATTTAACAAGAGCCCGGGAGAGGATGGTGTCACGACAGAAGCACTCAAAATTGGAGAACCAACTCTACTACCGCTTCTTACAAAATTATATAATTCCATTTTTGAAACAGGTCAACTTCCAGAAAAAATTTGCCACTCTAATATAATCCTTTTACATAAAAAGGGCAGTAAACACGATATAGGAAATTATAGACCAATTAGTTTAATCTCTCATCTGTATAAAACGTTTATTAAAATTATTCAAAACCGCATAGATGGAATACTAGACAGTCACCAACCTCCAGAGCAAGCAGGATTCCGTCCCAGTTTTTCCACCACTGATCACTTACACACTCTGAATCAGCTTGTGGAAAAGTCTGTCGAACACAAAAAGCCCTTATATCTTGCGTTTGTGGATTATAGCAAGGCGTTCGACAGTCTTTATCACAACGCACTGTTTGATTCCCTCTCCAGCCAAGAAATCGAATATACATACATAACTTTAATCAAAATCATTTATGCTCAAAGTACCGCCAACATCAAACTTCAGTCGTCTGGACCTACGTTTAACATTCAAAAAGGAGTCAAACAAGGAGACCCTCTCTCACCTAAGTTATTCACTAGCACCCTCGAAGAGGTATTTAAAAGATTAACCGTTTCATGGGAACAGAAGGGCATTGACGTTGGCGAAAAGAAGCTTACAAACTTGCGATTTGCCGACGACATTGTACTTTTTGCGTCGACCGCTCAGGAACTTCAGACTATGCTACAAGATCTGAGCTTGGCAAGTCGCGAGGTTGGACTTCAGATGAACCGGTCAAAGACTAAACTAATGACAAACAGTACCAAATATAGGGTAGCGGTAGACGGGCAAGAAATACTTTACGTCGATGAGTACATTTACTTGGGCCAGCTAGTCTCTTTCAATAACCGGCAGGACAAAGAAGTAGATCGTCGTGTTGAAAATGCATGGAAGAGCTACTGGTCCATGAAAGACTTAATGAAAGGAGACCTTCCTTTATCTCTAAAACTCAAACTCGTCGACATGTGTATATTGCCCGTCCTAACCTATGGTGCACAGGTCTGGTCTTTGACTGCTTCTCAGAGGTCCAAACTGGCGGTTTGTCAACGGGCGATAGAGCGCAGTATTCTCGGAGTAAAAAGAACGGATATAGTCCGAAATACCACTCTGCGCTCCAAGACCAAAATAGCTGATGTCACCGAGAAAACTGCAAAACTGAAGTGGGAGTGGGCAGGTCACGTATGTAGAATGCATCCGGAGAGATGGGCTAGAATTACAACCCAATGGGTTCCCCTTGATGGCCGACGCGGTAGAGGAAGGCCTAAAAAACGGTGGCGCGACGACCTCGATGCCTTCATGAAAGGTTGGCAGGGCATGGCTCATGACCGTGACAATTGGAAAGAAAAAGGGGAGGCCTTTGCCCTGCAGTGGGACAAACCAGGCTAAAGAAAAAAGCCTCTAAAGGTTACACGGGTGCCTGCTGTAAATAGTGAGACATTTGTTCTTTCATGGAATGGCATACAGAATATAATTTTATATCAAATGCAATTTAAATTAACAGGTGGAAAAATAAATAATATTTTATCTTTTTAGCTATTAGTCCGTCAAAAAGCCTGCCGAAAAATATACCAGGATCGAATGTTCTCATGATGCTACGGCTTTGCTACGCTGGATTGCAATAAATTGTATTGTCTCTTTGAATTATGCTGCCTTAAGAAGGCTCTGAAGAGGGTGTTACATCACAACCACATCTTGTTTCATAATAAAACCAAATATAAATTCATGCATGTAATAATTTATTAATCTAAGACATCTTTATATGCAAAGGATGATATCAGGCATAGTTTACAATTTAAAAGTTAAAAATCAATTTTTTTAAATCAAACGAAAGGATTCAATAAACTTATTTTTTTTAAATAAAATGTAATTTTGGTAATATGAAGCATAGGTAATTAACAATTAAAAGAGATTAGATCAATAATTTAAAATTTTTCGAAAGGATAATGTATGGCAAATGGCAAAATTAACAATGTTAAAAACAAAAGAATGATAATATGAAGCATTATGATCAATCATATAAAGAGAATGAATTAAAAATGTCACATCAAACGAAATTATGAAAATATGAAGCAAAATTAACAATCAAATGTAAAAATAATAAACCTCAAAAGCAAATCAAACGAAAGACATGAAAAGGCAAAATTTACAATAAAAAGAGGATGAATCAAAGTTTTAAAAATAAATGTCAAGACAAATTCACAATTTCAGAGTAAGACAAACAAATCATGAAATATTATTAAAGTGATAGAATTCTCGTTCGCCGCTTTCCAGTGATTCGATGATTCCTCAATCAGCTTCTTGATTTGCGTATTCTTCAACATCTAAGCGTAGTCTGATCTGAGCTGAGGCGTTAGAGATATTATGAAAGACGAAATAGCCTGGTACGATTGCCATGGTCAACTGAAATCAGAAAATAAATGCTTGAGGCTTGAGCTTTTTTTTAAATAATTTTATTTTAGTCCTTGTTGTGCCTTTTAAGAGCATTAGCAAAAAATCTCTTCAATTAAGTTTCATAAAAGGCGACTAAGTGATTTTGAGCCAAGGATGGGCAGGAGCGTCTTTTGCGTAACGTATCATCTTACATACTGCGGTCACCAACAACCTTTGTCCATGATGCCACCCGCAATTGTATAGATACTATGGTATGGGATAGAGACTATGGTACTTCTCTTATTAAATGTACCAGACCTTTTTGCTATGAAATGAGATTCCTATTCCATCTTAGTTCTCATTGGATAAGGCGTTTTTACGGTCTTAGGGTTGTACTTGCACCACCTAACGAAACCATAACCGAATATATGCGTCTTGCTTTCTCCACCCTATTCGCGAGAGTGAGACAAGCATATAATTTTATCTTAATAATAATATGACACTTATTCTTGTCAAAGTTGGCTTAGAACCATAGACATAAGGCAGTAAGCTGCCGTTATTCATAATCTAAGCTTAGAACACAGTTATAGCGACAAGGGTTAGTTGGCAGGTGGATGAAATCGGAACTAACAAATCTAATCTAGAAACATATGACTTTTAACGAATTAAAGTCCCCTGGGTGGTTGTAACCTTGATAATGTCGTAAATTTTACAAGGATACGTTTATGTTGGTACAATCAAGAGCACCTTAAGCTCCTACCTACGTCCACTCACCCCCTCCCCATCACCACCCCGTCTCTCACTCCCTATTTCCGTCACCACACCCTCACTCCGCTCCCCTATCACCCCTTCTCTCACCCTGGGACTCATCCAAAGTTCGAAAAAGTACCAATTATTAACGCCTGTATCCACATTGCACGAAATGACCCCCAAAGCCTGGACGTATACACATAAAAAAAAAATTAAATGTCTGTTCCAAAATGCTTATGTCAAACAAATGAAATTTCGTAACTTTTTTGGCCAATAACAACAAAACAGCAACTGAGAGCAATAAGCCTTTTTCATTTTTAATTTTCTTTGTCAAAAAAACAGAAAGTGTATGAAAAAGTTTTGTGCATTGGTTAGAGTTATAACTTAATAAAAAAAAGCTTTGAGCTCTCGGCTGTTTCACTTATACACTCACCTGTTACGGGATGGAGCTAGACTGGACACTAATTAATTGTGATCTGGCTATCGTTTCCCAGTCGCTACAACAATCCACACAAAGATATCTGTTAGTTGGTATGTTTATAGAAATACAGTCGTCAGTCAGGAATTAACAGTGTAACTGATAAAGTGAATACGCGTGACAATCAAATCACATGTCATACAATTGGTGGAACAATTAGCGTTAATGTAGAAGCGGCTCAAGAATTCGAAACCTTTTTACTAATATTCCTATGAAAACAACAGAGTCACTCAATTAATCATCTTCACTTGCTAGTGATTTAATTTAGGTTCAAACGTTTCACCCTTTTCAAAATTGTTAAAACCTTTAGATGTATTAAAATTAAAACTTCTGAGGACCTATCTTGATACAATAATTCTATATTTGGCCTTTATTCTTTACTGTACACGAATACATTACAAAAACAAGCTCAAGTGAAAACATATAACAATGGCGAGCTTAACTCAAAATTGAGTTATTTACCAGCTAACCTTAAATACTCGTAGAAGAATCTAGTAAATAATACAGCGGGCATAAAAGTGTATAACACAAATTTACAGCAGCCCAAACCGCTGGGTCTAGATATTCCAAATTTAGCATGTAGGTTCCTTATGAGGTCTAGGGGTGCACTAAGAAAGGGTTTTACAAAATTCCACTCCTAACGGGGTAAAATAGGGGATGAAAGTTTGTATGAAAGTCCGTCAGTTTTGAAGTTAGGATCTTCAAAATTTGTATTTAGGCTGACAACTAAAAATAAATTTATACGTGTCTCAGGGTTTTCGAAAATTCTACACCCTGTGGGGTGAAAAGGGGGATGAAGTAGAAAATCCTTTATTTTCAAAGTAAAATCCACTAAATTTATTGTTTAGGCATTAGGGTTGTAATTCTATGGAACGTACATCACTTCTATTGAAATTCAACCCCTAAAAGAGGAAAATCGGGTGAAAAAGTCTAAAAACCAATATGGGTATCGTTTGTATGGTTTATCGGGTCGCTGACTACGAAAACTACAACAATTTTGAAATCCAACGTGGTGGACGTGAAATACCATCATGCCCTGGGGATGGGGTTGGGGTGCGATAGGTTTGAAATGTCTAAAAATCAATATAAGTGTCGGTTGTATGTTTATATAAGGATAGGGATCTCGGTTAAGATGGCGTTAGGGGCAGGGATAGGGGAAGGGATAGGCATAGGAATAAAGGTAGGGGCAAAGTTAGGGGCAGGGATAGAGGTAGGGTCAGGGGCAGGGTCAGAGGCAGGGATAGGGAGAAGGAGAGGGGGAGGGGCAGGGTCAGCGGCAGGGATAGGGGGAGAGGAGAGGGATAGAAAGGGGGCGGGGAAGGGGGATGTGGAGGAGGGGGAGGGATAGATTGGGAGGAATAGGGACTTTTTTGACTTTTATGAATACCTCCTCGCTACCCATTCATTCCCTTTATTGCTTTCTTTATTTATTTATAGTTTATTGTACACTAGATAATTATTAAGAAGTTTAAAATTAAGAATAATTTCACTACAGGCACCGCTTATTTGTAAATGAAATCTTCTTCTTTCTTTTTTTAGTTCGCCTGTAACGATTGACAATGAAAATTCCGCACTACCTACCAGTTGAATAAAATCAAACGTTAATTAAATTTGTAGTAAGATAGGTAGTATTCAACTTAGATAAGTACAAATGCATCTTTTACGTAGGGATCAAGAAGGAAAAGCGTTCCGCAAATATGTTTCAGTTTAGTTCGAGTTCTGTTTTTGTATAAAATCCACGCGGACGATGTCGCGGGTAACAGCTTGTGTATATATATACATATTTTAATAATAAAAAGAAAAATAATAAGAATATAAATGATATATAAGTAAGAACTAGTTAGAGAGAAAGTGCTCTTTTAGCTTTCGCCTGAAAGTATCCAGTGAAGGACTAGCGCGAATGGAGTGAGGAAGTTTGTTCTATAAACGAAAAGAACCACCGTAGCGACTTGAGGAGTGTTGAGGGAATTTGAGGAGTAGGGATCGACTAGTGCGGCAAGGCTCACCACGAGGAACCTGATATTCGAAGCGCTCACGGAGGTACTGAGGAGATGCAGGACTATTAAGAATCGTGTAGAGGGTGGACAGAATATGTACATCACGGCGACGTCGGATGGGCAACAACTATATTAGCTGAGATCTTAACTCCGAAACATGGTCGTATTTGCGCAAACTAAAAACAAACCGGATGCACAGATTCAATACAATAATACAATACAATATTTATTTATTTAAAAAGTCCATTACAATCTAAATTCGCAGATCTGTGACTCCTGCACTAAGCTCTAGGCTTGTATCGCAGGGGCCGCATTACAAAACAAAGTTGTACAGAGGACGACGGGTGATAAATTTACAATAACAATTAATCTATTTAAGAATGAGGTTGCTAATAACAGAAATAAATGGAATTCAGGAGCCGTTCTAGTTTGTTCAACAATTCCTGCGTGGCGTCGAGAAAAAAGACGTCTGCGTAATCAAGGACAGGAAGGAGTAAGGATAAGGCAAGGGTGACTTTAGCTTCGAAGGGCAAAGAACGTTGGAGACGCTTGAGGGACTGAAACGAGTAGTGCACTTTTCTACTAATATCGTTGATATGACTTGACCAAGACAAATTACAATCAAAAATAACGCCTAGATTTTAGGCGGTTTTTGAGTATACCAACGAAGTACCGTCAAATACTACAGCGGGCAAATGAGCGTGGTAAATGCAGCTGTTCATATAGTGGCTACCGATGATTAAAACTTGTGATTTTGCCGGATTCACTAAAAGCCCGTATGATTTTGCCCATTCATTGATCCTTACTAAACTTTTAACATGATGGTGTCAAGTATAATTCACTTCAACTCCTTAAGCCATATTTGGAGAACAGGATTCAAAAGATACAAGTAAACAGGACAAAGTCACTGGGATCTGTTGTCAAATGTGGCGTACCTCAGGCGCCCATATATAAGGGCCATTTTTAAGCTATTGCATCACTTTTATCGCGGGCTTTGAGTGCGGCGACCGAATCAAGAAATTCTGTAACGAAAATAAACCTGACACTCGTCTAACGTCGTTTCAGTTCGGCAGACTTCGACACGGTGTTTGTGTGCGTGCGACAAACGTATGCGTGTAGACTGTACGAAGCTCGCACGGATCAAGACGAGCTGCTCTGAAATCGAACGAATACGTAAGCAGCTGTTTGTGAGAAAGTATATAGGTGTATAGGTATCTATCATCTAAGTACAACTGGCGATTTTAACATCAACTTTGCCGATAAAAAATCAGGGCGGTTGACAACTTTTCTTTTGGAAAATATTTAATTTGAAAATAAATAATGATAAAAAAAGCTATTGCAGTATATTCGGCAGTCCCCGAGTGCCACACGTACTTTTTTATTCTTTATTTATGACCTACCTTTTGGTGTAGAGTCTGTCTAACATTGTGTTATTTGCTGATGATGCTTTATTTATATTCAATGTTAGTAGGAAATTTCAGAATTATAGCGACGTAAATGATGCACTTGGACAGATTCATGCATGGTTTACTGTCGACAATATAATCTTAAAAAGTCAAAAAAACTAAATGCATTAAGTTTGCACTACCTAATGTAACACTTATTTTTGCCGATGACATATCTTTAATATTGTTACATCTAATAGAAATACTTCATTACTTTAAATCTAAATCATAATTTCAATTATTCAATGGTTAAAATAATGTTAACAATTTAAAAATCAATATTAATAAGACATGTTATATTCATTGTAATAACCTTTAAGTTAATCTTTACGTAAAATATAAAGAAAAAAATATTGAATAATCGAAATGTGTGAAATTTTTAGGGATTTATCTTGACAATGAACTGAAAGAGAAATCTCACATAAATAATGTGTGTAACAAAATAAATTGATTTACTTTTCCTCTATATAAATTAACAAAAACAGACTCGTTCTTGACAGCTATGATGGCGTACTTCGGTTACGTTAAGTCAGTTCTGCGATATGGTCTACTTTTTTGGGGGAATAGATATTACATGGCATATATAAGCTTTTTTTATAAGACATTATAGTATGTGGAGACTTTAATGTTAACATTTTAGAAGAATTCTGTTTGTGCAATAGATTGAAATCTTTGTTATGCCACAATCTTGTGAACATTTATTTGGTGCCTACCAGAATATCAACGTCCTCATCTAAGTACTTGTATTGATAACATTTTTACGAATTTAGAACCAGTAGATAAATCAATTATCGATAAGTTGGGCTCTGATCATTCTGGGCTGGTGGCAGTTTTCAAAGTCACAAGACAAGAAAAAAAAGCATTAAAAAAGGATATCACGTACGTACCTATCAATGAAGGTAGACTTATTCGCTTCAAAAGTAGTGTTGAAGAAAAACTGCCAAACTAACAATATTGCGACAATCCAAATAAATTGTATGAGTCACTATTTACTTTAACTAAAAGTGAGTACGATGCAATATTCAAGGAAAAGAAAATTACTGTAAATGAGAATCTAATGGTTAGTGATTGGGTCACAGTGGGAATACACAAAAGCAGACTAAGGTTATTTGAACTTTACAAGGAAAGAACATATAACAATTGTGAGGCATTTGCATCTAAAGCTCCTCGGAATGACTTCCAGCTTAAGATTGATGATCAGATCATAAGTACAGATATAGAAGTTGTTGAAGCTTTTGAAAACTTCTTTACGGATATTCCAGTTTCAACTACCAAAACCTTAAACTCATCTCCCACTCTTGCCAAATCTTATCTCAAACGATACGTAGATGTTGGCAATGTAGATTTAAAATTCAGTAACGTCAATGCTTTCGTTATAATTAAAACCTTTAAATCACTAAAAATGAAAAAGACCGCCGATATAGATGGCCTTTCAGTTAAAATTATTAGTGCCATTATAGAAAGCATTGCACCACACTTATATAGTATCTTTAATAAATGTGTAGATGATGGTGTTTTTCCTGATTTGATGAAACATAGTGAAATTATTCCGTTGTTTATAGCTGGTAGTAAATCAGACCCCACTAATTTTAGACCTATTTCTATTCTACCAACTCTTAGTAAGATATTTGTAAAGATTATTTTAAATCAGATTCAGAGCCACTTTTATCGCAACAACTTGATGCACCTCAAACAATTCGGTTTTACGAGGGGTCGCTCAACAATTGATGCAGGTGTTGAGCTAATTCAAAGTATATTTTACGCCTAGGAGGAGTGTACAAGTTGTCGCCGATCGATAATCTGGGACGCCTCTGGATCGCCTTACGGGGGGAGGCAAGAGAAGCAGTATCATCCCTGCTGTACACCGCAAGAAGCCCAGTCATCATCATGAGGTTGCTCGAACGAGCCTTCTGGCAACCAAGAATGGTCACGGCACGCATCATGGCCGATCTCCACAAGCTGCCACCTATGGACGAGACAGCGCAAGGAATGCATCGCTTCGCAATCAAGGTGCAGAACATTGTGTGCGTTTTGGAAGCCGTATCCAACATCGCCTTCCTCATGAACCCGGATTTAGCGCAAGAGGTCGTCAGCAAGCTAACTCCAACCTACCGCAAGGCATGGTGCGACTACGCCAGAAGATATAAAGATCCGAACGAACCAGAAATCTTCGCCCTGGCTCGCTACCTACTAGATGAAGCCGAGAACCAGATGCAGTTCGCATTCAGCACTGCACCTACGAAGCCGGCAGCCAACCGCGAACGCCCCACCACTCAGAACGCGAGAACAAGTCGGATGACGTCTACACGGCAGCCTGCCCAAGTCTTCGCCACCTCCGCTGAACCCGAACGCAAGAAACGAACCTGCTTGTGTTGCGGAGGCGAACACCCACTGGAGCAGTGTAAGAAGCTCAAACAGATGACCGTCTCCGGCCGATGGGAGTGGGCGAAATCAGAAGGTGTGTGCTTCCGATGCCTATCCAGCAAGCACCAACGGAGCCGATGCAAAAGCAAGAAGTGCAGCATTGAAGGATGTCGACACACGCATCACGTCCTACTACACGACGCTACACGAGCTCTGCCGCCACCAGAGCAACCAAGGCCCGCCGAAGAGGAGACGCACGAGACCGTCGCCGCAGCTTCTCACGACAGGACGAGTAGCAGAAAGGTGCTGCTCAAGATCTGCCCAGTCTCCATCCAGGGACCGAACGGGGCAGTCGAATTCTACGCTCTATTGGATGAAGGTTCAACAGTCACACTGATCGACAAGGAACTCGCACGCTGTATCGGCGCTGAACAGACTCCGAGGCATTGAGAAGAAGCTTGACAAAGATCCCGAGCTTCGCATCGAGTATGGACGACAGATCCAGAACCTGCTTGACAAAGGCTACGCAGAAGAAGTGACAGGAGAAGAACCAGCAGACCCCAAGAGCTGGTACTTACCCCACTTCGCGGTGAGAAACCCCAACAAGCCGAAGAAAATTCGCCTGGTTTTCGACGCTGCCGCCACATCCAACGGTGTCAGTCTGAACGACCATCTCTTAGAGGGACCTGATCTACTACGACCTCTAATTGGGATCCTCTTCCGATTCAGAGAGGAAGCAGTCGCTGTCACAGCCGACATTGAAGAAATGTTCCTGCGGGTTAAAATTAGACCTGAAGACCAGTCCGCACAGCTGTTCTTGTGGCGAGGAGAAGATCGCGACAACCCACCGAAGATATACAAGATGACTTCGATGATATTTGGTGCCAAGAGCTCACCTTTCTTGGCACACAGCGTCAGAAACAGGAACGCTGAAGAGTTTGCTGCCAACTTCCCACAAGCAGCCAAGGCGATCACCCTAAATCACTACAGGGACGACTACGTGGATAGCATGGCAACAGCAGAAGAAGCTATCAAGATCGCCAAAGACGTCGCCTTCATCCACTCGAAGGCAGGCTTTCGCATCCGTGCATGGAACTCGAACGATCCACGAGTGCTGGCTGCCTTTCCCGCCGAAGATCGAGCCACTCAAGACACGAACCTGGGGCCGACTCTAAGCAACGAGAGAACTTTGGGCCTCGTCTGGATGGCAGGACCGGACCTGCTGATATTCAACACGGCAATGAACCGCGTGCCACGGGAGGTGCGCTTTCTCCACCGCGCAACCACCAAACGGGAGTTCCTCAGTGCGGTCATGTCCATATACGACCCACTAGGCCTCATCAGTCACTTCGCCATCAGCGCCCGAATACAGCTACATGAGCTATGGCGCATCAAACTTGGCTGGGACGACCCAGTTCCCACCAAGCCCGCAGAGGAGTTCAACAGATGGCTGCAAAACCTGGACAGCGTCACGAACCTGCGTCTGAGAACGAGATATGAGACAGAAGGCGAGAAGGAGTTAAATGTTTGCGGCGATGCCAGCGAACAAGCCTACGCAACCGCTGCCTACTGGCGGGCAACCAAGCCTGACGGGACCATCACTACCTCACTGGTCGCCAGCAAATCGAAGGTTGCTCCCCTGAAGACTACAACAATCCCGAGACTCGAACTCCAAGCCGCCCTCATTGGAGCCAGACTAGCCAGGGCCATCACAGAAGAACACAGAACTCAGCCGAGCAGAATTATCTACTGGACAGACTCCAGAACAGTCCTTCACTGGATTTATAACGACGAGAGAAAGTACGACACCTTCGTCGCCAACCGCCTGGGAGTACTTGGCGAGCTAACCAGCCCGACCCAGTGGCGATGGGTGCCTACCGATCAAAACGTCGCCGATGACGCCACGCGGCAACGCCACAAGCCCGTGGACAGCAACGATCGCTGGTATACGGGTCCAGCCTTCCTGGACCTTAGAACTGCGACACATCGAAGGGGCAGAAGCCCTCTGGATCAAGCAAGCCCAGAGAGACGCCTACTCCAACGAAATTGCGACGCTACAGGCCGGCGAATCTATCAAGAAGCAGAGCCGACTCGCTGCCTTAGACCCATACATCGACGCAAATGGAGTACTGCGTGCCCGGGGGAGGATTAACAGAGCTACAGCCGCCCCCGATGAGATGAAGACACCGATCATTCTGGACGGCCGCCATCCCTTCGCGCGTCTGCTTGTATAACACGCCCACGCAGGAGCAGGCCACGCCAACAACGAAAGGGTGGTCAACGACCTACGACAACGATACCACCTGCAAGGACTTCGAGCAGTGGTACGCAGCGTGGCCTCCAGATGTCAGCTATGCAGAATAAGAAGATCTACGCCCGCCATCCCGTCGAAAGGCGATTTACCAGCTGCCAGAATGGAGCCATACAGTCGGCCCTTTACCAACACAGGGGTAGACTACTTCGGCCCAATGACCGTGAAGATCGGCCGACGACACGAGAAACGATGGGGAGCGCTCTTCACATGTCTCACCACGAGAGCAGTACACCTAGAAGTGGTGCCCTCACTATCGACGGACTCAGCAATCATGGCGCTGAGAAGAATGGCAGCACGACGAGGTTGGCCCCGCATCATCTATAGCGACAACGGACCAACTTCCGGGGGTCCGACAATGAACTTCGACGAGCCTTCGAAGAGTGGCTGCCTCAACTTCAAGATTTTGCGTTCACACAACGCATCGAGTGGCGCTTCATACCACCGGGTGCCCCGAACCAAGGCGGCGCATGGGAGCAACTAGTGCGATCAGTCAAGACTGCACTCAAAGGAATTCTGCATGAACAAATACCATCAGAAGAAGTGCTGACAACCCTCCTGGTGGTAGCAGAACACGCGGTCAACAGTCGACCGTTCACCCACGTTCCGGTAGAACTCGACGACCCTGAGGCGCTCACCCCGAACCACTTCCTGATCGGGACATCATCAGGCCTTCCCTGCACCGGACCTTGCACCCAGTTGGATCGACGCGCCTGGAGAAGAAGTCAAGCGCTAGCAGATACCTTTTGGCGACGCTGGGTCACCTTAGTACCGAGAGGAGGTACAACCACCAATAACAACATCGCTGTCGGAGACCTCGTCATCATCACCGACCCGAACATGCCACGGAAAGTGTGGCCAAGGGGAGTTGTCGCACGCACATTTACCGGCCCCGACGGCGTAATCAGAAACGCAGAAGTACGCACCAAGGCTGGCGTTATGCGACGCCCTGTAAGGAAGCTCGCCGTCCTACCCATATCAACAGGGGCTGCGGGCTCGTCGTCGTGGGTCATCTCAAACGCCTGGATGGGCGTTGGGGCTTTGGCATCAGCCTTCTCGGCTCTGGCCGAGGTAGTCTTTCGCAGCCCTCAACAGAGGGACTGGGCTCGGGGTGGGGCTAATTCAGCCCGTGGTGCCATCTTTGGATAGTGGTACTGTGGCCGTCTGTGGGTTGTGGTTCTTCGACTAGTTGGCTCTCCTCCTCGGCGCTTCTCGCCTGTAGAAGCTCCCTGGGGAGAGCTATGGACCGGTCTGGTGGGCGGCTGTGCAGTGGTGCGATACCACGTAGATGATCGTGCGACGAGTTGTCGGCACGATCAAACATGGTCCTCGCAAGGCGGCTGACGAACGCGTCCAGCCCTTCGTGGTCCAGGTCCCGATGTATCGTGGAGTTGCGGACGAAGCGTGGGGCGTTCACTATTGTTTGGAGGCTCATGTTCTCTTGTGCTCGGAGACGGCGTCGGTTGGGTTCCGAGACAAGGGCATACCATGCCGGTGCAGCGTATGTGAGCCTCGACCGGACGTAGGTTTTGTAGATCCCCAGCTTCGTTCGCAAGGGGAGGCGGTAGTCGAGGACTGGACGCAGTTTGCTCCTTGCGGTCTTCACCTGACCCACCACATTGGTCACGTGTTTGCGCATGGACAGGTTGCGGTCGATGGTGACACCCAGGTACTTCACGGAGTCCTGCCACTCCAGTGGCTGGCCCATGAGTGTCACGTGCGGCGGGTTGTGACGCCTTCTGCCGGTGCACATCGCCTGGGTCTTTCCGACGTTCACTGACATCCTCCATTTGGATAGCCAGTCGGGCAGCGCATCGAGGATTGGCTGGATCTTCCTCGCCGCCGCATGCTTGCGGTTGATGGACGACGCGATGTACGCGGCGTCGTCGGCGAAGAGAGCCAGCTTGGCATCTCCAAACAGAGGAATGTCGTCAGTGTAGACGGCGTAGAGGCACGGCGATAGGCAGCTTCCTTGAGGGACTCCCGCTAGGATCGGTCTGGGCGAAGAAAGGGCGTCTTCCACGGCGACCTGGAACTTCCGCCCTTCCAGGAAGCTCGCGACGATCTTCACCAGGCGGCGCGGTGCGGTGGTCTGGCAGAGCTTGTACTGAAGGCCCTCGTGCCAAACTCTGTCGAACGCCTTCTCCATGTCCAGCAGGATGGCGATGGTATGCTCTCGCTTGTTGAGGCCCGTCGCCATGAAGTGGAGGACACCGGTCAGCTGGAGCGTGGTCGAGTGCCCAGGCCTGAAGCCGAACTGTTCCGGTCTGGGCTCGACGTGGGGCAGCAACTTCGTCAGCAGGAGTTTCTCAAACACCTTCGAGATAGTGCTGAGTAGCGTGATCGGGCGGTAGCTCTCGGGACGCATGATGTTCTTCCCCGGCTTCGGCAGCATGATGACACGGCCGAGCTTCCACGCGTCAGGAAAGTGGCCCGAGCGTAGTATCCCATTGAACAGCCTGGTCACTGCCACGACAGTTTGCCGTGGGAGATGGCGCAGAGCTGCGTTGGGGATTCTGTCGGCGCCCGGAGCTTTGCGCGGTGGGGCTCAGCGGAGGGTGCGTTCGACCTGGCTGGGTGAGAAGAACATCGGGTCTTCTCCCGCCTCGATCGGTGTAGCAAAGTGGTCTCGAAGGTGCCTCTCAACTGCGGCGACGTTCTCCACGTCGTCCGTAGGGTTCGGTTTGAAAGCGTTCTCCAGGCTGTCGGCGAAGATCTCGGCCCGGTCTTCGGCCTTATAGCGCTGGCGTCCTTGTGGATCCAGCAGCGGACGTACTGGAGGTGGCTTGCCTGACAGCTGCTTGCACAGCCGGTGGACGGAAGGGACCTCTTCCTCGACCTCGCTCAGGTGGATGTCCCAGCTTTCTGCTGCGTGGTCGGTGAGCGCTTCCCTCACTTTGTCGATCAGGTAATTGAGCCTTCTCTTCAGGGGAGGGAACCGGGTATGCTGCCATTCTCTTCTGGTTTCGCGCTTCTCCTCAATGAGTGCCTGGATCCGTGCGGGGAGCGGCGCGAGCCTTACTCCGCCCGGAACGGTGCGAGTGGTTTTGCGAAGCGCGTCTCCGATTGTGGTGGTCAGCTCTCCTGTGGCTTCATCGACTTCGGCTGCCGTGGAGACTGGCCTCGATGGGGTGCAGTGGCTCAGCTCTTCAGCGAAGGCGTCCCAGTCTGTCCTCATTCTGGGAGAGCGTGGGGCGACGATTGTGGGCGCCTCGTCCAAGATGAGGAGGACGGGGCGGTGGTCCGACGGAAGGTCAAGGCAGACCTGCTGCTCTGGGGGCGTGCGTAGTCCCTGGTGCACAGCTATGTCCAGCACGTCGTCCATGAGTGGGCTCCTGGGGTCGTGGCGTGTTGCCTCTGGTGGCCCGCTGATGTCGTAGCTGTGATCCAGGGAGTCAAGGTGCAACAGGCGTCCGGTAGTGTTGTTTGTGGTGCTGTTCCAGGCCGTGTGCTTGCGTTCAGGTCCCCTGCGATGATGGTAGGGTCAGGGGACTGCAAGAGCTTGCGAATGTCAGCGACCTGGAACACGTCCTGTGGCGGTCTGTAGGCTGCGAAGACACGGAGGTTCCTCCCAGCGTAGTGAAGTTCAATACCGAGGGCGTACATAGATGAGAGTGCGACGTCGTCGATTTCCTGGTGAATAATGCGTCGTTTGACCAGGACTGCAAGCCCTCGGTATGCTCTTCCCTCCGGCGTTTGTTCATCCCTCCGATAGCAGACGTAGTTAGGGATTTTCAGCGAGTCCGATGGCCGAAGATGCGTCTCGCTGATCAGCGCCACGTCGACGTTCTGTTCTCGGAGGAAATGACCCAGGATTCGGCCCTTTCTGATAAGGGACGAGGCGTTCCAATGCACCATCCGCAGCTCATTGTCCATTGGAAGGCTGTTTGATGGAGGCTTTGAGCGCGGACGGGCTGATCTTGGCACCGGCTATGGCGGCGTTGAGCACCAGCTGGATGGCCTCCAGGGTCTGCAGGAGATGGCCCTGGGGCTCAGAAGTTGTGGCAGCTGGTGTGGCTGCTGATGGTTGGCGGGCGGAGGAAGGTTGAGCGGGCTCAGCTGGTTGTGAGCCCTTTTTCTTCTTTTTCCCCTTCTTGCCTGGTTTCTTGCCGGAGGCGCCACGAGGGATGGCGTCATTGGCGGGGGCCATCAGTGAGGCAGCAGCCGTTTCCGCGACCGCTTGCGTCTCCTCCTGACGCGGTTTTCCTTGCCCGGAGCGAGGGGCGATGCCGGCCTTCTTGTTCCGTGACTCCTTGCGCTTGATGTTGCACTGGACCGAGTTTGCCGGATGAGGGCCTCCGCAATTGGCACAGGTGGCGGGTTCGGCAATGGGTCGGGGGCAGTCACGGGCAGCATGTTGTTCGCCGCACTTCACGCAGCGAATTTGGCGGTGGCAGTTGTGTGACGAGTGTCTGAAGCCTTGGCAGCGGTGACACTGCGCCACACCTTTCTTTCCACGCCAGGGTTCAATTTTCACTCCTGGCATGTACAGCAGTGTCTTGACCCCCCAAATAGTTTCGAGGGGCAAGTATGGGTTGGGGTCTCTCTCCACCTCCGCGAAGTAGAGGCATCCAGGGCGTCCTGCTCGCCCGTGGATGGCTTTACAGTAGGTGGCAGGATATCCAAGGTCCTTGAGGGCTTGCACAATGAATTGACAAATTTGCTAGGAAAAAGATAGTGCTGTGCGGTGATTGGAATATAGATATACTAAAACATAACACACTCTCTTCCGATTTGCTCAATACTCTCAGCCAATATAATTTCCGGACCCATATAAATGCACCAACTCGACGAACAGCTTGTATTGATCAAATCGCTACTAATCAGAATGGAGTAATTGGTGAAACGCACGACCTTGGCCTATCAGATCATGAAACAGCCCAAACTATTACAATTAACATAAAAAAATCTAGAGCTTTTTCTACTTGGTTCGAACATAAAAGAGATTATAATAATGAAAATCTTAACAAATTTTTAGATTGTATTTCATCACTCTCCTTTGTAGATGTATTAAATAATAATAATTTGCAGGAAGCATTTGATCTGTTTTATGACACTTTTCGACTATTTTATGATTTATGTTTTCCAATTATTAAAGTGAAAATTAACAATCGCCCAACTGCACTAGCTTGGCTTACACGTGGTTTAAAGAAATCAAGTGAGATTAAACGTAAATTATTTTTTGAATACATTCATGCACGATCGAATAAATCTGCCAAAAAAGAAAAATTTACAAAATTTAATAAAATATTTAAGAAATGCTTGGTTACTGCACAAAAAATAAACAACGGAAAATACATAATTAAAAATAAAAATAAACCTAAAGCAATTTGGAACAGAATATCTTCAACAATCTCAGATAATATGCATAATAAGGACATTAACTCAATTCAATTTAATAACAATATAATAATAGACCCTAATGAAATTTCAAATATATTTAATAATTACTTTATACAATTGACTGATACTATAAATGACATAACACGTAATAAATATAATACAGAATATTGCAATACCAATCCAAATACTGTTTATTTAACACCAGTTGACGAGTCTGAAATTTATAAAATTATAATGGCGCTTAAAAACAGCAAGTCCACTGGTTATGATGACATCACAACTAAAGTAATTAAACTATGTGATCCCTATATCTGTAGACCAATTTCCCACATCATAAATCTATCTTTCACTCAGGGTCAGTTTCCGGAAAAACTGAAAGTTGCAGTTGTCAAACCATTGTTTAAAAGTGGAGAAAAACACGATCCAGGAAACTACAGGCCTATTACGTTAGTACCTGTCATATCAAAGATTTTTGAAAAAGCAATATACAATAAACTCTTAAATTTCTTTTCTAAATATAACATTTTACATCCAAACCAATATGGTTTCCGTAAAGGGCGTTCTACAACTTTAGCGTGTTTCGAACTTATAAAAACTATAACAGACTCTATAAATAATAGACAAGAAATTGCCGCTATTTTTCTCGACATGAGTAAGGCTTTCGACTTTGTTAATCACAATAAGCTACTAAAGAAACTTGAAATTTACGGCGTTAGAGGAAAGGCTTACGATTGGCTATCCAGTTTCTTATGTAATAGGCAACAATGTACCGAAATTTCCAAACTCTCACATATTAAAACTACAACAGAGAAAATTAAATATAAATCAGTGTATAAAAGTGTTAAAAACGGTGTCCTACAAGGTGGCGTTCTAGCACCGCTGCTATTTCTGTTGTATATCAACGATTTGCCAAACATAATCAATGAAAGGACAATATTATTCGCGGATGACACAACCCTTCTAATTGAATCTAATACTGGTAATATAGAGACAAAAACAAAGCAAGCGTTGGACGATGTTATTGAATGGTTAAATAAAAATGACTTGCAAATAAATATTGATAAAACTAAAATCATGACATTTAGATCTTACAATACTAATTCAAAACAAAAACATATTCAATACAATAATATTAAAATAGAACAGGGGGGTGATCGTGGTAATTTCAACGATATTACCGAAACAAAAACGTTTGCCTAAAACACTTAGTCAAGAGTTATCATAACTTTTGAGGCAAACGTTTTTGTTTTGGTAATGTCGTTAAAATTACCACGATCACCCCCCAGGTTGACATTTTAAAATTTTTAGGCATCACCTTGGATACCCATCTTAATTGGAAAGAACATGTGAGTCAAATTTATAAGAAACTGAATAGATTCGTGTATGCCCTAAAACACATAAGGCAAACGATCTCGATAGAAGCCGCTTTAGCAGCATACCACGGATATGTGTCGTCTGTCTTAAACTATGGTCTTTTGCTGTGGGGTAACTCGGTTGAAACAAATAGAGTCTTCATTCTGCAGAAAAAATGTATTAGAGCAGTTGCCAATGCTAGATTTAGAGAAAGTTGCAAACCGCTATTTAAACAATTTAAAATTCTCCCCCTCCCATGCATGTATATAAAGGAAGCCTGTTGTTTTGTGAGAATGCATCCGGAGTACTACAGAATGCACTCTGAAAATTCAACTCAACCTGTCAGATCACAATATTCTACAAAATTACATAAACCTCGCGTCCGTCTTTGCATCTACGGTAAAAGCTCTTACAGCACATCGATTGAGCTTTACAATAAATTACCTGAGAGTTTGAGATCGGCTTCAACGCAGTTTAATGAGTTTAAGGGTGCTTTGACTAGATGGCTGAGTGGAAAGTGCTTTTACACAGTGGGGGAATACATGTTGCATGACCAAAAATAGGTTTAATCTTTGTTTGGACATGACCTGTGTATTTTGACTGCTGTTTAAAATGTTATTTAAATTAGCTTGGGTTCCTGACAATTCAAAAACTGGTAATCTTTATTTTACAATATTATCTTTTATTGTTGAATTTACTGTTTATATCAATTTTATCCAAAATTTTAGTAATCTTTATAATAATTTGACATTCAGAATATTTTTGAAAGTGACATTTTTTTTATTTTATTGTAAATATTATAATTTTGCTTGCCCTCGCTTATTAAATGGCAGTCCGCTTGAAGAAGTAAAAAGCTTTAGATATTTAGGTAGCCTGATCACAGACAATTCCAGATGCACGCCCGAGATTACTTCAAGAATAGCTATGGCAAAGACAGCTTTCAATAATAAAAAACATCTGTTCAAAGCAAACATTTCAAAAGTAGCGCGGAAACGATTGATTAAAGCCTTTATATGGAGTATTGCCCTCTACGGCTGTGAAACGTGGACCCTAACGCAAAGAGATAGAGAAAGGTTAAAAGCATTCGAGATGTGGTGTTGGAGGAGGATGGAGAAAATCAGCTGGACAGAAAAGAAAACTAATGAAGAGGTGTTAAACATGGTTAATGAAAGAAGAAGCATATTAAATACTATTGAAAATAGACGAGGGAACATGTTGGGACATCTGATACGACACGACAAATTTTTAAAAACTATCATAGAAGGAAAGGTTGAGGGAAGGAGAGGTAGAGGAAGGCCAAGACGTTGCTACATGGACCAGATTAAGGAAAAAATAAATGTCGTGTCGTATCAGAAAGTCAGACAAGTTGCAGAAGATAGGAAGGCGTGGAAGTTACTCCACCGACAAGAGCGTAGCTCTTAAATAAGAAGAAGCCCTCGCTTTGCACACCTGAATACAGGTTGAATATATCTACTGTACTAAATTTAAGATCTTTAACAATGTATATTCATGCAAATAAATGAATGATTATGATTATTATGATTATGATTATGAGGTCAACATCCGTGCCGTATGGTAGACCTCGTATGGCTACCTTCTGTTTTCGCTCCTCCTTGAGAGAGTAGCCGTACCAGGAAACTCCTTCGGTCCGGTGGAGGTCGTCCAGGTATGCTTGTATCACCCGAAATTCCGTCGCAGATGCCGCCGTGAATCTGATGCCGTTTCCAAGGGGGCGGGCATTCAGCGGGTGACCAAGCTTCACTTTCAAGGCCGCAAAGTGCTTCGTCCAATCCGGTAGATTTTCCACTACTAGCGGCGGGTAGTGTTCCTTCTTGGGGGCGTCATTTGGTCGTGCGGTAGCAGCAGCGGGGCGTGGAACGCCGGTGGCGGCCGCGGCGGCGGCAGCCGCAAAGGAGCGCGGTGACTGCGCTCGCTGCGGCTGAGGAGGTGCGGCAAGAAGGGTTGCCGGGGCAGCGGAGGTCGTGGCAGATACGACGGCCGGGGGCGCCATGGGTGCGGGTGCACCTGAAGGGGACGCTACAGGAGCAGTCGTGGTTTCCATGGGCGCCGCAGGTGTTGGTGCGGCGTCGGGGGGCGCTTGGCTATCGGGGTGCAGCACGAACTTGAAAGGCTGCGGCGGCGGAGTCCCGGGGGCTCGGGTTGGGGGCATAGGTCTGCCCCTGAGCCGAGGGTCGCGTGAAGCTCGCGACGTCCCCTCGAGGCTGTGGGATCGTGCGAGTACGGGGGTTGAGGGCGGCTGTCTCTTGCGGAGGGGCGCCTGGCACATCCTCATTAGTTCGGCACAGTGGCGCTTGTGGGCTTCCGTAGGGTCCTCATCAGTCTTTGAGCGGCGGCGTCGTCTGCGCACGGGTGTGGCGAGCGCCTCCTGCTGCTCGGCAAGCTCTATGGCGGCCAAGTCGCTAGGAGGCAAGTCTTCAAGGTCCCCCAGATCTAGGGCCTGGAGGCGCAGATAGGTGGCCATCCACCTGAGCATCCCTAAGGACAACACATCATGAGAGGTGAGCTTTGATAGGAAATAAAGGTCCCTCTCATACGTTGTCCTCAGTGAGCCCGGGGATAGCCCACTCTCCAGGTACGGGGGTCTCGCTGCGTCGGTAGAGGCAGCGGCGGATGCGGCGACTTCAGGGGCAGCGGGGGCTGCAGGGGCAGCGGGGGCAGCAGATGCTGCGTCGGCGGCGAACGCGGCGAAGGCGGCGTCAGAGGGGTGAGGCTGATGTACTGCCTCGTCTTCGGGCGCGCCAGTGGTTGGTGGCCTAGGTGAACCGACTCCCTCCATTTTAGGGGAAGGGAGTGCTGCAGCGACTTAGGCTTGGGAGGCGCAGGGCCAGTTACCGACACCCTAACCCGGGGCTTGCCGCTGGTGGCAGACCGGGCTCGGATGCATGGCATAGGGCAGCCCCCCTCACCGGCAGTCGTCGGGGCAACGGGCGGTCGGCGCCAGGGGGGTTGTGGTTTCCCCCTGGGCGCTACTCGGGGGCGCTGATCCTCAGGAGCAGCTTCCGAGTTCGCAGTGAGAAATATGTCGCTCGAGCAGGTAGACGCGAAAAATTATTTTTCCCTCATACCCACAGGTACGGTACCTGCGGGCATGTAAACAAAACGGTTTGTTTACACCCACTTTACGGTGTCCTTAGGGATGCGGATGATAGACCGGACTCTCGTGGTTCGCCTACGCGCCGAAAGAGGAGAAGCCGCTGAAGGTCGCGATACGCGGCCTGCCAGCTGATACGAGCCCGGACGACATCGCCGCCGAGCTACGCCGCCTGGGCTACGAACCGCAGTTCGTGCGCCCCATTCGTGCCGGTTACGGTTATGAAAGAGTTGTTGGTAAGTTTGGTGATGAACGTGTGAATGATAATGGAATAAGTTTGCTTGAGATATGTTTGGAATGGAGTCTTTTTGTGGCAAACACTATGTTTGACCACAAAAGGATCCATATGTATACGAGAGAGGAGGGTGATGCGAGAAGTATGATCGATTTTGTAGTTGTGGATGAAAGATTGAGAAAAAGAGTTCTGGACGCTCGCGCATATCGTGGAGCCGCCATCGATACAGACCACCACCTGGTTGTGACTTGAATTGGTGGTCTATTTAACCGGTGGCGGCATAGACCACAAGAGCAGACGAGCGTTCTAAAACGTATCAAAGTAGAGAGATTGCAAGAGGAGGATGTCAGAAAAGAATACTTGAAAGACTTGAGTGAAAGATTTGAGAACCTGGATGAAGTAAATGATATTGAATGTTTGTGGAATGAATTTAAAGATGGAGTAGTAGGTATAGCTGTCAATGGTTGTGGGGTGTCAAAAAGGAGAAAGGGTGGAAAGAAGAAGAATATGTGGATGGATAAAAGTGTACAGGCAGCTGTTTGTGAGAAGAAGAAAGCATGGTCAGATTGGTTAGCAGTAAAAGCTAACCAAAGAATGCAGAGGGCAACAAGTGATGACATAAGTGTAGCAAGAAAGGTATATAAAAGAGCGAAAGGTATTGTTAAGGAAGTTGTTGAGAGAAAGAAAGAGGAGTGTAAGGATGAGTTTGACAGAAGGCTTACTGAAGATTTCCAGTCCAACCAAAAGTTTTTCTGGAAATCCATACGGACAGCCCGAGGAAAGTTTGGAACATCGGAGCTGAGTAAAATCAGAAGCCAGGATGGAAGTATTATAAAAGGTGAAGAATGTGTTCTGAGGAGGTGGAAGGAATATTTTTAAAAGTCTGTTTGAGAGAGAAAAAGCAGAGGCCAGCGAACCTAGGTCTTCTGTGTAAATGAATGAGAATGAAGAGGAGAATTGTGTAAGTGAGATAAGTATGGATGAGATTATGAAAGCGATAAAAAGTATGAAATCAGGTAAAGCAGCTGGGTATGATAGAGTGTCGGTCGAGATGTTGAAGGCTGGGCGAGGCATTGTGGCTAGTCAGTTGTACCGCCTTTTCAACTTGTGTTGGACGAACGGCCAAGTACCAGGTGACTGATGCAAGGCTGTGATTGTGCCGCTGTACAAGGGAAAAGGGTCACAACAGGACTGCAAAAATTATCGCGGGATAAGCCTTCTCAGTGTCGTCGGCAAACTGTATGCAAAAGTTTTGATTGAAAGAGTGATGAAAGATACTGACGATAAAATATGGGATGTACAAGCGGGATTTAGAAAGGGAATGGGATGTACAGATCAGGTCTTTTCCTTGCGGTGCATAGCTGAAAAGTTTTTGGCTAAAAACCAAAAAGTCTACTGCGCGTTCGTGGATTTGGAAAAGGCCTATGACCGAGTGGTGAGGAATGAATTGTGGTCAGCATTGTCTATGTATGGGGTAAACGGTCATCTGATTCAAGCACTGAAATCTCTCTATGAGGATTCCAGTGCTTGTGTCAGAATAAACGGGGCGTACACTGAATGGTTTAGCATCGAAAAAGGTGTTAGGCAGGGATGTGTAGCGTCACCTTGGCTGTTTAACCTGTTCATGGATAATTGTTTGATTGATCTGAAAGAGAGTATGTGTGGACTGAGAATGAATGAGTTACTCATCAAATGTCTTCTCTACGCTGATGTCCAAGTTGTACTTGCGTCATCTGCTGACGAGTTGCAGGAGATGGTAACAATGATGAATGTGGCTTTGGAAAGGAAAGGAATGAAAGTAAATGTAAGCAAGACTAAAGTAATGGTACTTGAAAGAGAAGAATGTATGACAGAGTGTACTATAATAATTATGATTATGACATTATTATTATTATTGAAAGTTGGCTCTGCGAAGGGATTTTCGACAGAGAATTCTGCGATAGTCGATACGAGGTATTTAGGTTAGATCGGAACTTATCACTGACTAATAAAAAAACAGGTGGTGGCGTCATGATATGCGTTAAACGTGATCTATCCGCAAGTATAAACTCTCGGTGGATGCGTGACTCATCCGAGATTCTATGGATCACTATACCAGCGCGTGTTCTTTTTACTGATTCTCCCGTCTCGCTCACACGTAACTTAAACATAGCTGCGGTGTATATACCCGGTCATTCTAATAGCAAGCGACAACCTGATGATGTTATGCAGTTTATTGATTTAACCAACTTTATATTAAATGAATGTTCTTCGGATTTTTTCCTGATTGCAGGAGACTTTAACCTCCCCTGTATAGAATGGTCTAGCGATGGCCCTACTCTAAACAAATGTTCTATTAGGGATGTACAGAATTCTGCAGAAAAATTGATTAATGACCTAAATCTAGGCGGTTTCTCTCAACATAATATGGAAAAAAATTCTTGCAACAATACCCTTGATTTAATCTTCAGTAACTTTCATTTAGATATACACAGATGTGACAATCCACTATTGAAAGAGGATGTATTACACCCCTCCCTGTGTATGTATGTAACTGATATAACAATCCCGAATTTACAGAATGCTACATTTGAATATTGTAACTTTAGACAGGGTGATTATAGCAGTATTATCAGCTTCTTAAACTCAATACCATGGGAAGAACATTTATATTTAGGTAGTGTAGACGACGCTACGGCCTTTATGTATAGCTGCCTATACGATTGCATAGATATGTTTATTCCTAAAAAAGTTATTCACAAGGGTCGACGTTATATCTATCCCCAATGGTTTAATTCAGCATTGATAAATGTCATTAAGGAGAAGTTTAGAGCCCACGAACGGTGGAAGGAAACGGGAAGCGATCTGGACTATGATGAATTTAGTCTTTTGAGGAAACGTCATAAAAAGCTACAAGAAATCTGCTATAAAAAACATAAAATTTTATCCGCGAAATCAATTAAAAAGGAGCCGAAAAAATTCTGGAAATTTATTAAAGATAGGCGTGATACTTGTAACCACCCCCAAACCGTTAAGTTCAATAATTGCTCATACAATGGGGGTCTAGAAATTTCTAATGCCTTTAGTAACTTTTTCCTAAGTGTCTTTTGTTCTGCGTCTTCAGACTCCTCTCTCTCCTATGACCTTCCCCCGCCTTTGCATGGAGACACACAACATGTTCATAAATTCCAAGTGTCTAAGGAAACAATACTTAAGGCAATAAAGGAACTGAATCAATCTAAAGGCCCTGGCTGCGACAAAATCCCTGCCTACTTTATTATCAAATGTGCCCCAGCTCTGGCTAACCCTCTTTACATAATTTTAAACAGGTCCTTACAAGAGGGCATTTTTCCGTCCCTTTGGAAAAAAGCACATGTAGTTCCAATACATAAGAAGGGATCACGCATCGAAGTCACGAACTACAGACCTATCTCCATTTTAAATACTCTAGGTAAAATGTTCGAAAAAATCGTTTATGACCACATATACCCTATTATTTCTAACGGAATTACTACACAACAACATGGTTTCTTAAAAGGTCGTTCGACTTCGACCAACCTTCTCGAATTATTGGATTTCACATTAAATCACATGGAAAAAAGGAGACAGGTTGATGTGATCTACACCGATTTCGAAAAAGCCTTCGATCGGGTAGACCACATCATCCTTCTCCAGAAACTTGAGCGTCTGGGCATCCATGGTGATCTGCTGCGCTGGGTAAAGTCATACCTCACTAACCGCTCACAAGCTGTGGTGGTGGGTGGTTACAGATCTGACTTTGTAACTATTACCTCCGGTGTACCACAAGGTTCTCACCTTGGCCCACTATTTTATTGTGCGTATTTGTACGACATTTACACGTGTTTTGAGAATTCAAACTATTTATTATATGCCGACGACAAAAAAATATACATTGATGTTGGCAACATACAGGACTGTTGTAAGCTACAGGCGGATCTTGACCGCCTATCAATCTATTATCAATTGAATAAAATCACAGTAAATACACAGAAATGTCAGTGCATCACTTTTAGTCGCAAACCAATAATATTTAATTACAAGATAGACAATGTAACTGTTCAGAGAGTAGATGTGGTCCGTGATTTAGGCATTCTCCTTGACAAAAAGTTAAACTTTAACACCCATTACGACCATATAGTAAATAAGGCATATCGAAGTCTGGGTTTTGTTTTAAGAGCATCAAAAATTTTAAATGACATACACTGTCTAAAAGCAGTGTACTTTGCTTATGTGCGAAGTGTTTTAGAGCATGCTAGTTGTGTCTGGTCACCTCAATATGCCACTCATATTGCACGAATTGAATCGATCCAAAAACGCTTCTTAAAACATCTACAGTATCGTTCCCATACATACATCCATGGATATGACGAGAAATGTAAACATTTTGGTTTAATGCAACTTAAAGACCGTCGAACAGTTGCAGATATGAGTCTATTACATGAAACGGTAAACGGTTACTTGGGTAATATGAATTTGGTTTCTAAAATTGGCCTTAATGTTCCAGCTCGGCGAACTAGGCACACCAGACTCTTCTATTCACCACCTCACAGAACAAACTATGCACAAAATTCTCCACTTACCCGAATCTTCACAACATATAACACACAGTTTGCCGATCTTGATCCATTCAACGAATCCAAAAACCTTTTTAAATCTAAAGTTCGGAAATCACTACAATAACTAGGCTCACTTATCCAATCACCACAAACACACACACACACACACACTTACACACAGACGTCCACTCAAACACATTCACACACACATGCCCTTACATACACATGTACACAAACACTAATCTACTTACAATATTGTGCGCACGGCCATTCGTAGGTGGAAATCATTCGACCTTGAGTGGGCCTCCGGCTCAAGGCGTGTGTTTGTAGCGTGGCGCAGCTGGTTCATCTTACACTGGTTTTGTTTCTACGTGCTTGCTGCCGTGCGTACAAACTATTTGTTTGTTTGTTTATTTCAGTAAGTAGTCGTTAGCACTTATTGATTATCTTTTGAAAACCTGTAATTGGCTTTATTCTCTAAGTATTTTTTAAAATGTTACAACTTTAGTGCATAAGCTGTTGGTTTTGTCAAAAATAAAAATAAAATAAATAAAAATAAAATTAATAGATGGTGAACAAGTCGAACAAGTGAAGGAGTTTGTGTATCTGGGCTCAAAGTTTACGAGAGATGGAAAGTGTGAAAGTGATATTGAAAGAAGAGTGAATGCTGGAAACATGGTGAATGGTGCCCTGCACGCCTTTATGAGGAGTCAAAGGGTGTCTCACAAGGCTCGTTTGGCTGTTCATGGGGGAGTTTTGGTACCAACACTGATGTATGGCAGTGAAAGCTGGGTATGGCAGAAGAAGCATGAAAGTAGAATTAATGCAGTGGAAATGAGAGCGCTAAGGAGTATGATTGGTGTTAAATTGAGTGACAGGATTAGAAATAGTGTGATAAGAGAACGGTGTGGCGTAAAAGAAGACGTAGTGACCAAAATCGAGAAAGGGATGCTGAGATGGTTTGGTCATGTAGAGAGGATGAGTGAACGAAGATTGACGAAAGAGATCTACCAGGCGAGAGTGAATGGAAACGTTGGAAGGGGAAGGCCTAGGCGAACGTACCAGGACCAAATTCAGGACGTTCTGAATAAAGGCCAGGTTAAAAGTACCCTAAACCGACGAGCATGTATGAAAGGATTGATGAAAGTACAGGAAGCAAGGGAAGTATGTCAAGATCGTAGCAGGTGGAGGACTGTGGTCTCTGCCTACCCCAACGGGAAAGAGGCGTGATGTTATGTATGTATGTATAAACTCACAATATACGTAAGTTGTTTTGTTGCAAGTTCCGTCCTATTTAGTTTTGATAGCGGTCCCCCAAGGCATTTAAGGGTCAACAATAGTAAAAGTAAGTAAAAACTGTTTATGGCACTCAAGCAATACAATAAAATATAACAAGTACCTATCATAAAGTGCGCAAGTGTGTGCAGGTAATTTGAAACTATTATTTTTTTACTTTTTAGGGAACCGTTTTTTGTCGGGGGTTTTTTAAATTTTAGATATAAATTTTATTTGTAGTTTTTAATATTTAATTATAGCTTGATAAATTTAAACCCTATTACAAACTTAAATGACACGTAGCATTTACATTATTTACGTTTATACTTTTGTTGTTAAACTTTAACTTTTAGAACCGCTTGCAATGTGAACACGCTGTGTTCATATCTAGTACGGTACATGCGTCCGTGTTTAGAAGTATACATACATTTACTCTTATGCATGTTTCTAGAATACTACCCAGTTTTATGAACCAAGAAAAAAAAATGGAACAATTTTACTTTATTTCATCAAATCAGGAAAAACACCATCTCCCACTCATCTATTAAAAATCTATATATTATAAATAAAGAAGGCGACTGACTGACTGACTCACTGACTGACATATCAACGCACAACCCAATCCGCTGGGTCTAGAGATTCTAAATTTGGCACGTAGGTTTCTTATGAGACCTTGGAGGGCATTAAGAAAGAGTTTTTTAAAAACTCCACCCCTAAGGGGGTAAAATAGGGGATGAAAATTTGTATGAAAGTCCGTCAGTTTTGAAGTTAGGATCTTCAAAATTTGTATTGAGGCTGACAACTAAAAATTAAGTTTTATGTGTCTCAGGGTTTTTGAAAATTCTAAACCCTAAGGGGTGAAAAGGGGAATGAAGTTGAACATCCTTCATTTCAAAGTAAAATCCACAAAATTTATTATTTAGGCATAAAGGTTGTAATTTTGTGGAACGCAAATCACTCTTATTGAAATTCCACCCCAAATTCAACCCCTAAAAAAGGGAAATGAGGTGAAAAAATCTAAAAACCAATATGGGTATCGTTTGTATGGTTTATCAGGTCGGTTACGAAAACTACAACAATTTTGAAATCCAACGTGGTGGACGTAAAATACCATCATTCCCTTGGGATGGCGTTGGAGTGCGATAGGGTTAAAATGTGAATATGGGAGTCGTTTTTATGGTTTATTGGGTCGCTGATTACGAAAGTTACAACAACTTTGAAATCCAACGTGGTGGAGGTGAAATACCATCATCCCCTGGGGATGGGGTTGGGGGGCGATAGTTTCGAAATGTCTACAAATAAATATGGTTGTCGTGTCTATGTTAAAGATAGCGGTTAAATTGGCGTTAGGGATAGGGAGAGTTAGTAGTAGAAGTAGAGAGGTAGAGAGGCAGAGAGGTAGAGAGGTACAGAGGTAGAGAGGTAGAGGTACAGTTAAAGTAGAGGGCGAGGGAGAAGGAGGGGAAGGGGGAGAGGGAGGGAGAGAGGGAGGGGGTGAGGGAGAGGGAGGGAGAGAAGGAGGAGCAGGGGGAGAGGGAGGAGGGGGAGAGGGAGAGAGAGGGAGAGATTTTTAGTTTTTCTCAATTACTTCTGCGAATTGGCTCTGTTTTGAAATATAACATAAAGTGTCTCTCATCTCTCTCTTTACATTTGTTAGGATACTGCTGCTAAGTTCCTCTGTTCTGAGTAATTTATGAGTAACGTCTGTATATTATATAAAATTCAGCTGGATCTTGAATTATACTCATTGATTTGCGCAGGGTTAGTCCTGTTTTTCCTTAGACCCTGTCCTTCGCCGCGATTTGCTCGCGCGTGTTTCGCGCGTTCATCTGGACGCAAACAAGGCGCTTCTAGTATCTCGACTTGCGCGAGCCTCGCGCGAGCCGAGAAAATTCGCGCGATGCTTGTGGACGCAATGTATTGACACCCAGTACCTCGCCAACGCGCGTAGAAACTCGCGCGTAACAATTCGCGGCGAATTCGCCCTTTCTGGACAGGGTTTAAGTTGCTTCGGAAAACCGGTAACAACCTAAATACGAAATCCACGCGAGCGAAGCCGCGGGCAACAGTTAGTACAAGATAAATATGGTGCAATGCTATATGTGTCTGCTGGAAGACATTTTTATGTTAAAATAAGCAGTACCTGTTGTATATCTGTTCTCTAAATGTATGATTTGTTTGTATTTTTATGTGTACAATTGACAGTTAAATAAACAAATATATTGGCACTAATAATTTTAACTGACAGGTCACCTATATCGGCAGTCTCTTTCATTTTAATTGATTAAAAGGCATTTATTACATCAACATTGTTGACGTAATAAAATTGAATTTAAAATCTACTACACAAGCATCAACATTTTGATCTAGATAGGATTTGGCAAGAGTGGAAGATGAGTTCAAGGACTCACACTCATATCAAAACACTTACACACATTCTTTTCCTTCTATGTTCGCGTGGGGTTCTGAAAAATGTACCTTATGACTTTTTACCATGGATCAAACTGTCTTTATACCTTTATTTTTGCTTTTGCAATATTATGCAAAGTACAGATAGTACGTTTTTTTTTGTAAATTATACACCTCGTGTCTACGTGGGGGAGTTTGCCCACTATCCTCGTATGTGCAAAATTATAATCGAATCCCACGCGTAGAAAGTGTAATACGGTTTCTTTATTTCTTGTACAAAACAAAACCTATGACTAAATTTGAGGCTCAGTTACTTTAGCTTCTGTAGCTTTTGAAATAAGAGCGCTACATTGTCCAATGTGTCTAGTTTCACATGCATTTCACTGTGCATGATCCTCCATACAAAACCCTAGGACTCTAGTTCTATACAAATTTTAAACTTTGCGCACCTCGACTGAGTGAACAGTTTACAATGAAGCAGCTTTTAATTGAACGGAAAGAAGCCCAACACATTGAAAACCCCGTTACAATTGTTTCAGTAGTTTGTGAGTAAACTTCGCTTTACTCCGTCTGAGTAAACCGTTTGCAATTAAACTAAGCTGATATAATGCAAAGAAGTAAGTTAATTACATTATTGAAAACCCCGTTTGAATCCTTTCAGTAGAAACAGTGTCTCTGCACTTTAGATGAATTTATCAAAAAATTAGTGTAAGTGATAAAAAAGGACTAATAACAAAAAAAAATTTTTTGAGTTTTTTGTCTGTCTGTCTGTTTGCGCTAATCTCCGAAACTACTGAACGGATTTTCTTAAAATTTTCACAAGTAGATTTAGCTTGGGTCTGAGCATTATATAGGCTATGTTTCATTAAAATCGGTTCTTTCAATCAGAAGCTACACTAATATAAAGTATCAAACTACATGTGGTACAATAACTCATAAACTACTGAACCGATTCAAACAGGGCTTTCAATCACATGTTTATATAACTTTCGTGCAACATAAAAGCTAAGTTTCATTAAAGACGGTTCACTCAAATAGAAGGTACGTGAAGTTTAATGCGGAGACGCAAATAACTCATGAACTACTGAACTGATCAAAACAGGGTTTTCAACAACGTATTTGACTTACTCTGTGCAATACATACGAGTAAGCTTAATTTCATTGTAAATGGTTTACTCAGACAGAATGTGCGCGAAGATTCAAGCGGCGGCGCATATAACTCACAAACTACTAACCCGGTTCAAACGGGGTTTTCAATGACGCGAGCTTAGTTTCATTGCAAACGGTTAATTTGGAAAAAGGTACGCAAAATATCAAGCGGCGGCGCCAATATCTCATAAACTACTGAACCGATTTAAACGGTATTTTCTATGTCAAGCTGGGCTTCACATAGAAAAGGTCAAAGACCTTCAGACAGACAGAAGGTATACAAAGTTTCAAGCAGATTCGCAAATGCACACAACTGAACTAAACACTGACAAACTACTGAACTAAATGAAACGTTTTTCATAGACGTATTTAACTTACTTCCGTGCAACATATAAGCTTAGTTTCATTGCAAACTATTCACTCACAGAAAAGGTACACGAAGTTCCAAGCGACAGCGCCAATAACTCACAAACTACTGGGACGATTCAAACGTTGTTTACAACAACCTATCTGTGTTGCTTCCACACAACATTCCAACTTTGTTTTATTGCGATCGGTTCACTCAAACAGAAAATATGTGAGTACAAAGTTTCAAGTGGCCGATCCGAGCTGAAATGAAACAGATCTTATAATGTTGCATATAAGTGAGCCAGATACGTTATTGAAAACTCCGATTGAATACCGATTCAAACGGGATTTGTCATAATAACATCCCACGAAACGTCCACTACAGGACAGGGAGCTCCCTCCAGAATTCTAGCTTTTGCTGGAAAAATTTGGAGGGGAAGTACCATAGTCACCTCGCTTGTTAGCTTTACGGCTGGCACTATGGACCGCGGTTGTAGGTGACCGCAGTAAGAGGTAAGATACAAAGGAGGATGCTGCTGCCCATCCTCCAGTTAACCCTTAGTCGCCTCTTACGACACCCACGGGATTAGTACCGCAAGTTATTTTTGTGTATAAGTCGTGGACAGAGATGAATTAGTAAAAATTAGTAAAATAAAGATAAAGTGTTATGGTAAAAATAATCATAAAATTATATGCTGCAGTTTCAGCATGGCGATGCAATCAATGTAAACAATGTAAGTTTAGATAAAAAAAATATAAAATTAAATTTAAATGTAAAAAAATAAATTCTTGCTGTTTTGTATGGAGGTACATGTACAGTTAAAAGCATATGAAACTAGACACGTTGGACTTTGTACCACTTTTTTTTCAGTAGCTAGCTACAGAAGCTAAAGTGACTGAGCCTCAAATTTAGTTTTGTTTTGTACAAGAAATAAAGAAACCCGTATCCCACCTCATCCGTGTGGAATTCGACTATAATTTTACACATACGAGGATAGGGTTAACTTACAGTCCACACGTGAACAAAAAAATACTAACCATTTGCACTCTGTATAATATTGTAATAGCGAAAATTTGCTCTGTCTATCTGTCTGCACCGACAAGACCAAGAATTAAGAAGAACAACATCTGTTTGTAACGCTTTTACGACTAATCCGATAAACTTGGTAAGAAGATAGTTTGAACCATGGTAAAAGTCACAAGCTAGGTTTTTCAGAACCCCACGCGGACGGACTCGCGGGCAACAGCTAGTTACTAATATAATATGACATTTATTGTAAGCTTGTGGGAAAAATAAAATAAGTTTGATTTGATTTTAATTTTATTTGGTAGTTGAAACTGGAATATCCATAAAGAAGTTTTAAAAAGCTTTAGCGACTTCTACATCTGTATTTAAGATCTGATCGTCAATTTTAAAAGCTTCCTAAGTTGTTTTGTTAATGTTTGGACTATTTTTGATATTATTTTTAATAAAATTGGATTTGGCTACAGCAAAAAAAACCCGTTTTCGTGTTTTTGAATATTAAGGATATTAAAAGAAACATTGAATGAAGTTTACGGATTTATATTGTAAAATAATCGGAATACAAAAGTACGTGTTCCCTTTTGCCTGTTATGTAGAGACTGAAGAGGAACTGCCTCCGCTAGCCTTGTGCTAGTGGTGTGTCAATACACACACAAATTGCACAAATCCATCACTATTATTATGTATTTTCCTCCTAAAGCTCATGTAATCTTTTTCTGCTTCTATGTACTCCTACTGTTGCCCAATCTCTATACTCAATGTTACTTTTGTAGCAGCTTAGCCTTCCTTTATTGACGGGCACGCACGTGAAATTTTTTTTGTGCTTTTTTGGCCGTGACTTTAAAAAAAGGCTAACTGGCCAGAATGATCGGCGCCCAATTTATTGATATTTTTTTATTTATTTTTATACCTTTCTACATTCCTGAGACCACGGGCAATACCCATGTATCCCGATTTATCCCTCTATTTATCCCTAACTATCATACATCTCACTTTTAAACAGTCGGACTTTCTTACAAACTTTATTATTTTTTTCATCCCCTGAGGTGAGGTTTCAAGACTGTTGGAAAAATTGTCTTATCTACTGTATTGATACTTTGGCACTAAACCCTAAATTCTTATTTAAATCCATCTCAACTCTAAAGAATTTTATTTTCATACAAAACTTCTACCTTTATTTCACTTTGACACAGATATTTATAAATTTTTTGTACTTTAAGAAAATCTATTAAAATTTAGATTTAGCGTTTTCCCAGCCTATTCCTAAGGTCCGCTTTCCGGCACAATTTTCTCCACTTTGCTCGGTCTTTGGCATCCTCTTTGGTGAGATTGTTCTCCCTCATGTCAGCCTTCACGATGTCTAGCCAGCGTTTCTTAAGCCTGCCGCGTTTTCTAGGACAAGGCACCTGTTCCCGACATAGTCTGTCGCCCTGCGGCTGACGTGGCCGAACCATCGAAAGCGGCTTTCCTGCACCTTATCCGCTACGTCGCGGACTCCAAGGCTGCCACGGGTGTGCTCGTTGCGGATACGATCTAACCGCGTAACGCCACACATCCGTCGCAGCATCTTCATCTCTGCGACTTGGAGCTGCTGAACATGCCTTCCCAGGACCGACCACGCCACGCTTCCGTACAAGAAAACTGGTCGGATGATGCTCTTGTAAACAAGGCCCTTAAGTTTCACCGGCATCCTTCGGTCACAGGTAACACCGATACTTCACGCCATTTTGCCCACGCAGCGCTTTTTCGGGCTTGGACGCCAAGGTATTTAAATTCGTCCGTCTTCGAGACGCATTCTGCGCCGATTTTTTTGAGATCCTGGTCTGTACTGCTGCAGGCCATGTACTCGGTCTTCGACACATTTAGTTTTAACCCGCCGTTCTCCAGCGCAACCTTCCAGTGTTTAACCTTTTGCTCCAATTTCTGCTTGTCTTCATCCGTCAGCGCAATATCATCAGCATACATCGTAAGCCAAGTAGATGGCTCATGAACTTCCGCCGTAACCACGTCGAGAACTACGCTGAACAAAAAGGAGCTCAGGGCTGAGCCATGATGGACACCTACAGTGACTGGGAATGGGCAAGAATCGCCAACGGCGGTTCGAACCACGGATACCGAGTCGTGGTACATGACTCGGATAGTGTCAGTATAGGCTTGTGGTACGTTCTTCACCCTTAGGGCCCACCAGATTACCTGGCGCGGTATACAATCAAAGGCTTTCTGCAGATCAAGAAACGCCACATACAAGGTTATTTTTTTTGGACCTGATATGCGTATGACTACCTTATTACAGAGGTCAAAAGCAACAACTTTTGTTCTACGACTTTGTAATAAGTTGTGCATACGCATCTCTGTAATAAGGTGTGCACACGCATATCAGGTCCAAAAAAATAACCTAGTATAACGGTGTTTTCTTCTCTCTATACGCCTCATCTAATATATTCTATCCGACCGATTTCGGTCATGGCGACTGTTTCAACTCTTTTGCAGATGGCGGTCATGTGCTCGCATGTGGCTTATGTAGCCAATCTTATCGATAAAGGTCCGCGCGCATTGCGGGCACGTGAGCACTCCATTAATATAATTATAACTGATCGCCACAAGTCGACGGGATTTCAGTTCTTCGCGTCTGGCGTCAGCCCTACAGGGCTGTGGATCGTGCCCAGTGGAGATCACTAGTAAGAGACAGAACACAAAGCTTTGAAATTAATCGCTGTCTTGAGCTTGACGCCACAGCCCTTTGTTCGGAACACAGGGCTGTGGATCGTGCCCAGTGGAGATTACTAGTAAGAGACAGAACACAAAGCTTTGAAATTAATCGCTGTCTTGAGCTTGACGCCAGACGCGAAGAACTGAAAGCCCGTCCACCTGTGGCGATCAGTTATAATTATATTAATGGAGTGCCTCATCTAATACTCTTAGGGCAAAGATAGGATCTATCGTGCCACAGCCAGGGCGATACCCATATTGACACTCCGAGACAATGCACTTTTGCCAGAGCCTAGCATCGATTATGCGCTCGAAGAGTTTCATGGTGTGGCACATGACCTTAATACCGCGGTAGCTTCGGCAGTCTTGTACACTACCCGTGATATGATAATAAATTAATAAATAAATTCTGCTCCGGAGTTTGTTGCGAGTGGACGTGTGTCACTCTGCCTATCGGTTTTTTACTAAATATTTTTTATAAATTCTGTGATTGGTCGTATTTATCAAATTTTAATTTCTTGTCACTCGTATTGCGTTCTTACCTGGTGTCACCTCCCATTGGGCGGTCCTAGAAAGAGACGCCTAAATTTCATCGGTGTCGTGCATTTATCCACATAACAAATTATTTTTGTGAGTGCGGAGGAGCCGGGGATCGAGCCGTCGCCCATCGGAGTGTGGACCGTGCGCTTGACCATTGCGCCACGGAGTGATCGACGGCGCATCGCGAAATAACGATACGGTATCTCCGCCGTGCTACAGAGCTGCTACGAGTGCTACGACTGCGCTACGTGTTTGCTACGACAAGCAGTGTATGACTCACACACACCGCGCCCGTATTGTTTGATTTTTGTCGACTAGATCGTTATTATTTACGTGTAAATTCAGCGCTAAAACGCAAATAGACTCTAACCGTTTACCCAACCCAACTGAAAATGTCAAATGCAATTAAATGTGCAGGATGCTTACAGATCGTAAAGGGTAACCGACGCCTGTCCTGTTGTAAATGTTTGCAGGTTTATGATCTCGTTTGCGCCAATGTGACGGAACAACGCTTCGAAAGCGTAAAAAAGAACTGGATTTGTCAACAATGTGTCAATAAAATACCTAAAACTGGCAATCTCAACACACCATTGCGTAGCCAGTCTACACCCTCAGATATGGCTACTTCTTCTGGATCGGATTCGGTATACGTGAATTGTGACCCTCGGCGCGTCAATATTCCGACTAACCCTACTGCTGAAGCTAAGCTAGACCAATCCAGCTTTAGTGAGGGTAAGCAAAGTGACGATGATAGCCTTATTTGTGGTATTACTGAGCGGGTATTAAGTGGAATTCGAGCGGAATTGCCGCAGATGTTTTCACAAATTCTTAGCAATGAACTATCGGAAATAAAAAATGAATTAAATAAGAAACTGAGGGACGCTACCTCTAAAATCCTAACTGACATTGCTAGCATTAAAACTGACATCAAGACCACAAATGAAACCGTAGAGGGTTTGATATCTAGTGTAAATTTTATGAGCCAGCAATATGAAGAAATGAAAACAATTACAAGTGAACACTCTGAGAAGGTTAAACTACTTCAAAAAGAAAGTGACTCTTTAATCCTGGTGTTGAACGATGTCACTACTAAACTTAACGTTTTAGAGCAACAATCTAGAGCATGCAACTTGGAACTACAGTGCGTCCCAGAGCACAAGAATGAAAATTTGCTTACAATTGTTAAACAGTTCTCGAACGTGGTTGGATTCAACTTGAATGAAAACGAAATTATGGATTTCCACAGAGTACCTAAAATGAAGCAAGATAGTAATCGACCGCGCACTATAGTTGTTAAACTATCTAGTCCTCGCATCCGCGACAATATCTTAGCGGCAGCAAAGCGCTTTAACAAAGATAACGCAAATCAAAAGTTAGACACCAGCCATCTGGGATTTGCCGGCGATAGGAAACCTGTTTTTGTGGCGGAACACTTGGCTCCAGCAAATAAGTTACTACACGCTTCGACTAGGACTTTCGCTAAAGAACATGGTTATGAGTTCGTTTGGGTCCGTGGTGGTAGAGTGTATATTCGCAAGGACACTAAATCTCAAGCTGTATGGATAAAAAATGAAAGTGTTCTTAAAACACTTTAGGAATGAACTATTTTCCTTATTTTTAGAGCATGATAGTAAATATTTTAAATTAAAATTCAACCTGTCCATTTATTATCAAAATGTAAGAGGTTTAAGAACCAAAGTGAATGATTTTTATAGAAATGCTTTATGTCAAGAATACGATATTGTTATATTGACCGAGTCATGGTTAAATAACTCTGTGTTTGATCACGAAATTCTAGACAAAAGATACAATTTATTTAGGAGGGATAGAAGTTCCACTGGTTTATGTCATAAAAAGGATGGAGGAGGTGTGTTTGTAGGTGTTTTGAATAAATATAATGTTTTAAGAAAGCCGACATGGGAATGTAGATGTGAGGAGCTTTGGATTACATTAAAATTGGGTACAGGCAGTAAATCACTACATTTGAACTTGTGTGCAGTATATATTTCACCACCTATTACTGAAGAACATTATAACGTATTTCTTAAAAATACTGTTGATGTGATATGCAATAAATCAGCAAAAAAATCTGTTACCCTCCTTATTGGAGATTTCAATCTACCTAATATCACCTGGTCTTATAACAGCTCTACAAATACATGTATCCCAGCACCATGTTCTAACAAAATCGAGAACATTTTCCTCAATGAAATGACTTTTAACAATCTTTCTCAGTATAACCATGTAACCAATGCAAATGGTCGTGTCCTAGACTTAGTTTTTTCTGACTCTAGATTGCCGGTAAGTATCAGTCAGACATCAAAACCGCTCTGCAGATTGGATTCACACCATCCGGCGCTAGAGATTCGCGTTCAAACGCCCCATTCTATACAAAAGCTCAGACTAAACAGAGAACCCAAGTATAATTTCTTTAAAAGCGATTTCGATGCCGTACGGAAAGCAATTGCTGAAATTGATTGGTCGGAGGTGTGGCGGGGAGTTTCAAACCTAGACGAAGCTGTAGAAATGTTCTACGAAAAATTATACTCCATTATCAACAAACATACGCCTCGTCGCCGACCTCACACTGATAGATATCCGATCTGGTTTAGTAGACCGCTAATTAAATGTTTAAGAGAAAAGGCCAAATTTCACTCTAGGTTTAAAAAATACGAAAATGATTTAGATAAAATAACTTACGAATTACTAAGAGATAGAAGCGAACTTATGATAAAGGATTGCTTCAATAAACTCAAAAATAACGCATTACATAATCTTCGCACTAACCCTAAATTTATTTGGTCGTATACTAACGCACAAAAAAGTAAAAGTTGTTCGATACCATGCCAGGTCAGACTTGGAAACAAAATGGCTAACGGTGGCCAGGAAATCGCTGAACTATTTTTGGAACACTTTCAGTCTGTATACGAATACAAATCGCAATTTACGGCCAGGAATTATGCCAGTGAAGCCAAGGCGGAGAACAATAATACTATTGGATCTCTTTCTCTAAGCAGAATTGAAGTACTCAAAACGTTACGATCACTAGACCCAAGTAAAGGTGCCGGTCCAGATGGTATACCTCCAGTGTTTCTACGTGAATGCGCGGAGGTGTTAACTCAGCCTCTGCTTTATATTTTTAATGAGTCTCTAAAGACTGGCTGCTTTCCCGCAAAATGGAAAAATGCGCGCATATCTCCAATTCATAAAAAAGACGCACTGGATGAAGTATCTAATTATCGACCCGTGTCAATTTTACCAGCATTTGGAAAAGTTTTTGAGTCCTTAGTTCAAAAGAAGATTTACTGGCACGTAAAAGAATATCTACATCCGGCTCAATACGGATTCTTGCCAAAAAAGTCTACAACATCAAACTTAGTGAGCTTTGTCAACGATATCACAGAAGCAATGGACAAAGGAGATGAAATACATTGTATTTACACAGACTTCAGCAAAGCCTTTGACCTTATAAATCATGACCTTCTCGTTGACAGAATCAGGCAAAGCGGAATACACGGTTCTCTGCTCCGTTGGTGTGACTCCTATTTAAGAAACCGATCGCAGCTAGTTACGATTCGTGGCTTTCAGTCTCAATGTAAAAATATCCCATGTGGTGTGCCTCAGGGATCACACTTGGGCCCGTTGTTTTTTGTTATTTTTATAGATAGTTTGGCTAAGAGTATTTCTTGTGACTTTAAAATGTATGCCGATGATTTGAAATTGTATAAAATAATAAAAAACAACAATGATTTATCCATTTTGCAAGATCAAATAAACAAAGTGTACCAGTGGTGTACAGAAAATGAAATGAAACTAAATTGTGACAAATGCTATTTCGTGAATTTTTCCAGGAAAAAGAAACAATGGGATATCAAATATTACATTTCCAGTAAGCCTTTAAAACAAGTTGCTAGCATCCGCGATCTTGGGGTTTATTTGGATTCGGATATGAGTTTCAGGACGCACATTGATGAAATTGTTAAAAAAGCTTTTCAACTCACGGGATTTGTAACAAGACAACTTAAAGTTTTTAAAGATCCAGGTATTATCATCCCTATTTATAATTGTGTGGTGCGTAGTGTCTTAGAGTATGCAAGTCCAGCATGGAATCCATGTTATCAAGTGCATATTAGTCGTATAGAACGGGTCCAAAAAAAGTTTCTGTATCATTTGGCGTATGCTGACAATAAATGTAAAAAACTTACTTCGTATGAATCTAGGCTAAAGTTCTATAAAATAACACCACTAAGTATCCGAAGAAAATGTGCGGACATAACATTCCTGTACAAATTAGTCAATGGGTGTATTGACTCCATGGAACTTCTACAAGCCATAAAATTTGAAATTCCACGACCAAACAGTAGGCTTCTAAATAGGAGAACATTTGTCCTTCCTCATGTTAGGACCAACATTGGCCAACACAGTCCTATCCACAGAATGTGTGCCGGTTATAACGGTATTCGTTTCAAATTTGACATATTCACTGGTTCTTTGGCCTCAGTTAAGGATAAAGTACTTAGTAATTTGGTTATTACCAAATTTTAATTAATACTTAATTTAACCTAGTTGTAATCTAATTTCTTACTTCTAACCTAATTTAACGTAACTTAAATTAAAACTACCGGATATTTTGTTTATCCCTTGTGAATGCTGTGTTCACTATTTGAGAATGTACACAAATATCATTAACTTATGTTTTATCAGAATTCTAGTTGTAGGTGTGTAACATTCGGTTTGTGAACCTAATAAAAAAAAAAAAAAAAAAAAAAAAAAAACTTTTTTATTTCAATAATTTAAATACAATTCATGCAATGGAGACTTACCAGAAAGCAATCAAAACATACTTGTGGGGGGAATGCCTCGCAAATTCTCTTGCAGAACATTAGAGATTGACAGATAAAATATTATTTAACTTATGAAACATAACATAAGAAACATGCAGGTGGTAAATTACACAACAGGATGCAACACTTATCAAACCATAAGATTTGAAATAATACATCGTTTACCAATTCGATATTCACCAATTGATTTGATTATTCAACTTGAGAAACACTTAGTTGATTATTTTACAATAGGATGAGTTACTTACCTATTACTATAAATAAATAATCCTATCATATCTTACTATCTATATACAGGGTGTTAATTTGATTGCGTGCCATAGCTTAGGGGGTGGTTCAGTAACGATAAAGCAACTCAAAAAAAATATAAAAAAATCCTAAATTTTTTTTTTTAACTCCATTGAAACTAAACTAACGCGGAGGGCAATGATCTTGAGCACCGCGCTATCAAAAGCGCGCAAAAGAGGTTCAGTTATGTACCTATGTCATATGTGCCTACCTTATCCACTGATACTGCGTACCACTGATGCTCCATCCGGGTCATTGCCCTCCGCGTTCGTTAAATTTCAATGGAGTTTTAGTTATTTTTTAAGTAGGATTTTTTAAAATATTTTTTTTGTGTTCCTTTATCGTTACTCAAACACCCCCTAAGCTATGGCACGCAATCAAATTAACACCCTGTATATAAAAGAAGAAGGTGACTGACTGACTGACTGACATATCAACGCACAGCCCAAACCACATGGTCTAGAGATTCCAAATTTGGCATGTAGGTTCCTTATGAGGCCTAGGGGTGCATTAAGAAAGGGTTTTAAGCATTCCACCCCTAAGGGGGTAAAATAGGGGATGAAAGTTTGTATGAAAGTCCGTCAGTTTTGAAGTTAGGATCTTCAAAATTTGTATTTAGGCCGACGACTAAAAATTAATATTTATGTGTCTCAGGGTATTTGAAAATTCGACACCCTTAAGGGTAAAAAAGGGATGAAGTTGAAAATTCTTTATTTTTAAAGTAAAATCTACATAATTTATTATTTAGGCATTATTGATGTAATTCTAAGCAACGTTCATCACCGTTATTGAAATACAACCCCAAATTCAACCCCTAAAAAAGAAAAGTGGGGTGAAAAAGTCTAAAAACCAATATGGGTATAGTTTGTATGGTTTATTGGGTCGCTGATTATGAAAACTACAACAGTTTTAAAATCCAACGTGGTGGACGTTAAATTTCTCCATTCCCTTGCGATGGGGTTGGGGTGCGATAGGGTTGAAATGTGAATATGGGTGTCGTTTGTATAGTTTATTGGGTCGCTGATTACGAAAACTACAACAACTTTGAAATCCAACGTGATGGACATGAAATACCATCATCCCTGGGGATGGGGTTGGGGTGCGATAGGTTTGAAATGTCTAAAAATAAATATGGGTGTCGTTTCTATGTTAGGGATAGCGGTTTAATTGGCGTTAGGGGTAGAGATAGGGGCAGGGATAGGGAGAGGTAGAGGTAGAGAGGTAGAGAGGTAGGGACGTAGAGACGAAGAGAGGTAGAGACGTAGAGAGGTACAGGTAGAGGTAGAGTGAGAGGGAGGAGGGGAAGGGGGAGAGGGAGGGGGAGGGGGTGAGGGAGAGGGAGAGGGACGGGGAGACGGAGGGGCAGGGGGAGAAGGAGAGAGTTTTAGTTTTCTCAATTACTTCTGCGAATTGGCTATTTTGAAATATTACATAAAGGTGTCTCTCATCTCTCTTTTTTCATTTGTGAGGATACTGCTGCTAAGTTCCTCTGTTCTAAGTAATTTATGAGTAACGTCTGTATATTATATAAAACCGCCAAAAGGAGTCCGTTCAATCTGGCTCCTACTTTCCGGGGTACAACTGTACCAGTTACCGACAGTCTCGAGCTACTTGGCATGAAGTTGTGTGCAAACCTAAACTTCGGCGCTAACATTGAGTCTAAAGCCCAAACTGCGGCAAAAAAGCTGGGCATCCTCAATAAGGTTAAGCGTTACTTCACTCCTGGACAGCTTCTAGTTTTATATAAAGCCCAAGTCCGATCCTGCATGGAGAATTGCTGTCACCTTTGGGATGGCTCAGCAAAATACCAACTAGCTGCACTTGACTCGATAGATCGCAGAGCCAAGAAGCTCGTTGGTGATGAGATGCTGGTGAAAACCAAGTTTCACAGTCTGGCCCACCGTCGAAAAATTGCATGTCTGTCGGTCTTCTACAGATTGTACTTCGGAGAGTGTGCTCAAGAGCTCCACGAGCTTATTCCACCATCTCCCTTCTACCATCGGGAGTCCAGACGCACCGCAGGATATCACCCATACTTGGTTGATATTCCGCACATTCGCACAAAGCGCTTTGAAACATCTTTTATAATGCGCACAGCTAAAGAGTGGAATTCTCTGCCTGCGTCTGTGTTCCCGAGTTCATATAACCCGAATCTATTCAAGTCGCGAGTGAATAGGCTTCTACTGGGCAAGCTCGTTCCATCGTTGACCTCATCTCTGTCTTCAAGACTGGATCGAGGTCAAAAGTAAGCCCATTGACGATTAAAAAACAAAAAAAAAAATTCAGCTGGATTTTGAATTATACTCATTGATTTGCGCAGGGTTAGTCCTGTTTTTTCTTAGTTTAAAATTACCTCGAAATAACGGAATAATATCTCATTGCTTCGGAAAACCGGTAACAACATAAATTCGAAATCCACGCGAGCGAAGCCGCGGGTAACAGCTAGTAATATTATAAACGCGAAAGTTTGTAAGTATGGATGGATGGAGGTTTGTAACTCTTTCACATCATAACTACTGAATGGATTTTAACGAAACTTGGCACACATATAGGTTAGGTCCTGGAATAACACACAGGTTCCTTTTATCCTCGAAAAAACGCTTCGTTCCCACGGGAAAAAGCATTTAATTTTAATGAAGAAGGTGACTGACTCACTGACTGACATATCAACGCACAGCCCAAACCACTGGGTCTAGAAATTCCAAATTTGCCACGTAGGTTTCTTATGAGATCTAACGGTGCAATAAGAAAGGGCTTTACAAAATTCTACCCCTAAAGAGATAAAATAGGGGATGAAAGTATGTACCAAAGTCCGTCAGTTTTTAAGTTAGAACCTTCAATTTTAGTATTTAGGCTTACGACTACAAATTAATATTTACGTGTCTTAGGGTTTTTGAAAATTCGACACCCTAAAGGATGGAAAGGGGGATGCAGTTGAAAATCCTTTATTTTTTAAGTCAAATCCACATAATTCATTATTAAGGCATTATGATTGTAATAATATGCAACGTTCATCACTGTTATTGAAATTCCACCCCAAATTCAACGCCTAAAAAAAAGTGGGGTGAAGATTCAGATTCAGATAATTTTATTCAATGTAGATTCTTTACAGAATACTTATTGAATGCCATGCAGAATACAATGCAAATAGAGCGAGTCTACGCCGTTTCGGATCGTGCTATGGCAGCGTAAAAGAAACGGCAAGAAACCACTGCAGCACGGCCTACTTTAAGAGTCGGCATTTTACAATGTGTTTCTTGTGTTTCGCTGGAATATCAGAGCACCATACCTCTTTGTCATTCATATAGTCATCCAATCTATAGTAAGCTTTTTTACATAACGTTTGCTTTACACATTCTTTAAACTTTCTCTCAGGTAATTGCACTATATTGTCAGGTATTTTGTTGTAGTATCGTATACACAGACCAACGAAAGATGTATTGACTTTAGTTAATCTAGTATATGGTTGATCAATTTTATGCTTATTTCTAGTATTAAAATTATGCCTGTCACAAATTTTAGGTAATTGATGAATGTCCTTTCTAGCATACATAATATTTTCATAGATATACTGGCATGGCACTGTCATAATGTTGATTTTCTTGAACAGTTCTCTCAGGGAATCACGAGTCTTTAGGCAATAAATTGCTCTTATAGCCCTCTTTTCTAAAAAGAATATTGAATGTATATCAGCTGCTCGGCCCCAAAGCAGTATGCCATAAGACATAATGCTATGGAAGTAACTAAGTAAACCAGCCTTGCAGTAGCTACATCAGTATGTTGTCTGATTTTTCTAACAGCATATGCAGCCGAGCTCAATCGACCAGAAAGAGCCGTTATATGAGGGCCCCATTGAAGTTTAGAGTCTAGTGTTAACCCTAAGAAAACTGTACTATTTACAAAATCTAATGGTTCATTATTCAATACTATGTTATGTGAAGTAGACCTTACACTTGGTAGTGCAAATTTAATACATTTAGTTTTTTTGGCGTTTAGGACTAGATTGTTAACAGTAAACCATGCATGAATCTGTCCAAGTGCATCATTGACTTCGTTATAATTTTGTGATTTCCTACTTACATTGAATATTAATGAAGTATCATCAGCAAATAACACAATCTTTGACAGATTCTTCACCACAGAAGGAAGGTCATTAATATAAATAAGGAATAAAAATGGCCCTAATATGGACCCTTGAGGTCCATACAAACACAGACAGATCCCAGTGATTTCGTTCTGTTAACTTGTACCTTTTGAATCCTGTTTTCCAAATATGACCTAAGTAGTTTAAGTGAATTATTCTTAACACCGTAAGTTTTAGCAACAATGTGCTATGATCTACGCAATCAAATGCTTTGGATAGATCACAGAAGATACCAATAGCATCTTCAGATTTTTTCCACGCGCAAAAGATGTATTTTCAAAAGTGCAGTCCCGGCATCCGTTGTACTGCGCCCTTTCGTGAAACCAAATTGATGGTCATGTAGTAAGTTTTTTCTATTGAAGTGTGAAAGCATTTGATTGAGTATGACCTTCTCAAAAATTTTACTAAGTACAGGTATGACTGATATTGGTCTAAAATTACTGGGATCCTTTTTGTCACCAGCTTTGAATAATGGAACTACTTTACTTTTTTTCATTAAGTCAGGAAATATACCATGATCGACACAATCATTGAATATAACAGCTAAATATGGAGATATAGTATCAATGATCGCACTACAGACTTTTACTGACATTCCCCATAGGTCCTCAGTAGTTTTCATTTTAATACTTTTAAAGGCTTTAATAATTTCGTTAGGGGTGACATGATTGAACCCAAATTCAGTTTCGCAGGCGTCCACATTCTTTTGAAGTAAATCGCTAGCAAGTGAAGATGAAGAATTGAGAGACTCTGTTGTTTTCAAAGGAATATTAGTAAAAAAGGTTTCGAATTCTTGAGCCACTTCTACGTTTGAACTAATAGTTCCGCGATTTGTATGAAGTGTGATTTGATTGTCACGCAGTTTCACTTTTCCAGTTTCACTGTTTATAACATTCCATACAGCCTTAATTTTGCTATCAGCAGACTGTATTTTTTTCCGAAGAAAAAATGATTTTGCTTTTGAACAAACTAATTTAAACAATTTTGAATATTTTTTGTCATATTCAATGAAATTGTCGTTATTTGAATAATTCCTTAGCTCATATAATTCAAAAAGTCTCTCTCTACTTTTGCGAATACCAGCGGTAGCCCAGTCACTGAATTTGAATTTTACAACAATTTGCTTTTTTCTAATAGTTGAAATTTTACTGAATTCAGTATTAATCAATGTGAATAAATCTTCATATGAGTTATTAGGTTTGTTAGTATTATAACTGTGACAGGGCAGTTTTTCTAGTAACGTGTTTTTGTACTTTTCTAACCTACCGCTCGTTAGGCTCCTGGTTTCTATATCTATCTTCTGGGTTACTCGAGAATAATTAAAAGTAACACTTTGACCAGAGTGGTCAGACTGAAGCGAGTTTATGATACTTTTCTCAAAATAATCGCAATTACAAAAGACGTTATCAATACAGGTAGCCGAGGATGACGTCACCCTTGTAGGTTCAAAAATACATGCTCTAAATTTAAACATTTGAAAAAACTTATAAGTTCGTTACTATAGGTATTATTTTCTAAGATATTGACGTTAAAGTCACCACACACTATCACAAACTTATTTTCTTTTGTCACTATTTTTAAAACATCTTCCATTACTAACTCGAACATTGAAAATTTTTGAAAAGCGGGAGGTCTGTATACGCACACTACAACATGCTCGTCCAGCTCAACACAATATATTTCAATACATCTTTCAACCGAAAGTCGAACAATATCTTTACGGTTCTTTATCTTAAAACTGTTACGAACTAAAATCAGTGATCCACCGTGTAAAGCAGACTTTCGATTGAAAGCACCGGCTATACAACAGTTTTGATAATTTATCAACATTTGATAATCTTTTTGCCAGTGTTCTGTCAAACAAATTATATCAAATTTTGTTCTTTCTAAGAATAATTCTAATTCTAAAATTTTTCCCGAAAAACCTTGAATATTTTGATGTGAAATTTTCAAAATATTAGATTTTTCCTTTGTCCTTGCTATAGGAAGTTTTTTGCCAGAAGGTTTTTTTTTCATTTACTTCAGTAAAATTTTGTTTAGAAAAACCCTCTTGAAAAAGTCAAGAAACAAATATGGTTAACGTTTGTATGGTTTATTGGGTCGCTGATTACGAATACTACAATAATTTTGAAATCCAACGTGGTGGACGTGAAATTGGGGTGCGATAGGGTTGAAATGTCTAAAAATCAATATGGGTGTCGTTTCTATGTTTATGTGAAGATAGGGATAGCGGTTAAGATGGCGTTAGGGGTAGGGATCGGAGTAGGGATATGAATAGGAGTAGGGAGAGGGAGAGGAAAAGGGAGGTTGGTGGGGGGGGGAGAGGGGCAGGGTCAGGGATGGTTTGACGGACGGTTGGACAGATGGTTGGACGGACGACAGATAGACGGAATAGAAGTTGGATGGATGGTCAGATAGATAAAATCCCTCGCGGACGAAGTCGTGGGCATCAGCTAGTTTATTTATAACTAGCTGGTGCCCGCGACTTCGTCTGCGTAGAATTGGACAATTCCTACAATATCATTATAAATTGTAGCCTATGTGTTATTCTGATGTATAAGCTATATTATTGTAAAGCTTCATTAAAATCCATTCAGTAGTTTTTACTTGAAAGAGTAACAAACATCCATCCATCCATCTATACTTACAAACTTTTGCGTTTATAATATTAGTAGGAGTAGGATATTACTTTAAAATAGAACCGACTGCTTTTGGATTATCTCTTTATACAAGTCCTAAAATTAACATAAACAATACTAACCTCCTGGACCTGATGAAAAAAAAAAATGTAGTAACATAGTAAAAAAAAAGACCTTGTAAATTTTTGTGTCCTCTTCCCTGGCCACGCCACGAAAGCGATTTGAATGAGATTCAACAAAACAAATGTCCTTTAAATATTGATTATTATCCCTAGTAAAAAAAAATTGTCCTACGAGTATAAAGGTTTAAGAGAAATTGAAAGGAGTTTGTGGCGTGGCTAGGAAGTATGCTTCTTGGCCGCGCCACCTCGCAAACTGCAATAAAAGGGATAAAATGTGTACTAATTTATTCTTAAACAAATGTCCGGTTATTGTCCGTTCTATTAACATGATAAAAACTGCCAATTTTATGATGTAACATTGAATTTTTAAAACTTAAAGATTTGCGTTGATTAACGCCTACGATGTTATGGCATGCGTCAGGAGGCCAAATGCAATAACTTAAATGAGTTTTGAAAAATAGTAGAAAGATTTTTATCGGCGACTCTACACAAAAATTGAAAAGCTGATAGATCAAATTAGACCCCCTTATCTCTGAAGTTTTGCAAAGCGAAAAATCTGCATTATTTACAGTGGTAAGGGGCCTATGTAAAAATTACAGAAAAAATATAACGATGTCTTTAACTAGCGTAGTTTTTATAAATCAGGTCCTAAAAATGAACTTTTTTGCGTCCGTTTGCACCTGACCGGTTCTTTTTTACGCAAACGCAAAATTGGCAATTTTTATCATGTTAATAGAACGGACAATAACCGGACATTTGTTTGAGAATAAATTAGTACACATTTTATCCCTTTTATTGTAGTTAGCGAGGTGGCGCGGCCAAAAATATACTTTCCAGCTGCGCCACAAACTCATTTCAATTTCTCTTAAACCTTTTTATGACAATTTTTTTTTACCAAGGACATTAACCGACAATTAACGGTCATTTGTTTTGCTAAATCTCATTCAAATCGCTTTCGTGGAGTGGCCAGGAAAGAGGACACAATTTTTTTTTGTTTCAGTTTGATATCTTATAACAAAACAAATGATAATTGCTGTTCAAAATAAATGGTACAGCAGCACTGCACTTACTTTCTCACGATATACGAGAGTCATCATTCAACAGTGTCCCCGCCGGGAGTCGAACACAGAACCTCCGGATCAAGAGCCGAATGCTCTAACTACTATGTTATAAAGGCTGCGGATAGTAATGACTAAATAAGTACCAACTGCAAACTTAAGTTAATAATTCCATACAAATAATATGAAAATACAAACTTACTTATACCTACTAAATTTATGTAAAAATGATTTAATTAAATATGCTGTCAGGTAGACAACCATTTTAAAATCCAAATTGTAGAACATCAAAACAAGCTCAACGAAACCGATTTTGAGTAAATCACATTTTTAAATTTTAGTAGTAAGGGAACACCCCTTATATGAATTTCTAAAGACCAATTAATACTGCCGCAAAATACCTTAAATAGAGATGCTTGGTCATGCAAAGTTTCATCAAGATTGTATCAGACGTTTTTGCAAAAATTAAAATTTTTCTTTTTCGTTGTATGACAGCTACCCTCAAAATGAGAGCCAGCAAGAAACCACTCAAAACCCTTCGATGGATTTGCATAAACCTCTTAAATTCAATATATGGTGTCAATCGGACCATTCGTTTAGCCGCTAGGCCAAAGCGTGACGGACAGACCGACCGACGGACGGACATTTTTGGGAGACTTGTTTTTTATGATGTATAAGTGATATAGATCACATTTTTGAGAAAATTGGAAAAACTTTTTTTTCACGAATACAATACCTTTCTCGCTCCGCTCGAAAGTAAAAGAAAGACAGCTCTTCAAAGGTCAAACACGCTAATACATGCTCTCACTTATCTTTTTCTGTTAAAGTAAGAAAATCAGGAACATGTTACTTGATATATTTTCAATCTATTCTATTTCAATCTATTCAATCTATTATATTATATAAAATCTATTTTTCATTTAGTAATGCTATGTAACCCTGTTTTTTGCTAAATTTCACTATGGCCTCAGATCTAGTGATTTTTATTTGAAGTGTTTTTAAATAGAACAGACTGCTTTGGGTCGACCTAGCCATACAAGTCTTAAAATTCATATAAAATGATAGGTACTTACCATAACCTGAGGTTAAAAAAAATCAAATTAATTAACGGAGGAAGAAAAGCAGGATTATGACTTTGGTTTTATTATTTAATTCTTTTTGCACTTTGTGGATAGTTAACCCAAAAAACAACAAATGTAACAAATTTAAGAAGCCGCCTACATACAAGTCTCATTTGCGCATCAACATTACTCGTATAGAATTAAAAGCACGAGCAACTCATACCTGTTATTGAGATGGGATCAAAATCAATACTGGTAACAAATATTTGTGAATAAAGGAAAAAAAACAATTTTCATTTAAGAAGTTGTACTGTACGTCTACGTTTTTCAAAATTTCATGAATAATGGCCTTTAGTTCAGTGATTTTTATTTAGAAAAACTCATGTTCTTGCTTCTGTAACAATGTAAGAGTAAGAAAAGCAAGAAAATTTTATTTTCAGGAAAAGAAAAACAAAGTATATATAGGGTTCCGTAGCCGAATGGCAAGAATCGGAACCCTTATGGATTCGTCATGTCTGTCTGTCTGTCCGTCCGTATGTCACAGCCACTTTTTTCCGAAACTATGAGAGCTATACTGTTGAAACTTGGTAAGTAGATGTATTTTGTGAACCGCATTACGATTTTCACACAAAAATAGAAAAAAAAAAATGCAATAAATTTTAGGGTTCCCCATACTTAGAACTGAAACTAAATTTTTTTTTTTCACCAAACCGATACGTATGGGGTATCTATGAATAGGTCTTCAAAAATGATATTGAGGTTTCTAATATCATGTTTTTGTAACTGAATTCAACTCAAATATAAATTTTAGTTACATCACATAGGTAATAAAGTTTTGTAGCAATAAAAATACCATAACTTTTACTTACGTACAGGTTTTTACGGAACCCTCAGTGCGCTAGTCCGACTCGCACTTGGCCGGTTTTTTATTAAATAATGCTCTAAGAACCGGCTTTTTGCTAAACTTTACGTGTCATGGTCTTACATCTAGTGATTTTTATTTGAAATTTTATTTTAAATAGACCAGACTTATTTCGGACTACCTATTAAAATCCTAAAATTTACATAAAAAAATACTAACCTCCTGGACCTGATAAAAAAAAAATGTAGTAACATAGTAAAAAAACCGGCCAAGTGCGAGTCGGACTCGCACCCTAAGGGTTTCGTACCTATCTACCATATGATATACTAAAAGTTTTTGCTCTTTGATTTTAAAAAGACCGCGGCTATCCAACATGACCCCTCTTTTATAGAAAAGTTTTTGAAACGGGAGCTCACCTTAATTGGTTACTATTAGTTGTGAGAAAAATTGAAATATTTAATGATTTTAGACTTTTCCCTTTATTTGTACTATGAGAACTAGCTTCTTGCCGAATTACATAATTTTAGGTCAACGGTAAGTACCCTGTAGGTTTTGCTTTTTTGCATAAATGTATGGAGATGAGGACATAAAAAGCCATATCTTTTGATTGCGTCGTTGCAAAAAATTGAAATTTTCAGATCTTGTGTGGTTTATGGATTTTAATATTCGGTATCAATTTCAACCTGATACCTCTTCTCGTTCGTGAGAAAAAGGGTCTTGACAGACAGACAGACGGACAACAAAGTGATCCTATAAGGGTTCCGTTTTTTAGGGTTCCGTACCTCAAAAGAAAAAACGGAACCCTTATAGAATCACTTTGTTGTCCGTCTGTCTGTCTGTCTGTCAAGACCCTTTATCTCACGAACCGGTAAAGGTATCAGGTTGAAATTATTACCATATATTAGGGTCCATGAATTACACAAGGTCTGAAAATTTTAATTTTTTACAATGACGCAATCAAAAGATATGGCATTTTATGTCCTCATCTCCATACATTTATTCAAAAATGCAAAACCTACAGGGTACTTCCCGTTGACCTAAAATTAGGAAATTTGGCAAGAAGCTAGGTCTCACAGTACAAATAATGAGAAAAGTCTGAAATCATTAAATATTACAACTTTTCTCACAACTAATGATAACCAATTGTGGTGAGCTCCCGTTTCAAGAACATTCATTTTAGAGAGGGGTCAAGTTGGATGGTCGCTGAGGCGATTTTTGTTTTAGTACTATTTAAAAACGGGAACACTTACAAACTTGAAAATTGGTATGTTTATAGTGCATAAGCTATAAAATAACAAAAAATAATAAAATTTGGTGAAGCGCGTGTCGGACTCAAAAAATCTAGCACATTAACTTACTGAAATTTCAACTAATACAATTAAGATTATGTGGTGGTACGGAACCCTCGGTGCGCGAGTCCGACTCGCACTTGGCTGGTTTTTTTATTTTGAGGTACGGAACCCTAAAAAGAAAAACCATGTAACTTTTCTTAGTTTCAGTTCGATACCTTATAACGGAAAAAAATATTATTGCTGTTAAAAAAAAAGAATATAGCCCTTCAAATAGTCCAGGCCCTGGCTAAGGTTCTGTAGGGAAATGAGTGTACATAATTTATTTTTTCGGAAATGCTTAGCTGCAGGTGTCCTAGTAATTATTTTCACTCGGGTGATAATGCGTCACCCGGTCCATTTTCCAGCTATGACGTAATAAATTTTTTGTATGTTCTTTTTTCTTAATACCATCGCGTAGTATATCAAATGAAAGGGCATTAGGAGCTGATTAGATAAAGATAAAAGATAAAGATATTTATTTCAAAAAGTGTTACACAGGTTTACATATATTACCTTTGGCTACCGCACTAGGAAAATCCTGTTTCGCGGTAAGCCATTCGACCGTTACCTTACGTTATATTGTATTACATTATATTATTAAAAATAAAAAGTAAAACTAAACTAAAAATAACAAAAAAGTAAAATTCTAACGATAACTTATTTTGGTATATTTAAAATGTTCTACGTGCTGTTATAATCTAGGGAGGTAAGCCATTCTTGCAGCTTACGTTTCGCGGAAGAAATAAGAACATTTTTTAAAGAGCAATGTTTATTGACGAATGAATAGATGAACGGATATGCGACCAGTCTAAATCGTTGGGCAAATTTGGAATTAACTTTGGGTGGGTTAGTTCTATACACTCTTTTTTTACATAATGTATCAAGATCCGGTGACATCAGAACAACTCGATGATGAGCGAGACAAGCTTTTAATATATATAACTGTCGTACAGTTAGTACATTTGCGTCTTTATACAGTTGAATAGTGGGAAATCTATAATGCTTCTTAAACATTACCTTTAAAACCGATCTTTGTGCTCGTTCTAGTGTTATTAAGAACGATTTCGCTGCGCTACCCCAAACACCTATGCAATAGGTCAGTAGGGATTGACATAAGGCCGTGTAAACTAAACGAACAACGTCCATTTCTGCGCAATTACGCAAAAGCTTCATTACCCCGACCAATCTCCTAATACGGTTGGACATTACATTGATATGTTGCTTAAAACACAGCCGTTCATCAAGCAAAACACCAAGGTACCGCAGACAGTCAGTTCTTTGGACAACAGCGCAACTGCAATGAGGAAGTAAAAGTGACTGTGAAGTGGGGCTACAACTGTGGATCTTTATGCTAGAGCTTACAGCAACGGGAGGGGCCGTGGTCTTAGTTCTATGAAAGGACCAAAAGCTTTGTTTTTCCAGTGTTATGAGTGAGAAGATTGTTGTTCAGCCAGTCGGAAACGGAAGCCATACATACCTCGGCCGTTTCGAAGACTTTGATCCACGAATCATCTTTTACAATTATGGCAGTGTCATCAGCATAACAAATGACTTTTATCTTTTTATTTTCGCTAAAAAGATCAACTATATCATTAATATAAATTGTGAACAAAGTTGGTCCACGCCATACCACGTTGGGGCACGCCATAACTAACATTTGAGGCTTCACTCAAGTGGTCACCAACTTTGGTACATTGGGAACGATTTGACAAATAGCTGCTGAACCAATCCAAAACCTTGCCTCTTATAAAAATTAGTTCAAGCTTTCTTAATAAAATGAGACCTGAAACCATGTCGAAGGCTTTAGCGAGATCCAAAAACACACCTAGACAGGGTTGGCCCTCGTCCAAAGCATCCGACACGGCATCGAGCAATAGACCAACAGCATCTTCGGTAGATTTACCGCTTTGGAAGCCAAATTGGCTTTCTTAAATGATCTGGTGTTTGCTTAAGTAGCTTGTCAGTCTACGGTTGAAGACTTTTTCAAGAATTTTTGAGAAGATGTTAAGAAGTGAAATGGGCCTAAAGTTAGACGGATTGTCCTTGGGACCTCCTTTATGAATAGGGACTACAACTGCCTCCTTCCAACAACCGGGGAAAACTCCTGTCGTCAGGCTTGTATTAATTATGTAGGTAAAATAAATTAATAAATTAATTTGATTAAGTTGCCATTGATTTGGTCTAGACCTGGGGCACTATTGCTATTTAGGGATAATATTATTGATTTTACTTCATTTACGTCTGTTGGAAACATGTAGAAAGATTCTGTACAAACACTACATTGTTACATTTGAGCATCTGGTTATCTTAAAATCAAAGAAATATTATCGAAACACACAAAGTTTGGGCTCCTCCAGGGAACAAACGGCTGAATATATTTTGGTAAAATATACGTTTAATGACTCGATATATCCTCATTAATAAATTGTAAAAAAGCAATTTTCGAAACAAGATAAATTGATCTGGTGGTAGTGATAAATCTGGTGAGTTTCAACGCCACCAAAACACAGGCCTGTCTGTTTACCGCCAAAAGGAGTCCGTTCAATCTGGCTCCTACTTTTGGAGGTACAACTGTACCACTTACAGACAGTCTCGAGCTACTTGGCATGAAGTTGTGTGCAAACCTCAACTTCGGCGTTAGCATTGAGTCTAAAGCTCGAACTGCGGCAAAAAATCTGGGCATAAGGTTAGGCGTTACTTCACTCCTGGACAGCTTCCAGTTTTATATAAAGCCCAAGTCCGATCCTGTTTGGAGAATTGCTGTCACCTTTGAGATGGCTCAGCAAAATACCAACTAGCCCCACTTGACTTGATAGATCGCAGAGCCAAGAAGCTCGTTGGTGATGAGATGCTGGTAAAAGCCAAGTTTCACAGTCTGGCCCACCGTCGCAAAGTTGCATGACATTCAATGAGTATTCTGTAAAGAATCTACATTAAATAAAATTAACATAATCTGAATCATGTCTGTCGGTCTTCTACAGATTGTACTTCGGAGAGTGTGCTCAAGAGCTTATTCCACCATCTTCCTTCTATTATCGGAAATCCAGACGCACCGCAGAATATCACCCATACTTGGTTGATATTCCGCAAATACGCACAAAGCGCTTTAAAACATCTTTTATAATGAGCACGGCTAAATTTTTCAAATTATTATTGACTTCCTTTTGTTTTTGTCATGTTTTGTTAACTAACATAGTTGTAAGCTTACTAACCTCATGAGTCTTGGTTACTTGAATAAAAATATATAATAATAAATAAATTAATAAATAAATTTAAAGAAATCAACATTTTGACTTTTGTGTCGCAATACATTTATGAGAATTTAATATATGCTAAACGGAATATACATATTTTTGATAAAAATTGTGACAGGCACAGTGTCAACATAAGAAACAAGAATCAACTTGCTTCTCATGTCAGCCGTATTAACAAAATTAGTAAAACATATAAAGGTCAATGTATACGCTTCTATAATAAGGTACCCACTGATATTGAAAGTTTACCGTTAGATAAATTTAAAACTGTAATCAAGCAGAAATTATGTAAGAAGGGTTATTATAAAATATCAGATTATCTAGAATAGAAAAATACATGGGTTTAGACTACGGTTCTAACAGGCTAATTCAAAATTAAAACTGACCTATGTATGTTGTATCAACCTTGTACATTCAAACATATTTAAAAGAGCGCGTGGGTTTTTATTGTCGCTTCTTTTTTTCCCCACAATGGCGCCACATTGTTTGTGAAGCGATGTAGTTTAGCTGACGTCATTAAGAGATTTTAATATCCAACAATGAATAAACGATTTTGATTTGATTTGATTTGAATGGTGCAATTCTCTGCCTGCATCTGTGTTCCCGAGTTCATATAACCCGAATCTATTCAAGTCGCGAGTGAATAGGCTTCTTCTGGGCAAGCTCGTCTCATCGACGACCTCATCTCTGTCTTCATGACTAGTTTGAGGTCAAGAGTAAGCCTATTGACGATAAAAAAAATAGGGTAAGGTTTTCGATAAAAAATGGTCCTACTCAAAAAGTTTCGAAGTCGCTTTTATGATGTTTGATATGGGGATATATCATTGGACGAATTGCTTGCAAATATTAAATATAGGATCTCACTGTAGTTTTTAGGGCTCCGTACCTCATAGAGAAAAATGGAAGCCTTAAAATATTACTTTGTTATCCGTCTGTCTGTCTGTCACGACCCTTTTTCTCAGAAACGCGTGGAGGTATCAAAACTCTTATCAAATACTCAAGTCTATTATTGTCCATTGGAGCTGTGAAAAAATCATACTTCTCAATTCTTACCTTTTGTAAAAAAAATCTAAATATATAAAAAAGTCCTGACTGACTGATTCATCAACGCCGAGCCGTAACCGCTATAGCTACAGATCAGAAATTTTGTATACAGGTTCATAGCACTTTAAAAACAATAAATACGGAAGGATTTTCCAAAACTCATCTCCAAAGGGGGTGAAATAAGGGATGAAAGTTTGTATGAAAGTTCTATGTTTCTTAAGTTAGATTCACACAAATTTGAATTTAAATTTTTGTTAAAAAAAAAACACGTGTTTAAGCATTTCTTTAAAATTGCCCTTCAAAGGGGTGAAAAAGGGGATGATTTTTTTTACGTAACATGTTGAATTTTATGGCTTTCATTTTTAAAGGTAGAATTATCAAAATTTGGTTTTGTACTCTCCGTAAAAAATAAAAAGTACGTAATTTAGCATTTATTGAAATTCATCCCATAACCAGGCCTGTGACACTCCGCACTCTAGGTATGGAACGCGGCGCTAGAAGTCGTCTATTGACACGCGTGTGACAGCATAGGTAAAATCAGTATTATATTTCTATTAAATTCAGTATAGCTTTATTCATAAACTAGATTTGTTGCAAATTGTAACCGTATTCGTAAACTGTTACCCATTGTTTTGTTTATGTAAGCTCTCAAAACAAAATTTTTGTAATTTTTATACACTAGATCAGTGTTTTTTAACCCGTGGTGCGCGGACCCCTGGGGGTCCGCGTGTATATGTAAGGGGGTCCCATTTAACAATCCATAATAAACAAATGTAAGAGATTATAAGTGGCATCCAATTTGAAAATACAGCAGTAGTAACATCAACCCATATATCACTAACTTGGCTGCATAAAATCAGCACTAACTTTCACATTTAAGTTTATTTTTTATTGTATTTGTAGAACTTAAAATAAATGGGCCGATTTATTGATTTTTTTATTAAGGGGGTCCCTGAAGTTGTGTTTGAATTCCTAGGGGTCCGTGGATTAAAAAGGTTAAGAAACGCTGCACTAGATCATGATAAAATTATTACTTAATGCGCCTGATCGTATCTCTTAAAGTTTTAAAAGAATTTTTCACACAGTGATTCAATCTTAATTCTGTTTTAACGGTTATTTTCAGAACGTCGCTGATTGGCTACTGATGACCAAGATGATGAAAAACCAGAATGTAAGATAATTCGGGCTAGTCAAAATGGTAGGACAAGCCAAACAACACCTCAGTTAAGTACTTTTGCGTTTTTCTGTGTAATTTGTATACCTGTGTATTTATTGCTTATTTATTTCATGTATTGTGTACCTTATAGGTGTAAATTAATGTGACTTGTAGTAAGTAAACCCGTAACTATTCACATTTCTGTAATATTTCTTAGATTGGGTATTTTTCCAGACTGTCCCAAAACGAGGGTTTTGTTCTTATTAATCGATTCCAATTTAAATGATATCATGTAGCTATAGTAATGCACATCAGTGATAATATGGAAAGTATTTTATTCAATTTGTTGAACAGGTAAGTACTCAGAGACTCGAGTTGTCGGTTGGCAAGGGCTGTGCGACATTTAGAAGTGTAGCAGACAGATTCAGATTCAGATTATTTTATTCAATGTAGATTCTTTACAGAATACTTATTGAATGTCATGCAGAATACAATTCAAATAGAGCGAGTCTACGCCGTTTCGGATCGTGCTGTGGCAGCGTAAAAGAAACGGCAAGAAACCACTGCAGCACGGCCTACTTTAAGAGTCGGCTTTTTACAATGTGTTTCTTGTGTTTCGCTGGAATATCAGAGCACCATACCTCTTTGTCATTCATATAGTCATCTAATCTATAGTAAGCTTTTTTACATAACGTTTGCTTTACACATTCTTTAAACTTTCTCTCAGGTAATTGCACTATATTGTCAGTTATTTTGTTGTAGTATCGTACACACAGACCAACGAAAGATGTATTGACTTTAGTTAATCTAGTATATGGTTGATCAATTTTGTGCTTATTTCTAGTATTAAAATTATGCCTGTCACAAATTTTAGGTAATTGATGAATGTTCTTTCTAGCATACATAATATTTTCATAGATATACTGGCATGGCACTGTCATTATGTTGATTTCCTTGAACAGTTCTCTCAGGGAATCACGAGTCTTCAGGCAATAAATTGCTCTTATAGCTCCCTTTTGTAAAATGAATATTGAATGTATATCAGCTGCTCGGCCCCAAAGCAGTAAGCCATAAGACATAATGCTATGGAAGTAGCTAAAGTAAACCAGCCTTGCGGTAGCTACATCAGTAAGTTGTCTGATTTTTCTGACAGCATATGCAGCCGAGCTCAATCGACCAGAAAGAGCCGTTATATGAGGGCCCCATTGAAGTTTAGAGTCTAGTATTAACCCTAAGAAAACTGTACTATTTACAAAATCTAATGGTTCATTATTCAATACTATGTTATGTGAAGTAGACCTTACATTTGGTAGTGCAAATTTAATACATTTAGTTTTTTTGGCGTTAAGGACTAAATTGTTAACAGTAAACCATGCATGAATCTGTCAAAGTGCATCATTGACTTCGTTATAATTTTGTGATTTTCTACTTACATTGAATATTAATGAAGTATCATCAGCAAATAACACAATCTTTGACAGATTCTTCACTACAGTAGGGAGGTCATTAATATAAATAAGGAATAAAAATGGCCCTAATATGGACCCTTGAGGTACGCCAATTTTGACAACAGATCCCAGTGATTTCGTTTTGTTTACTTGTACCTTTTGAATCCTGTTTTCCAAATATGACTTAAGTAGTTTAAGTGAATTATTCTTAACACCGTGACAGGTTTGCCATGACGCTGATTTAAGATACGAGTATCCAATGGAAGCAGGCTGTGCCTTCGGATAATCGAACGCTGCACAAAGAGCTGCCTGACAGTCAGAACGCCACATTCAGAGTATAGTTTGTAAGTTGGATATCTACGAGGTTTAGACGTCATGACTTTCAAGACTGCTCTCTGTGCCCTTTCGAGGTTTAATAGATTGGTTTTATGAGTGTCGCCCCAAGTAGGTATACAATATGTCAGTATGGATAGACAGAGGCTCTGGTATACCAATTTGACAGTTTCTGAGTCAGCACTGGAACGAAGATTTTTAAATAAATATATTAATCTCCTAACTCTCGCACAAAGCGTGTCAATATGGCTGTGCCAGTTTAATCTGTCATCGACTTGGACGCCTAAATATTTAACAAAAGGTACAGTAGTTAGGGTGGGACAGTCACAGTAAAGGTTTAACTGTGATTGTAATTAAAGGATAGTCATAAAGCTTACATGTTGTAAAATGAATAACTTTAGTCTTATCTATGTTCAAGGTAAGTTGATTTGAAGCTAGCCAGTGAAGAACTTCTCGTAGTGCAGATTCCGCATTATATTTAGCCTGATCCCAGTCAGAGGCGTAAGCAACTAATGCTGTGTCGTCAGCATAAATAAACACATTGCAGCAATTTAGCTGAAGGTCACAGAGGTCATTTATATATATCAGGAACAGGGTAACTTCGTATGTTGGCTTCATTGCTGCAATAATCATCCACTCTAACACATTGGACATGGTTTGTAAGACAATCCTTAAATATGTCTAGAGACAGTCTATCAGTTTCGAGATGAGGATGGGGACAGTCACCGTATCGAAGACCTTGCTTATGGTGATCTGTGACGGCCAGCTTAGCCCCGAACGCAACTAGATGGAGCCACTGCTGCAAATATAAGGTTTTGTTTTTTATGCAATAAGTACCAACTATAAATGTGCATAAAGTTGATTCGCGTAAATTTCATGCTGCAACTTCAACGCCTAACAACAATTTCGATAAGAAAAATATCTCCATATGTCCACTAAAGTCAATTACTCTCGTCAGTCCGTGTTTACATGAGTACGATCACTCACACATGCACACAAAGCACAACCGTACAGTTTTGACCGCACGCCCACAATCGTAATATTGAACCAAAAATTGCTAACAAAAACAGTATTTTCAGTACATTAACTGTATTTTTGTATTAATTAGCGAAAATTTTAACTAAAAATAGCAGTATTCGTTCGTTTTTCAACAGAATTTTATGTCCCGCGTAAGAATGCAAGTCATTTGAATTTTTGTATGGAAAATGGATCACCTTAAGTCCAGGAAGATAACGTAGCATTTTTTCTTGTCATCAAGTTTTTCAGTTATGTTTGCGACCAAATCTAATACAGCGTCTTCGGTAGAAATTCTAGCTCTAAAGCCATATTGCCTATTTGATATTATATTGTGTTTGTTAAGAAAATTGGTCAAGAAGTTGTTAAGAATTCGTTCCGGGATTTAAGACAAAGCGCTCAAACCTGATATGGGTCGATAATTACTGACGCAGTCTCTGTTACCATTCTTATACACCGGATGATCAGTGGCTTTTTTTAAGCAAGTAGGGAAGATGCCCGTTGTGATAGATGTATTTCATATGTTGGCTGTCTATTGATTTGGTAAATATTTTTTTGTTTGATTGGGTGATGATTTAAAAATTAATGCTTAATGGGAAGTCTCATTATTATGCACCCTCATTTATCTGGTGAAAACTAATTTAATTAATATATTATGTTAATAAATATAATAAGCAATACGTAACTTACCTTCAGGATATGCGTAAGCTGCAGCTAAAAGAGCCTGAAAAAAAAAGTATACATAAATTAAAAATAACAATAAAACTGTTTGTAAGCTCGTTTTTGTCGAACTCGTATCATCAGGTATCAGCGGAATGATTTCCACTGCTGCACATATGCCTCCTCTAAAGATCTCCATGATGACGGGTCCTGTGCTGCTCGAAATTGGATAAGTTTGTGGGAATTATGGAATTACAAAAAAAAACTAGACAACGTGTTTTTTTTACTGAGGTCTACAATGTAACAAGCTTGCCTGGAAGAAACCTATTCACTCGCGACCTAAATTGATTCGGATTATAAGAGCTCGGGAACACAGACGCAGCCTGAGAATTCCAGTCCTTAGCCGTGTGCGATTTTGTGGAATATCAACCAATCATGGGTGATAACCTGCGGTGCGTCTTGTTTGTTACTCTACAAATTGTCTCGGGTGGAAGTACCACTCATATAACTGAACAACTGTTGTTCTGCAAAAAATGAAACATATATTATTTATTTAAAAACAACGGGAAAGAGGCGTGATGTTATGTATGTATGTATGTAGAATCAAATTAATTTTATCTCTATTTCCATAAATAGTTCAGTTCACTTACTTCAGTACACTTCCGCCCGGGAAATTTTACACTATTAGTGTAACACAAGTAAAAGCGCTCCATGAGCTTATTCCGACATCCCCCTTCTACTATCGGGAATCCAGACGCACCGCAGGATATCACCTATACTTGGTTGATATTCCAAACATCCGTACAAAGCGCTCTGAAACATTATTTTTAATGCGCATGGCTAAGGAGTGAAATGCTCTGCCTGCGTCTGTGTTCCCGAGCTCTTATAACCCGAATATATTTAAGTTGCGAGTGAATAGGTTTCTTCTGGGCAAGCTCGTTCCATCGTCGACCTCATCTCTGTCCTCAAGTCTAGATCGAGGTTAAGAGTAAGCCTATTCACAGTAAAAAAAAACTACAAACCGACAAGAGGGCTCCATGCAAACCGTTTATAATCATTAAAAAAAATGTTATGGTATGTAGTTAAAAATTAAAGGTTTGGGGAATTTTTCCTTTATGTGTGCTACAAAACGTTGCTTCATGCCAAATTTCAAGTAGGTCGACTGGAGGCAGACAAGCAGACGGGTCACCTGATGGTAAGTGATCACCGACGCCCATAGACACCTGCAACACCAGGGGGGTCACAAGTGCGATGCCGGCCTTTGAGATATTCATAGGCTCGTTTCATAAAGGCTGCCTTGTTGTACCCGTCCGGAAATACCTGCGCAGAAAGCTGATTCCACAGTGCGGTCGTTCGTGATAAGAAGTTTCTTGTAAAACGTACGGTGGAAGATTGGCAATTCGCATAGGAAACCGTATCTGTAAGGTACCTCGAAACTTGATAAGGTCAATAAGTAAAAATTAAAAATACGATTTTTTTTCGGTTGCACATAATAAAGTTAATAAATAATTTTGTTTTTGTCAAATATCGATAGGTCGTATGGCAGAATGAAACATAGCCATGGCCAGTCTTAAAAAAAAAACAACTGAAAACTGTTCTAAGTAGTCTGTGGTCGGTTTAAACAGCTGTTAGTTTTTTTTATGATAGGCAATGACTACTCATCACATTCTGCCATACGACCTATCGATATTGGACGAAAACGATTTTTTTTAAAACCTCGTCATTTATGGCCGAAAAAAAATGATATTTTTTATTTATCTTTAATGATCCTATTCCTGTTTATGAGCCAAGTTTCAAGGTACCTTACATTTAAGTTTCCCTTGCGAATTATCTAGGTGGTACGGATGAAATTTTAATTTCTTTCGAATGGTGCCGTGGTGAAACTCTGCATCAGATACTAGCTAGAACAATTCCTCAGAGCACCCCCCATAATACAAACGATAAAGAATACATAGAGATGCAACATCTCTCCGCAGTGCATGTAGGTCGAGTCGGCCGGTGAGGACATCGTCGCCAATGATTCGGATCGCTCTACGTTGAACACGGTCAAGAGGAAGGAGCTGATACTAAGGCGCCCCGGCCCAAAGGTGGCAACAGTACTACATATGAGGCCTAACTTGAGCCTTATAAAGTTGAAGGCGATGTGCCAGTGTGAAGTACCGTCTTGCTCTCCCAAGGACACCTAGTTTTTTGAAGTCCATTTTGGCTTTGTCCTCCGATGACTGCGACATTGGACGGAGCCCAATATATCGACGCCAAGAATCTAGATACTCGGCTTTACAACAAGGGAAGTGCTCTGAAACAGAAGGGATGATGCAAAGGGGTTTTTCTTTGCGGTAAACGCGCAAACTTGCGTCTTTCTGGGGTTGAATTGTACCAAGTTTTGATTTCTTGCGAAGTTGCGAGTTCAAAAATATGCGGCTTCAATTTCTGTTTCTTTTGATTGCGTTGACATAGAAGTTTGATTTGTTTACAGCTTTAACTTAGTATTTGATATAAAATTTTTAACCGACTTCAAAGAAGGAAGAGGTTCTATGTTCCACTGTACGTATGTATTTTTTTATTTACGTTCACCGTTTACTCAGTCAGTTGTGAACCGATTTGCAAAATAATTTTTTTATCTGAAAGAATATACTTCTGAGGTGGACATTTTGTCACCTAATCAGGATATAATTATGGAATCCTGAGGAAATCGAGGGCAACCCTCTAAATTTTGTAGGCACTTTATAAGTGTTTCATATGTTTTTCAAAGCAATACAGGTATATGCGTCTGGTTATCATCTTTTCATGTTGAGGATCTGATGATGGATGGTCCAACTCCTTATTGGTTAGGAGTTGGGGGATAATTCCTTGAAATTATAAGTACGTCTTGACCGATAGTTTGAAGCGCTCGTTGCCAAGTGGTAGTTACTCTTTTCTTCTGATCACGAAAGATAAGTAGGCCGTGGTGTCGTCAGAATCTGGATAGGTGATTGCTAGAGACCGACTGAAAAGTGGGTGGTCTTACGACCAGTTTCACAAAGAATCTTCAAAGTTAAAGCCCTTTCAAATATATTGCTGACACTTTTTGGGTCATCAAAACAGAAGATGTCAGCAATAGATTTAACACTGCTTTAACCTCAAAGAAGCTTCAAGCTAAAAATAGTACCACACTATTTACGGGTGTCAAAAAAGGCGACTAAGAGATCTTGAAAGAGGTAATGAGTCAAGCTTGTTTTAAGAGATCCAGATTAACCCTAGTCCCTACTCAACGACATGCAGCGTTACTGTTCATGGCTTTTTAGTGACATCACGATTGTTAATAAAGATATGACAGTACTGCGTTTTTGTGCTTTGGAAGGCCTTATAACTCGTTTTACCGAGCAACTATTAAGTATTGGTCATTAAGCGATGATATTAAAACAAGATCAGTCAGGGTTACCCTGATGCCTACAACTTACGGTGTTTGCTTGATACTAAAACTTGTAAAATAAAAAACATTTTCTCAAAAATTACATACCTTCAACCTTACGGTGTTTGCTTTACACTTAAACTTGTAAAATAAAAACATTTTCACAAAAATTACTCACCTTCACAATATCGTAAGGTTTCCATTAGCAATAAAACGACTAAAATAAGTATAGCAGAACTCAGTAAAATAATAGAAAACAAAAGCCTATGTTTTAACCGACTTCAAAAAAGAAGGAGGTTCTATGTTCCACTGTAACTATGCATTTTTTTTTACTGACCATCGATTTTACAGATTTCATCCGTGAAATTCTCGTACCTTTTTAGTGACATCATGATTGTCAGTAGTGATATGGGAAGGCCTTTTAAGTCGTTTGTCCTAGTCTCTTAAAGAGTAATCACCAGAAAATGGTTTCACAACAGAATCAGTCAGGGTTACCAACCTTACAGTGTTTGCTTAACACTAAAACTTATAAAATAAAAAGAATTTTAACAAAAACTACACACCTCCTTCAAAGTTTGGCAAGGTTTCTAGTAGCACTAAAAAGTAAAAAATAACTTTAGCAGTTAATAATCCGAAACTTAGTGAAGTTATTGAAAATAACCGAGCCAGTTTTTAATTTCAATAATAAATTTATAGGTACATTAACCACGGTACATTTTGGAGTCGGTGCCAGCCAAGTCGCAAACTCAATTGAGCTACTATATTATGCTACTAGCCAAATATCTTATAAGTGTACTAACTCACGTTTCATGAGCTAGAGTTATGCCGTTACCAAATTACGACAAGTTTTGCATTTTACATCTTGTGCCTACTTTTTATCAAATTTTAAATATTGACAATTTAAGATGGGATCCCCTCGAAGGTAAATAAAAAAGAAATTCAACGTCTTCTGCAATAAAGGCACCAGATTAGATAGTGTTACCAGCAATGCAACTTCTTGGCTGGCACCGACTCCAGAATGTACTGTTGTAATGTACCTATAAATTTATAATTGAAATTAAAAGCTGGCTTGGTTGTTTTCAATTACTTCACTAAGTTACTGATTATTAACTGATAAAGTTATTTTATACTTTTTAATGCTACTAGAAACCTTGCCAAACTTTGAAGGAGGTGTGTAGTTTTTGTTTAAACTCTTTTTAGGGTTCCGTACCTTAAAAGAAAAAAACGGAACCCTTATAAGATCACTTTGTTGTCCGTCTGTCTGTCTGCCTGTCTGTCTGTCAAGACCCTTTATCTCACGAACGGGTGAAGGAATCAGGTTGAAATTAATACCATATATTAGGATCTATGAACCACACAAGATCTGAAAAATTTAAATTTTTTACAACGACGCAATCAAAAGATATGGCATTTTATGTCCTCATCTCCATACATTAATTCAAAAATGAAAAACCTACAGGGTACTTCCCGTTGACCTAAAATTATGAAATTTGGCAAGAAGCTAGGTCTCACAGTACAAATAATGGGAAAAGTCTGAAATCATTAAATATTACAACTTTTCTTACAACTAATGGTAACCAATTGTGGTGAGCTCCCGTTTCAAGAACATTCATATAAGAGAGGGGTCAAGTTGGATGGTTGCTGAGGCGATTTTTGTTTTAGTTCTATTTAAAAACGGGAACACTTACAAACTTGAAAATTGGTATGTTTATAGGGCATAGGCTATAAAATAACAACAAATAATAAAATTTGGTCAAGCGCGTGTCGGACTCAAAAAATCTAGCACATTAACTTACTGAAATTTCAACTAATACAATTATGTTTATGTGGTGGTACGGAACCCTTAGTGTGCGAGTCCGACTCGCACTTGGCCGGTTTTTTTTATTATTATAGTGTTTGATATGAACCTCTCCGCGTTCATGAGGAAAGGTAGTAATTTTAAAATTATTAAAAATAGATAGCAAATGATCTCTTCTAACGTATTATTTCATTTTGACTCACAATTCGCTGAACAACCTGTATACTTTGTGGTTTACCATGCTACAGGGAACAGGTGCTTTCTTACGCAGAATTTATAGTCTAGGCAACGAAGCGGATCGTTGTATGAACCGCATTAAATCCTCAGTCGATGAAACTTTGCTGGGGTATTACACTACATGAGATAAACCTTCTATAAAAAAATCCAAAAAATCTCGGTACTTTTAATTTTTCCATACAAAAATTACAAAAAATGTATGAAAAATTTATATTGTAATTTTTTTTTTTTGAAATTTTTATTTACATTTAATTCATGATTCTTTATCATCCTGTCAAATAAAATCTGCCTGACAAATTAATGTTGGAGTCAACTGCTTCGTTGCCTAAACTATTAAACTATAAAGCAAAGCTGGCCGAGCTGGTAAGGTGACAAAATAAATCATTCATTGTCTTGTCTGATATAGTGACTAAAAACAAATTAATGGTATTTACAGTAATACTGATGTGATGACATGGACATACAAAAATATAAACGGAATCTTCAGGCAGTCTTTGTCACCGGAAGATAACACGAAATCGTAAGTTGATCAGTTTGAAGTTGATAAACTTTAGAAAAATAATAAACAGTGACGAATTTGCTTTTAGCATTTGGTCGATAGGGAACCTAATACACCCTAACTAACTGATATACGACGCACAAAATAACTTTGGCCCTGTCATTGATGCGCAGAAGAAAAAACTAGCCCATTTTTGACTACTGCGCATCAATGACAGGGCCAAAGTTATTTTGTGCGACGTATACCGTTTTGTTTGCCTTGACTAACGGGCCTATGGATCACGAAATTCCTACGAGTTCTTTTTAATTGACGCGGAAATTGATCAACATTATTACTTTTTACCAGTTTAATTAAGGAACATTGAATTAACAAGAGGAGAAGATGGGGAATGGAGGCGGAAGTACAATTGGGAGATAGAAGAACTAATGTCCGAGCCGAACATCATCGGAGAAATAAAATCTTCCCGACTTCGCTGGCTAGGACATGTGGAGAGGATGGGAGAGTATCGAGCCGCAAAGAAGGCTTATCCTGGCCAACCTTCTGGGCGTCGTCCGGTGGGGCGTCCAAGATACCGCTGGAAGGATGAAGTCGCCAAAGACCTGAAAGAGCTGGAAGTGCCCGTCTGGTCAGATTTGGCACAGAATAGAGACGAATGGCGTACTTTAATGTCGGAGGCCAAGATCCACTTCGGGTTGCTGAGCCAGCGAAGTAAGTAAGTAAGTAAGAATTAAAAAATAGTTTAGTCTTGTAATAAAAAGTTGCACTTACCATAGCTACGAAGAAAACGAAAAAGATTTTCATGTTGATGTTGGTCGTTGATGTAAGCCTTCAATGATGAACTCCTCTTTCGGTCCCAATTTATACCCTGAAACCGAGTTTACACAGCTGGTTAATTCAATAAATTAATGTTGCTTGACACGAGAGTTGACGTAGTAATTTATGTATATTGGTTTATTCAATTCTTTAAAAATAACGTTGTTTTCAAGACTACGCTTATTATAAGGACACTATACTTTAAAAGTCATAAATAAAAAATTAAACAACCCAACTACGGCTCTTAATATGCTACCTCTTAGATTTCCGAACTAAGATACAAGGGCTTAAATAATATCTACTAGACCAGACTCCTTTCTGTTACATTTCAAAACAAAGCCAATTTGCAGAAGTAATTGAGAAAAACTATTGTCTAGGATGGAAGTACTATGGCTGGAAAAAAACCAGCCAAGTGCGAGTCGGACTCGCGCACTGAGGGTTCCGTACCACCACATAATCATAATTGTATTCTTTCCAGTAAGCTAGACTAGCTAGCTAGCTAGTCCGACACGCGCTTGACCAAATTTTATTATTTGTTGTTATTTAATAGCTTATGCACTATAAACATACCAATTTTCTCTTATACTAGCTGTTGCCCGCGGCTTCGCTCGCGTGGATTTCGTATTTATATTGTTACCGGTTTTCCGAAGCAATGAGATATTTTCCCGTCATTTCGGGGTCATTTTTAACTAAGGAAAAACAGGACTAAGCCTGCGCAAATCAATGAGTATAATTCAAGATCCAGCTGAATTTTATATAATATACAGACGTTACTCATAAATTACTCAGAACAGAGGAACTTAGCAGCAGTATCCTAACAAATGTAAAGAAAGAGATGAGAGACACCTTCATGTAATATTTCAAAACAGAGCCAATTCGCAGAAGTAATTGAGAAAAACTGAAACCATCTCCCTCTCTCTCCCACTCCCCCCTTCCTCTCCCACTCCCCGTCCCTCTGTCTCTCCCCCTCCCCCTCCTCCCTCTCCCCCTGCCCCTTCCGCTCCCTCTCCCCCTCCCCCTCTCTTCCTTCGCCTCCTTCTCCCTCTCCCCCTATCCCTCCCTCTCCCCCTTCCCCTCCTTTTCCCTCTTTCTCCACCTCTCTACCTCTGTACCTCTCTGCCTCTCTGCCTCTCTACCTCTCTACCTCTACCTCCACCTTTACCTCTACCTCTGCCTGTCTCTATCCCTGCCCCTATCCCTACCCCTAACGCCAATTTAACCGCTATCCCTAACATAAAATCGACACCCATATTTATTTATAGACATTTCAAACCTATCGCACCCCAACCCCATCCCCAGGGGATGATGGTATTTCACGTCCACCACGTTGGATTTCAAAGTTGTTGTAGCTTTCGTAATCAGCGACCCGATAAACCATACAAACGACACCCATATTCACATTTCAACCCTATCGCACCCCAACCCCATCCCAAGGGAATGATGGTATTTAACGTCCACAACGTTGGATTTCAAAATTGTTGTAGTTTTTCCTAATCAGCGACCCGATAAACCATACAAACGATACCCATATTGGATTTTAGACTTTTTCACCCCATTTCCCTTTTTTAGGGGTTGAATTTGGGGTGGAATTTCAATAACAGTGATGAACGTTGCATAGAATAACATCATTAATGCCTAAATAATAAATTATGTGGATTTTACTTTGAAAATAAAGGATTTTCAAATTCATCCCCCTTTTCACCCTTGAGGGTGTCAAATTTTCAAAAACCCTGAGACACGTAATTATTAATTTTTAGTCGTCAGCCTAAATACAAATTTTGAAGATCCTAACTTCAAAACTGACGGACTTTCATACAAACTTTCATCCCCTATTTTACCCCCTTAGGGGTGTAATTTTGTAAAACCCTTTCTTAGTGCACCCGTAGGCCTCATAAGGAACCTACATGCCAAATTTGGAATCTCTAGACCCAGCGGTTTGGGCTGTGCGTTGATATGTCAGTCAGTCAGTCAGTCACCTTCTTCTTTTATATATATAGATGAATGTTCTTGTAACGGGAGCTCACCACAATTGGTTATGAGAATTAGTTGTGAGGAAAGATGTAATATTTAATGATTTCAGACTTTTCCCTTTATTTTTACTGTGGGACCTAGCTTCTTGCCAAATTTCATAATTTTAGGTCAAGGGGAAGTACCCTATAGGTTATGCTTTAGTGCATAAATGTATGGAGATGAGGACATAAAATGCCATATTATTTTATTTCGTCGTTTTAAAAAATTTAAATTTTCAGGTTTTGTGTGGTTCATAGATCCTTATATACGGTATAAATTTTAACCTGATACCTTTACCCGTTTGTAAGATAAAGGGTCTTGACAGACAGACAGACGGACAACAAAGTGATCCTGTAGTGTATGTGGGTAGGAGCGGGCAGTCGGTTGTGAGCTGTCACGGCGTGCGGGCGCGCATTGGTGCAGTGATAAATATAGAATTAGCTAACTGTGATCTAGTTAGGGTTTAGTGCTACGAGGTAACCTGAGTATATTATAAGTGGCGAAAGGAGAAAATTTAACTCAATTTTATTGTCGCATAAAAGGAAATTAGTACCTACAACTGAGTTGGAACTTGAAACACCAAGATCGCAAAAATTGGTCATGTTGTGACTAAATCATCAATTTATGTGGTATTTTGGCCACCTATAAAACCACATGTGAGTAATGAGTGAACGATACTATAGTTGGCCACGTAGATAGAATCATAAGATGAAAGCCTATAAAGTTTGGAGTTGACAATGTTGTGGCACTTGGTTAATCTTAATTTACAATAACAGGTAGCACAACGACTGCAAACCGCTGTATGTACCAAAGATGTGTGATAGAAGAGAATTGGTACGGGACTACGGGTGGTCAATGGCAAGTAAGGATGAATGATCGTCATGAAAGTAAGTTACAGTTGAATGAATTAGGCGATTGCCAAAGATGTTATCGATGCTTACTATCAATAGTTTGGCCAATATTTTGTTCTCGGCTTTCCTGAGGCTGTCTCTTCCGCACCTATAGCTATTTCTTTCTCCCCAGTCATATCCCTCGTTGTCATCAGAAGCGGGATTAATGCTCCAAAACCAACACAGTCTGATATTACGAATGGTTTTGTGTAACGTTCGCAGTTTTGATAATGCAGATAGCAGGTGTTTACAGTTTTGTTGAAATAGTGGGCTTGCGATAATTTTCGAATAGTGTTCCTATGTCCACAGAATCGTATGGTAAAAAACGTTCACGCTGTTAGTTTTGCAATGGTATTCCAACACCCTGGAATAAAGGTTACAGGTTTGTTGGAACAGTGGTCAAGCGTTTATTATAGTTTTGCGATAGTGGTAGTCTAAAAATAGTCCCATCTTGACGATAGAAACATTATTCGGTTGCTTACAGTCGACAATCACGTCACGTAGTTGGTGAAAAAAAAAAGTTGAAAGTTGACTGTACTGCAATGATTGTTTTAAAGAGTAACAGTAAATTTCAAGTGTTGTTGTTTTTGTGGTATCCAGTGAGAATATACATTCTCACTGGAAAATGGTCGCATTTTTTTTGGAGTACCAATGTGACAAACCTAGTAGATTTAGCACAGTGATGCAACATTTGCAATAGTTCGATAGTAAACTCATAGTGATTTAAAGTGATGATTTAATGCTCGCAATAAGATCTAGCTTGTTTTGTTAGGGTTCGTACAAACTCTCACTATAATTTAGATGGAACATCCTGGTGGAAGTGGTGGAACATGCCGGTACATTGCGGTGTACCAAACAAGAATGTCGTCGAAAATTTTAAGAAAAAAGGTGTGTTTACTGAATACTTCATAAGAGTTTTAGGATGACGAGTGTTCATTCCTAGCTGTGGTAATGAACGTGGTTGAGTTTTGACGAATATGATTAAACAATATAACGACATTTATTAAAAAGAAATTTGTTATGAAGTGACTTAATCTGTAATGTTGCAATTGTTTTTGAAAGTTAATATAAAGATTTTAGATTTTGCTGTTTTGCCAAGATGTGGCAGACATGAATTGCATTGCAACTAGAAGTTAGCTCTAGTGTGTACACAAAACATAGTGTTTACTTTGAGTGTTGTGTTTACCTTACTGAGATGCGTAACTCAAATAGTACTTTTAATAATACGTGTGAATCAATAATTTCAGTAAGTACTTTGTGATAATTTTATTATTGGTTTAAGTTGACGTCATTTGATTGTACCTACGAGGGAGTAGTAAGGGTGATGAGTGACCCTAACGTCTTAATTGCAATGATTATCAGACACCGAGTGAATAGTAATTACTTATTAGTCCTGGTAACCTGGTTGACTACTACAGCCGTTACAAGAAAATCAAAATCATGAGAAATATTACTGCGGCGGAAACCATCAAAGTCCTGAAAGAATTATTCTCTCGATTGGGCTTCCCTGTGAAATTTACCTGTAATAATAATAATTTATTTTAAAAATTACAAAAAAAATCTTATAAATTATCATATATTACAAGACCTATTACATGGGTGAGTTGTTCAAGATATGGTACGCTAGTACCCTAAAAAGTATAACATGTGTGTTGTCATGACAGATATTCTGATCTCCAATATTATATTTAATAATATAATATTTAAGTCACCAGTGTTTACTAACTTTTCATAGCTTTACGATATTGTTCATAAATGGTTGTTGTATTGACTCCTTTGTACGAATTGTCAGAGCGCGAGCTTTTCAACCAATCCCAGCGTTTTATGGAAAGGGTAATATTGTGGTGGGAGAGGTCTCTTGAACGTTCGAGCCAGCCTCGCTCAGGCAGTCGTATTTTGTTCTTCAAACTGGGAGATTCTACCTTTAAAGGAGTAATCACGTATTGTGTAAAATTATGAAGACTCTTCTTCATATGTATGGTATTGTGTTAATGTACCCATTTTAACACTGTGTAAAGTCAATAACTTATTACAAAACGTAAGTAGACTTCGAGTGTTTTATTTAACATATTTCTCAACTCCCTCTCATTTGTTAACATGTCAGAAGCGGGATACGAGCCCTCACTTCCCACAAAGTGGACTGATAATGTTCAAAAATACATCTGCTGTATCTCAAAAACTGACTTGTTTGAAATGAGTGGAAAAACTGGAAAATCAACTACTTGTTTTTTTTTTCTCATGTGGTATTTTTTTCACCTTTTTTTTAACGTTGTGTTAAGGACGAGTGATTATTTAAAGTAAATAGTTTTTAAATCATTTTTGCACAAAATCGTTAGACGTTGCTAAGGAATAAGTGTACACAGTTCACTTTAACCATTTATTATCAAGCCTGAGTTTAAAACAAACAACATTTCGTGCTTTCATGCAGACAAATTAATCTTTTAGTTGTGTTTTACATATGGTTGTAATAATTTTTGGTGTAGGTACGTATTCAAAATAATAGTCTGAAGGTCTATTGGTTCGTATTCCCATGCGTAGTTCACTGTTTCAATTAATTATGTTCTTTATTTTGTTTTAAATTTACTGCTGCAAAAAACACGTAATATCTAACTACGAGTAAAAGCTACTTAAAAGTGTCCACTATTACGTTTATAGATTTCATTCAATTTAAAGCCTTAAAAGCGTTTCAAACATTGATCGCTTCTATCCAATAGATACTCGCGCTGGAATTTTTACATTTCAGCACGTCATAATGGACAAAATCCGTAACCGTGGCAAGAGTCTAGCTTCGATTCGAGCGTTGCCTAGCTGTGCAGCGCAGCAGACTGCGCCGGGCGAGCAGCAGGCCAAGCAGTCAACCCACAGCAGTCGGAGCCTGGTAGACAGCAGGCCATGCAGCCAGCCCACAGCAGTCAGGGCCTCGTGGAGAGCAGGCCATGCAGCCAGCCCTCAAAAGTCGGTGCCTGGTGGACAGCAGCCTATGCAGCCAGCCCACAGCAGTCGTCACCTGGTGGACAGCAGCCCATGCAGCCAGAACCACAGCTGGCAGTCGGCGCCTGGTGGACAACAGGCCATGCAGTCAGCACCACGGTCATCCGCGCCTGATGAACAGCAGGCCGTGCAGCCAGCGCCACAACACAAGGCGACTGGTAAGCGGCAGGCTGTGCGTGCAACCAGCTGCCACTCGCACAATCAGCCCAGTGAGTAGTCAACTCCGGGCATATGGAGGTAACACCAATGACTTGGTTTTTGGTTCTTTTTATAGAGTCTCAGTAGTTAGGCTTTGTAGTTAACCTTCCTTGACCCTGATGCGGCAGACACCCATAACAATGCGGTGACTGATTTCGACAGTACAAAAATAAAAATTGTAAACGATGTCGTTAAGTTTAAACAAATTTTAACAATCTTCTGTTGGACTAGGAAACAATGTCCTAAAATAGCATGAAGGATATACCCATGGTACTATTTTGTTAGAATGTTTCAAGCCAATTTAGTCCTATACTATTAAACGAGCCATAATATATTTGTAAAATGTTTGTCGATAACGGCTCTAACGATTTCAATGAAATTTACCATACGGGGGTTTCCGGGGGCAGAATCGATCTAGCTAGGTCTCATTTCTGTTTTTCCCCGTGTTTCTAAGCATTTTTTGGAACATTGCGTTTTGGATAGAAACCTGGAGCGCCGACTGTTGGCGGGTACCACGGCTTGCTCACCTGAGGCGGCTAAGAGCGAAGCTCGGTCGACTAGGTACTAAATCTTAAAGAAATAAAACTACATATCTATTCCAAATCAAACAAACTGTCCAAATTAAAATATTAAAAACGAAGAAAAAAAGAACTGCTAAAGCAAATAAAATAAGTTTCATAATAAATGTCTGAACTAAACTGCACTTCTCTTCAGAATAGGGTAGAAGAATTTATTAATCAGTAGCTTTACAATTTAATATTTAAAGGTTTATATAACAGTGACTAATACCGTTAAATTAGTTCAAGGCACATATGAGACTAGTCACAATTTAAAACTGAAAACCTACTCATCTCAAAACATACCAATTTCTATAAAAAAAAAATCGTAGCTTATGTTAGGGATAGTGTTGTATTTTTTTGAAATATGAACAGTTAAATCTGTTCTGTAGTAATTGATTAACCCAGTGACATTTTATCTGTAATATTATTGTAGCGTAGATTAGTGAACAATCTTATTTCCAGCGAGGGACACTCTAACCACTCAAATCTTTTTAGTTATTACGCTGAATTTTACATAGTTTCAATTCGTTTGAAAGTTTTGACAGCTTGTAACTCGGTCGAATAGTTCCTTGCTTTGGTTTTAAATATTTTTACGAGTGGATTTCCGGTCGTTTCTCTATTCTGATTGTTGAGAATAGACCCCATTCGCCCAACCGTTTTGCCGAATCAATCAAATAAGCAGCTTTGCCTGACGTCTGTCACTGCGTTTTTTCGGTGTCGATGGGTGGTATCTGTATCTGTTGGTAGTTAATCTTTATAATCATAGTAAAATATATAAAATTTTAATTAATTTCATACCGATTACACGGTGGCATTATTTTTTTCCTCGTGCTGATTTGCAGCGCCATCCAGTGAACATTTCAAAATGTGGTCGAAAACACTCTATTCAAGTGTGCTTTCTTGTATCTCTGGGTGGATGCTCGCAATAAATTTACACTCAATTCTATATACATAAAAATAATACGAACTAAGTGGTTTTTCTATGCCGCATAGATCTGTGTTTTATTCAGTTTTATTGGTATCTTTTGTTAGGTAGTTTTATGGCAAAGTCCCCTTTTTATGGTGTGACAAAATGACATTATAAGTAGTTGGGTAAAACAAAAAAAAAAAAATTATATATATATTGGAAGTTCTCTTTAACCTTTCTTCAACATGCTTATTGAATTAAAAAAAAAATAACACATACTTAGATCAATTATATCAATAGTTTAGACTTGACACTTTTGAAAATACACCTATAGAGCTAGTCGGTCTAGTTTTAATTATTTTCTAAGGCAGTTTTTTACACGCAAATCACTTTAACGCGCACGTGCAATCAAACTTTCAATCTACTAGTCACTTAAATGCTGACTAATATTCCGGAATAGTTCTTCTAGCTTAAACAATGTCTTATTTTCGTGGATACCCAGCGAACTTCTGCATAAGAATCTGTTACTTTTACCACAATTAGCTGCACATGACGGTAATTTCGTACTAAAAGTGGCATAAAATAGTTATAACAGCTATCATAATTTCTGTTAAGTAACTATATGCTTCATAACAGAAACAACACCTACTTTATACAGCAGCTGAATAACTGTCAAGATGTGGTGTGTAATACAGCTAAAGGAGAAAAGAACATAAATTATCCAGTATCATGCTTGATAATGGAATTTTATACGAGTTTTATACAAAAGGTTACACAAGCTCTTGAGTAACAGGTCTGTTTATGATGACTATTCAGCTTTAAGAAATAAAATCGGCATATTACAGAACTAACTCAGCAAATAGCATTATTATAGCAAAGAAAAACTTTAATACAGAACTTGGCAATATACACAGCTTCTATAGGTACATATATTATTAAGCTTAACCCTGCATAAGATTAAATTGTTGGCCAGTTATCAGACTTGTGTGCTGCCTGGGCAGGTCATATTGGATTTCTACCTCCTGCTAGCCGTTTGAACGCTGTGATCAGGTTCCCCATCCTGACCACCTACGACCTGGAGCGCCCACACATGTGGCGAATTGGGAAGTACTGAACTGGCTCTACTATTGACCTGAAAACTTAAAATTTTGCACAGACAATGTAGGCGAGCACTTAAAAGGATTTTGCGAAATTCATCCCCTTTATAAATCCACGGATATCCAAACGAACAAAGTCGCGGGCAAGAGCTCGTAAATGTATATTTTCTGAAAAGTAAGCTTTTAATGTTAAACTTAAATATTTGTATGTAAATCAAAAATGTCAAACACCCTTACAGCAGACTTCCATTTCAAGATCCTTAGTCGCCTTTTTAATAACTAAGGGAAGAATTGGCGTGGTATACCATAGCAGTACTATCTTCCACCGGCAACACAAAACTGAACGACTCCCAAAATCTGGAAATTTCGGAAAGTAAAAGTCCCAGAACAAAGAAAAAGTCCTGTGACTAGCTCTTAATTAACAAGAAAGATAGCAGAGGGTCAGTTACTAAAATAACCAAATTATTTCAAAGACGGACAATGTCTGGAAAATACAGTTGGTAAACCAACTATCCCGTACAGAGATTTGTCTTGTTAAGTAGCAAAACTTGCGCTGATTGGTTTTTGTTTATGTGATTAATGTGAAATGATTGATGAAAGTAGAGGAAACGTGGGGATTATGTCTAAATCGTAGCATGTGAAGGGCTGTGCTCTCTTCTTACCACGAAAGGAAAGGGGCGTTGTTTTAAGTAGATTGTATGATGAAGCTTGTGAAATGACCGGCACATGTGTCTTTCCATCCTCATTGCCAGACAGGCCATGCTATATATTTAAGCCATAGTAGCTCAAAATTCTTACACCAGGGTTTGCGAGACCGGTCATCGACCATACAGTAAAACGCCCATGATGTTATTATAATGATGATTTTTACGTCATTGAAGACCACATAAAATATACCGTATACCGTAGCCAAAAAGATGTTAATCTGCCTATTAAACTAAACAAACAATTTGCAAGTAAAGTAGGTCAAAACACGAAAAAAAATCGTCCTCCTCTAACCAATTAATTTGGTAAAGATATTTTTCTTCTTTCGGTTTATGGGTACATACCTTTAAACCTAACAACTTCTTCCTTAGAACATTCTAAGGAAGAAGTTATCCGAACGTAGTGATTATGACCTCTTAGTTGTTCAGCATTATAGGTAGTTTATTACTTACGAGGTTATAGGTACAGCGTGAATTTGTATTGGTTTTTCACCCGAAGCCCAGTGATTCTGATGATGAAAACAAGCAACTTTCCCGAAGAAAAATATTTTTTACTCTAAAAAAATTTTGCCTCGTCATACAAATTAAGTCGATCAAAAACTCACGAGTAAAAATTTATTTTCTTCGGGAAAGTTGCCTGTTATCATGAGTAGAATCACTGGGCTTCGGGTTCAAAACCAATGCAAATTCACGCTGTATTTATACCTCTTTTTTTCGGTTTATTACGAGTAATATAACTGGCACTCTATTTACTTAGGATCAACTTTAATTATGGAGTAATAAATAAATGTAGTGCAAACAAGCGCATAATTACTAATTGTTTTTCAAGATGGCTTTTGTGTACAGCCTTTTAAGTTCCCCGTACCCTACATTTTTAACAACAAAAATAAATAAAATCTAGAAAACTATAAATAATATTTATAATTTATAGAAGCATAAGTAAAGAACTTGCAACAGATATTTTAAAAGTGAAAAATTACAACCGAAGAATCCTTAAACTCAGTAAATAGATTTTTACCAACGATTGGTTTTGAATTAGCGAGTAAAATTTATATGAGTCTACGTTCTATCCCAGCTAACTAAATTAACCCCGCGGTAGTGAAAAGTTCAGGGGGGTGATCGTGGTAATTTCAACGATATTACCGAAACAAAAACGTTTGCCTGAAACACTTAGTCAAGAGTTATCATAACTTTTGAGGCAAACGTTTTTGTTTTGGTAATGTCGTTGAAATTACCACGATCACCCCCCTGTTGTCTTATTACATACGAGTTAAAAAGAGGTAGAAAATAGTATGGAATATAATAATGGTTCCGAAAAACAAATTAACCTCCAGCGGTCTGTGTACAACTATTATTCTAATTAAACAGCGTTATATATTTGTATTGTATTGTATAATGATCTACCGACATAAACCCAAAACGTCCGAAAAAAATTTTCGGTTTTAAGTAACAAATAGCATGTTCAAATTACATAAATAAATAAATAAATAAATAAATAAATCTTTATTTGCAACTTTACAGTTTTTTGTGTGGAAACTCAGAAGACTCAGACATATAAACTAAATTTCCGAATAAAATTACTAAACTTCCGAATAAAATACTGAACCTCCGACAAGCGAACCGACCTATAGGTTTGTTAGGTACGGCAAAACACAACCTAACCGATCCCGAAAGGGATCTGTTAGGTTATGATAGGTACTCTTGCGACCACAACGCACGAGCAGAGCCAGCGAAGCGAGCGTGCTGCGGCAGCAGCCGGCGAGTGCCAGAAGCGAATTGAGGTTCAAAAAGTGCCGGTCATTTCACAAGCTTCATCATACAATCTACTTAAAACAACGCCCCTTTCCTTTCGTGGTAAGAAGAGAGCACAGCCCTTCACATGCTACGATTTAGACATAATCCCCACGTTTCCTCTACTTTCATCAATCATTTCACATTAATCACATAAACAAAAACCAATCAGCGCAAGTTTTGCTACTTAACAAGACAAATCTCTGTACGGGATAGTTGGTTTACCAACTGTATTTTCCAGACATTGTCCGTCTTTTAAATAATTTGGTTATTTTAGTAACTGACCCTCTGCTATCTTTCTTGTTAATTAAGAGCTAGTCACAGGACTTTTTCTTTGTTCTGGGACTTTTACTTTCCGAAATTTCCAGATTTTGGGAGTCGTTCAGTTTTGTGTTGCCGGTGGAAGATAGTACTGCTATGGTATACCACGCCAATTCTTCCCTTAGTTATTAAAAAGGCGACTAAGGATCTTGAAATGGAAGTCTGCTGTAAGGGTGTTTGACATTTTTGATTTACATACAAATATTTAAGTTTAACATTAAAAGCTTACTTTTCAGAAAATATACATTTACGAGCTCTTGCCCGCGACTTTGTTCGTTTGGATATCCGTGGATTTATAAAGGGGATGAATTTCGCAAAATCCTTTTAAGTGCTCGCCTACATTGTCTGTGCAAAATTTTAAGTTTTCAGGTCAATAGTAGAGCCAGTTCAGTACTTCCCAATTCGCCACATGTGTGGGCGCTCCAGGTCGTAGGTGGTCAGGATGGGGAACCTGATCACAGCGTTCAAACGGCTAGCAGGAGGTAGAAATCCAATATGACCTGGTGTTGCTACTGCCTAGCAGTGAGGAGGAAGGAACACCAAATGAAGGGTGAGGGTTACACTGATCGTACCGTGTTCCTAAGGAAATGCCTGACCTACCCATCTTGCGCTGAGGATGGTAACCTGGAAGTTTTAGTCAGTGGAGTCTGACATAAGCCGGCCATAATGTTTTTCCTTAGACAAAAAAATGCCAAGGGTTTGGGCTGTGCATTGAAATATTGGTTACTTTTCTCGAAGCGCTCGTAGCTGAATGGTAATAGAGCGCTCTTGGCGTAGTGATTGTTGCTATTTTTTCGATCACGGAAGTTAAGTAATGTTGGACGTGTTCAGAACCCGGATGATCGACCACTATTGGCACAACAACTAGAGCGCTTCCGTGCTTCGAAAAGCACGTTTAGCCGTTGGTCCCGGCTACTGTCAATGATAATAGTCGTTAAGACAAGTCAGAGGCCATTTGGTTGCTAGTAATTTCTGATAGCCAGGCTAGCCACTAACCCAGTAAAGCCTAATCATGGATTGGGTCTGGTTTGTCTTCTGGGTTGCGGAGGTGAGAGGGCAGTAGCTCTTGCTTAAAACCAGCGCCCCCTTCAAATCCCCTAGGTTAGGTAGCTGACTCCGTAAAAACCTTTGGCAAAAACGGAATACGGCAGAATGTCTTTCATGGAATGGCATATACAATACAGGGTTTTAGGGACGATGTACTGAAAACTGAACGGACATGCTCATTCAATGAAACTGAACAATTTTCCCAAAGTAAAATGTCCAAAATTAAATTTTGACTTCTCCATATAAACTGTTCGATAAGATTGGGCAATTTGTATGGAGAGGTAAAATTTTTTATCCATGACTGAAAATGTTCAGTTTCGTTGACTGAGCACAGTCACTTTCAGTTTCCTATAATTTTATATCAAATGTTTTTTTTAATAATCAGGTAGATAAATAAACAATCTTATATTTTTTGCCAAAAGTCAGTCGAAAAGCCCGCCTTAAAGCGTACCAGGATCGAATGTTCCCATGATGCTACCGGCTTTGCCACGCTGCTGGATGTCCATAAACTGTATCGTCTTTGACCACAGCCAAGTCAAATATGCTGCCTTAGGAAATTTCCATATCTTAAATGTTGTATCATAATAAAACCAAATATAAATTCATGTATAATATATTAATCTTAGACAATTTATACGCAAAGGATGATTTCAGACAAAATACACAATTTAAAGGAGAAGATCCTAAATTTTTAAATCAAAGTAAAGGATAATGTATGTCAAAATTCACAATTTTTGGAATGAATTAAACTTTTTAAATCAAAGATATTATGAAGCATAATTAACAATTCAAAGTGATTTGATCAATAATTATAAATAAACCATTTTAGTCATTGATAAAAAAAATTAAATCTAACGAAACTGTGATAGTATGAAGCATTATGATCGTTTAAAGAGAATGAATAAAAACTATGAAAAGAGATTGAATCAAAGTTCAGACATAAACATTAAGACAAAATTCACAATTTTACGACATGAATCCAAAAAAAAGACACACAAAACGTAAAATGTTATTGAAAAAAAAGTCTCGGTACGCTGCTAATCCAAGCCGCTGCCATTGATTGGATGATTCTTCAATCAGCTTCTACTTTTGCGTGTTCTTCAACATCTAAGCGTAGTCTAATCTGAGCTGAGGCGTTCGAGACAGAATGATAGACGAAATAGCCGGGTACGATTGCCATGGTAAACTAAGAACAAAAAAAATCTTTAACCTTTTTTTAACCCAGTTTTTCTTAAGTCTTTGTTGTGCCATCCAGGAGCAGTAGCAATTAGTTTATACAATTTAGTTTCATGAAAAGCGATTACGGGATTTTGAGACAAGGATGGGCAGCAGCGTTCTTATGCGTAACGTATCATAATTATTTACTTAGCGCAATCAGTATAAGAACTAACATTTTCCGGATTAAAGGATTAGCCTTGGCACTTATTGTTTCTTAAGTAGACTATTGTTAAAAACGCCCAGGAGGAAGCGGTTCGAAGACCGCTGGAGGGTAGGGGGAGGGCATAAAGCCACTTGTCGGCAACCCATCCACAGAGAGGTAGATTGGAAGATGGAGAGGAAAAATACATTAAAAACCCCGCATTCAAACAAATCCAAAAATCTTAATTTCGTTAAAACCTACTATAAAATAATATTATAATATATAACTAAAAGCGGCATAGTCGTAAAAATTCTAAGAAAAATGCAGGACAACAAAAATATTTGTTTTATGTTGCCGAGGTTTTGTAAGACTTAAAGGTCTGTAATTAATCGATCAACACATATATGTGCTCAATATACCTACAAGTAAATATATTTTGTCTGTTATGTACATTTGCCTTCGCAAGCGCACTACTACTTGCACTTGTTGCCGCTGCAAGCGCCTACATCTGAGGCCGCCGCACTTCTTTTTGCATCTGCACATGATCATCTCAATAATACATGCTTCGACAACCAATGGAAACCCTAGTCTACATAAGGAATAAACAAGCCAAGGCTCATCTCTTAATCCAGAAAATATTAGTGATGGCGTTAATACAATATACACTAACTACGGTCACCAACAACCTCTGTCTCAACTGTATCAAGCATGGAAACTATGGTACTTCTCTTCTAAAATGCACTACACGATTTTGCAATGAAAAGTGATACCTATTCCGTCTTAGTTCTTAGTAAAAACCGTGCTTTTGTTGACTTAGGGTATAATGCACCACATTATGTAACTATAAACGAACGAATATACGCGTTTTTGCTGTCTGCAGTATTTGCTAGTGTGACACTCGCCATCAGAGGGCCTATATCCACTTTGCAGGAAATTACCCCCAAACGAAAACCTAGACGTATCTACGTCAAAAAGGTTTTACAGACAATTCCAAAAGTTCTAAACTAAGTAAAATCAAGTTTTGTCACTTTTTTGGCCAACTACAACAAAAAAGAAACAGAGCAAAAAACCAATTTCAGAAAACTTTTCTTATACAAAAGCCTTTTTAAATCTTTCGCTTTCAATCTTTCTTTGTCATCAAAACAGACTCTGCATAAAAAGTTTTTTGGTGCTACCGTTTTTTAGAGTTTTAAGTTACTAAAACACTCACCTGTTACGGGATGGAGGCAGATACAATAAGAATTGTAGTTAACCTGGAAACACTACACAAAAATTCATTTGTTAGTTGGTATGTATAAAAAATACAGGCTACAGTCAGTAATAAACAGTGGAACTGATAAAATGAAAACTTCTGAAAATCAAATCAAATTTCATACAAATCGCGGAACCATTAGCTCGAACGGAGAAGTGGCTCAAGAATTTGAAACCCTTTTACTAATATTCCTATGAAAACAACCGATTCATTCAATTCACCATCTTCACTTGTTGATTATTTAATTTGAGTCCAAAAATGTCACCCCTTTCGAAAAGTCTTTAGAAGTAATATAATGAAAACTACTGAGGAACTACTAAACTTAGCATTGATGCATTAGATCCATATTTAGCCTTTATATTCAATGAATGTGTTGATGATGGTACTTTTTCTTACTAAATGAAAAAAAAAAGTGGTTGGATTATTCAAAGCAGGTAACAAAAAAATCCCAGTGATTTAAGACCCTAATCAGTCTACCCTTATTTACTAAGTAAAATTTTTGGGAAGGCCATACAAACACTTTCACACTTCCATCGATTTAATTTAACCAAAGGGTGCAGAGCAACAGATGCTAGGATCGCATTTTTAAAATACATCTTTTGCGCATGGAAAAAATCTAAAGTCGCTTTTGGTACTGTAAGTCAGTGTTTCCTACAAAATAACTTGGCGTCAAATAAAAATACTTTGAATTAGATTTACTCTACAACTGCATCGATTGTTATGCGACCTCTCGTAAAACCAAACTGTTTGAGGTAAATCAAGTTGTTGCGGGAAAAGTGTCTCTGAATCTGATTTGAATTTCTTTTCAAATATCTTACTAATAGTTGGTAGAATAGAAATAGGTCTTAAATTAGTGGGGTTTGATTTACTATAAGATTTAATTAATGGAATAATTTTACAATGTTTCATTAAATTAAAAAAAATCACAATCTTCTACACATTTAATAAAAATACTAGATAGGTATAGTGCAATGCTTTCCATAATAGCACTAAAAATTTTAAGTAACAGGCCATCTATATCAGCAGTCTTTATTATTTCAAATGATTTAACAAAAACAGTTGATTGTTGTTGTTGATTTTGATATCCTCCTCGGCATTCTTCGTGCTAATAACATTCCTTCTTTGGTTAAAGACTGGTTTAACTCTTATATTTTCGGGCGCCAGCAGTGTATGAGAAACCTATCCATACAAGTCTTAAAATCCATGTAAAATAATACTTACGTTCTGGTCCTGAGGTGAACAAAAATTAAATTAAGTAACAGAGTAAGAAAATGTAACTTTCATATTCAAAATTGTATATCTGATAAAGGTTCAAATTAGGGATGCGGTTTAAAAAAGAAAGACTATTGAGGACCTAACATTGATGCAATAGCTTCTTAGCCTTTAGATTCAATGAATGTGTTGGTAATGGTACTTTTTCTTACTAAATGAAAAAAAGTAAAGTAGTTGGATTATTCTGTAAAGACTGGCAACAAGAGGCTCAGAGTAGAGACCAGTGGAAAGAACGGAGGAAAGCCTTTGCCCAGCAGTGGGACAGAAATGGCTAATAAGATAAGATAAGAAGTTGGATTATTCGAACCAGGTAACAAAAAGGATCCCAGTGATTTAAGAGCCATATCAGTCAAGACCCATTATCAGTCTACCCTTACTTACTAAGTAAAATTTTGGGAAGGTCATACTCAGTCAAATGCTTTCACGCTTCCATTGATTAAATTTAACTAAAGGGCGCAGAATAACAGATGCTAGGATCGCATTTTTAAAATATTTTTTTGGCCATGGGAAAATCTGAAGATGCTATTGGTACTGTAAGTGTCAGAGGTTCCTACAAAACTACCAGGCGTTATTTAAAAATACTTTGAATTAGCTTCACTCTACAACTGCACCGATTGTTATGCGACCTCTCGTAAAACCGAACTGTTTGAGGTGCGTCAAGTTGTTGCGGCAAAAGTGGCTCTGAATCTTATTTATATAATCTTTTCAAATATCTTACTAAGAGTTGGTAGATTAAAAATAAGTCTCAAATTAATGGTTTCTGATTTACTAAAAGTTTTAAACAATGAAATATTTTTTATAATATTAGAATTTTTTTAGAATATTCCAAATTTGAAACCAATGACAGATTCGAAATTGAGGTATTTGTCCGCTATAATTTTCAATTCCTTACTCTTCCATACTACTCGTACGAGCAGTACGGACATAGAGTATGGATTTTCATTGTGCAACTGTTATACTTTATAATTTTAATTTTGCATATGGTAAATACTACCACAGTACTATATTCAGCCTACTTTAAAGTAATTTTGTATTAGTTATTTATGCAACTGTTGCGTAATAAGAGTAATTTTAACACACGATCTGGCTTTTGATACGAGGCGCAGCCGAGTATCAAAATATTATAGATCGAGTGTTAAAATTATTAATGACGTAAAGTTGCATACAAAACTTTATCTACGACCGACAAAATAAAATAACATTTTAAAGAGTGGACATTTAGTACAGTTATTCAAAGTTATTCCTGAAAATTTTCCAGATCCAGAGCTTGTAAATGGAGTTTCTTAAACAATAATTTCATTGCATACTGTTACACCCGGTACATGGTTACTGACGACTTCTTGTAGATTCATGTTCTCCTGGTACTTCAATTTTGTTTAAATCACTTGTTCTTATGTTTTTTTTTTTCTTTACCTACGTATGTTCCTATTTATCATCATATTTAAATTTATGGCGACCCTCTTGTTTCCTGCCTGAGGTGCGGGCAGAATCATCAGCGTCGTAGCCCCCCGCTACGACATCATGCTGAGTCCGGACCTTTTCTCTGGCACAGTACATTCAGAAGTGACTCACTAATATTATGTTCTTACCTGGCTTATTTCTGTTTTGTGTCTTGTTTGTACTGTGTTGGAAAATAAATGTGTTATCTATCTATCTTATGTTGCCACGGTCACTTTATATGTATAGAAGCGAGCCAACCATGGGTACTGTCAGCCTCTTGTCGATTTATGTTTTCCTGGTACTCTCCATTTTCTTTTAAATATATAAATAAGTAGGCAGTCGTCACCCAAGTAAAAAGTCAGCACTGAGTATTTTTACAAAATTACTTTAGATTAGGCTGTTTGTAGTACTGTGTTGGTAGTATTGCCCAAAGATTTTTACAAAATTACTTTAGATTAGGCTGTTTGTAGTACTGTGGTGGTAGTATTGCCCAAAGATAAATAAGTAGGCAGTCGTCACCCAAGTAAAAAGTCAGCACTGAGTATTTTTACAAAATTACTTTAGATTAGGCTGTTTGTAGTACTGTGGTGGTAGTATTGCCCAAAGATCTGTGGTATTGCCTTAGGCTATGCAGAATGAAAATTATGAAGTATAACAGTTGTGGAATGAAAATCATTCAAAGATTTTGGAAACTACGCCAGGGGGCGTTTATAGATAAGCCATATACGTCAATGACTCCATTACAGTACTGCTCGTAGTATGGAACCAAGGAGGTTTTAACCCACGCTACGAAGCGTAGTGAAGCGTAGTAAAACCTCCTTGTATGGAACAGTTAGGAAATGACAATGACCTCAATTTCGAATCTGTCATTGGTTTCGAATTTGGAATATTTCGAAACGGGAGTAGATAAAAATACTACAGTGGGGACTTTTTACTTGGGTGACGACTGCCTACCTATATTTTAAAGAAAATGGAGAGTAACAGGTCTGCATAAATCGACAAGAGGCTGACAGTACCCCTGGCTAGTTTGCTTCTGTAGAAAGTGAACGAGGCAACAAAAGAAGTGATTTAAACAAAATTGAAAGTATATACCAGGAGAACATAAATCTACAAGAGGCCGTCAGTAACCATATACCGGGTGTAACAATATGCAATTAAATTAATGTTAAAGAAACCCCATCTACAAGCTCAGGATCTGGAATAACTTCAGGAATAACTTTCAATAAGTGTACCATTTGTCATCTAAGTTTAATAAATTGATTACTTTTCTTCAATAGTAGTTTAGTGCTCTACAAGCAGATACTGATTTTTAAATTGTATTGCAAACATATCACAAATTATCAAACAAAAATCCTAGTAAGTGCCTTACAAGGTATCGTACTCTACCTAACAACAATGTGTCCGGTTTTGTAAATATTTCCTAGGACGTACTTTGTGATTTTGAAAACAACACAAAGATACTCATCGTCACTTACCTCCTATCGGGGTTTTTTCGCCAAAACCTAAAATTACAAAAAAATCATTACATCTCTTACTAAACGCATTGCACATAAATGAAGTCAGGTTAGTTCTAAGTTCGCTAGTGCCACAGGGGCAAATTTCCTAGTAAGTCCTACTTTGTGATTTTGAAAACAACACAAAGTTTAAGACGAGTTTCAATTTATAAACCTAGTATCTGCATTTTCAATTTGATAACCTTGTAACTAATGAACACTTGCTAGGTTTATAAATTGGCACAACAACAAGTTTCGTCTTTGCTCTGTCCCGTTTGGACATACGTAGGACGGCAGAACTATACTTGAATAGAACTAAGTGCAAGAACAGTTCAAACCTGTTTTTGAAAATTGAGCTCAATTACTATTAGTTACAAAAATAAGATCAATAATCTATTCTTCCTTTAGTTGCTCTTTGAGACCCTGCTCATTGTTAAACTTCACATCATGGTCTTACATATCAAGACCACCTGTTCATACAAGTCTTTAAATCCATATAAAAATACTTACCACGTGCTGTACCTGAAGTAAAAAAAAATCAAATTAAGTAACAGAGTAAGAAAAGTAAGAACACGTTGGTAGTTAGATTTTTAATGGGATACCTTATAGCGGAACAAATGACTGATGTAGTTCAAAAAAAGAAAAAACTCGTCAGAAGTCAGACTCGCAGACAGACAGACAACGTTGGCTTTGTAATCGAATTCTGTTTGCACCTTGTAGGTAGTTATCCCCAAAAACTACAATAATGGTGACAAATTGAAACAGCCGCCCAAATGCAAGTTGGGTTCGTGCATCAACTAAACTCGTTTAGAACTAAGTGTAAGAGCTGGCCACTCAAACCTGTTTTTGAAAATGGAGTTTTAGTTACTAAAATAGAAACAAAAATCATTTTTTCCTTTATACTCCAAGATAATTAGATTTTGGCCTAGACAAAAATCGGAACCAAGATTTTCTTTTTGTGGTTTATGAAGTCTTGGAAGTAATTACATAATTACTTAAAATTAAGCATATCACCAAATGGGACAAGGCGGCAGATTAAAAAAACCCTATTATATAAATAGTTACTGTGGCAAAAATGCCAACTAAACGAAATGTTTTCTGGGCTCGTTCAATGATAAACTTTTAGTATTTTACAAACTAATTAAGCACCTAAGTTCTTAGGTTAATCCTAAAATTAAAAAAATCCCACTAAAAGTTTTATTTCTTTTTGTCTGCTCGGGCAAAATACATAACTACCTCGTGACTTTTTGTACTTCAAAATTTTGTTGTGCTTGATCAAACAGTCATAAAAGTGAACACAATATGTTAAAGCTTTACAGTGGTATAATTATTGAGGGATTTCTCTTTGGCCAAAATAGGTAACTGAATGAAAAGTGTTTAATTATACTCTAAAACTGTACTTACGTTGATTACTTTAAAAATTAAACATTTCAGGCAATAGCGTATCTTTTTATATAAAAATTACATTATGTAGCGCTTTATATCGACCCTAAAGAAGTTGAAATAAAGTTCATAATTGACATTAACATAGTACACGGCTCGTGATTGCACGGTACGGCAACGTCGCATTGCTTCGCTGTTTTATTCGGTACGCGCTTCGGAATTTAAAGTTAAACATGAAAGATGAAAATTTACATCGGTTGTAGTAAGCTGAAAACACTTTTGATCTTCTGATCTAAATATATAAAACAGCATGCCCTGACCGACTGACTGATTCATCAACGCCGAGCCGTAACCGATAAAGCTACAGATGTGAAATTTTGTAAGCAGTTTTTAGTACGTCAAGACTACACATTAAGAAAGGATTTTCTGAAATTCAGCCCCTGAGGGGTTGAAAAATGGGGTGGAAGTTTGTATGAATATTCTACAGGTTTGACATGAGACTCAAAATAATTGTGGATTTGATCTAATGAAAGGGAAAAACCGGCCAAGTGCGAGTCGGACTCGCGCACCGAGGGTTCCGTACCACCGCATGATATAAATTGTATTAGTTGAAATGTCAGTAAATTACGAGTACTGTGGTCGATATTTGAAGTGAAAACTTCTTCAGCGGCGCTTGGCACTTTTTCAGATGGGAAAAAAATTATTAACTCGCATCAGAAGTCGCGTCAGATCTCGGATGAAGTATCGAAATGGATTTGAAAATAAGCATACCAAGTTAGAGCAGGCTCAATATATACAAAAGTTCTAAAGTATGATAAAGATAAAAACATCTTTTTTACCTTTGTCACGTCAGATCTCGGATGAAGTATAGAAATTGATTTGCAAATAATCATACCAAGTTAGAGCAGGCTCAATATATACAAAACTTCTAAAGTGTGATAAAGACCAAAACATCTTTTTTGTCTTTGTCATAGCAGGCCTGTCTGTGAAATAGGCAGCTTTTTCCAAGATCAAAGGAGTGTGACTCCTGTAAACTTGTTTACTATTATATATTCTGTGGTCATAGTCTCGGCTTTTTTTGTTGTGCACAACGTGATATGTGCACGACAGACTTGACGTACTGGTTTTGATCGTTATTTAATAGCGAATCCTAAATGTATGAGATCTACATTTCGGATGACAGCAGTCAAACTAAAAATCGCTATAACTCGAAAACTACTGACCCTAGACAACTCGTGTGCTGAGACAAATGATAGGTCTTGATAAGATCTACATTTCAGATGACAGCTGTCAAACTGAAAAACCCCATAACTTGGAAACTACTGAATCTAGAGTACTTGTGTGCTGAGTCAAATGATAGGTCTCGATGAGATCTACATTTTGGATGACAGCTGTCAAAGTAAAAATCGCTATTACTTGAAAACTACTGACCCTAGACTACTCATGTGCTGAGACAAATGAAAGGTCTCGACGAGATCTACATTACGGATGACAGCTGTCAAACTAAAAAACCCCATAACTTGGAAACTACTGACTCTAGTGTACTCGTGTGCTGAGTCAAATGATAGGTCTTGATGAGATCTACATTTCGGATGACAGCTGTCAAACTAAAAATCGCTATAACTCGTAAACTACTGACCCTAGACTACTCGTGTGCTGAGACAAATGACAGGTCTCGATGAGATCTTCATTTCGGATGACAGCTGTCAAACTAAAAATCGCTATAACTCGAAATATACTGACCCTAGACTACTCGTGTGCTGAGACAAATGATAGGTCTCGATGATATCTTCATTTCGGATGACAGCTGTCAAAGTAAAAATCGCTATAACTTGGAAACTACTGACTCTAGTGTACTCGTGTGCTGAGTCAAATGATAGGTCTTGATGAGATCTCCATTTCGGGTGACAGCTGTCAAAGTAAAAATCGCTATAACTTGAAAACTACTGACCCTAGACTACTCATGTACTGAGACAAATTTTAGGTCTCGATGAAGAAGTACACGAGCAATGACGCGATTGACCCTTACAAAAACATCATATTCAAAAATTCAAGTTTTCACTTCTGCCGGCACTCTCGGAGTGCAACTCGTCCTTTTTTGAGTCCGACTCGTACTTGATCAGTTTTTATATTTTATAGCTTATGCAGCATGAGATACAGCCCACTGACAGACAGCCAGACAGACATCGGAGGCATATTAGTATGATATCGTTTTTCACCCTATGGGTACGGAACCATAAAGTCTGAAATAATTAAAGTTTACAACCTTTCTCACAACCAATTAACGCTAGCTAGCTTCCACTTCAAGTAAATTCTTATTAAAGAGGAGTCAAGATCGGGGTATCAAGAGCAATAGCTTAGCACGCTAGTCTGACTCGCACTTGCCCGGTTTTTTGTAACACTGTATCCCACAATGATATTTTCTCCTTTCAATGGACTGTTTGAAGTGTTGTTGTTTGTACAAGCAGGCAGCCAGACACTTGCAGCCCACTCTAGCTACTTGGACTGTTGAAATAAGAACACTAAAAAGTCTAATATTATGTCAGGCTTGACGTACTCTTGACATTACGTAGAAGAAAAAAGTCTCGAGGCGCACGGCACGCCATACCGGTTCCAAAGAACATATAATGTTACGCCGGTTCTCGCTCGCTTGACGCGATCTATTGAATTAAAAATCAACTTTTTTATCTTTTTATAATTATGCTTAATTTTATAAATAAAGGAAAGAACACACGATGAAACCTGTAATTAAACAAAAGTTTTTCAGTTGGTATTTTTGCTTCAACATTAAATACGAAAATATTTAACTTTTAATTAATATGCTTAATTTTAGGTAATTTGCTCAAAAACTGTCCTGGAAAGTCTATCAAATTTAAAATAATTTGGTTGCCATTTTTGCCTGGACTTTAATGTAACTTGCATACAAATTTGCTAATAAAAAAATATGCGCAAATATTTTTTGCTTAGTTTTAATTGAAGTAGGTACCTTGGAACCCACATCAAAAGTTTACCCCATCAGATATTAGTTACAATTTTTGGCTTGACTTCACATGCATAAACAAACAAAAAAATATATTTTCTGGAGAATCTAAAAGCCAGCCAATTCATTAAAAATTATTTTTTACATAAGTGTTCCACCACCTATTATAATACATAGCAACTTTATAGTAAATTGACGGTTTCGATTTATGTCCAGCCAATTAAAAATTACAGCTTCAGGACTCGGCCTATTAGTTGTTCTTTAATATGCTGCTCATTGCTTAACTTCAACACATGGTCTTACATCTAATGATTTTTATTTAAAAAAATATTTGAAATAGAACAGACAGCTTCGGGACCACCTATCCATACAAGTCTTTAAATCCGCATAACTGGTCCTCAAGTGAAAAATATACTCAAATTTATTAACAGAAATAGAAAAGTGAGAACATGTTAGTTGTTATATTTAAAATTGGATACCTTATAACGGATCAAATGATTGATGTGGTTCATAAAAAGAAAAAAAATCTTCAGAGGTCAGGCACGCAGACAGACAGACAATGTCGGCTTTGTAATTGAATTATGTTTGCACCTTGTAGGTAGTTAACCCAAAAAACTACAATAATGGTAACAAAATAAAATAGCCGCCCAAATGTAAGTTGGGTTCGCGCATTAACTCTTCCAGGGCGGCAAAATAGCAATTTGGGGGATATTGAGTACCTCCAGCTCGCGTCAGGGTTTGTTGATATGCGGTTATTCACTGCTTTAAACTAATAAAGGATAATTTTCTTGAAAATAAGCATTTAATCAAACTATAAGTTTTACAAGAGAATTTAGATTAACGTTCGTCCGTTTTAGGTAAGCTAGACAGGTCTTGTTTATGGATTTAAACCGGGCTGGTCTTTCAGTGCTTATCTGTTTCATGTAGATCAATAAATGTATACGTGGGACATCTGACAGCTGTCATAGACTGTGCATAGATAAAGAAGAGACGGGATCTAAATCAGAAAAGCAGACATACGTTGAAACGGTTAGATAAGCACCTTTGTGGGAATCATTCCAGTTTGATCAAGAGGTTTCTTCGAGATTTGGTTGATTTCACCGGTTTCGTTGATACCAGCTCCCACAGTGGTTTTAAAAAAAACCTGTCACTTTTTTCGTTTTGTGGCTGCAGCAAAAATTACGTGACAAAACGAAATACGGAATAATCGGGCAATAAAGAGAAATCTTCGCCTCATCAGCATGAGGGATAAATAAATTACTGTTGGAGGCGGCAGGTCAGTTATTTATTTCGAGTTTTCGTTAGATAAATCAACAGGAATGTCCCACAAATTTGCAGAATTTGTGGGACATTCCTGTTGGCGTAATCTTCTTTGTTACAGGATGTCGCCTTCCATTTTGTTCATCTATGTTTTTAGAGAAGTGTATTCTACGCTTATGCACTAAGCCCGCGATAGTGTGGTGCTAACTGGTGCCTATTTTAAAATAATTTTTGGAAAACTTTCAACATGAGACGACGTCTCATGGAATAAAAGCCTCCTCTTTGCATCCTCTTTGTGTAACATTTCCAGTTGTGTGACTAGTGGCGCTCTCTTTGCCAACAATGTTTAAGCGGCACCTCCAATCTTCATTCAACGACAAGTAAAATGCCAGCGTGCTCACAGCACACATCATCTCCGGACCCATGCGCTCACCACTAGCCGGGCCGGTAAAAACGCACTGTTGGTAACTTAGTGCAACACTACTTGTCAACAATACATTTGTCATCTTAGTAAAAAGTTACTCAATTTTAAATAATTTATTTTATGGTTCAAGAAATATTATGTTTGGCACATTATTCTTTGCCTCTCAAATAAAAACAAGAAATAATTCAATTTCAATTATTGCCATTATTATAATGCGCGCCATTTAAAACACTTGGGGTGTTTATTATTAAATTATTTCAAAAGTGTCGACTTTTACAAATAGAAACCTATAGGTACTTAATATAGTTCCTGAACCGTCTAGACACGAAATACAAGAAAATTAATGGAAATCTCGGTTATATTATTGTAATATCATTGTGGAAAAACACAAACATATGCAGCCTACAAAATGTTCTGGTGGACGTGCGGTGGACATATTATAAGGTTGGCAAATTATTGTATTTACTCGCAAATCTGTTGAACGTCGTTAGATGATGCGCATAGTCATTACACTCTCGGCTCCATTACGCCCTCGCCTGCGGCTCGGGCTGCAATTCCTGAGCCTCGATAGTAATGAGCAAAATGGCGCACTTGCATCTTTACGTACTATTATGACACTTTCGTTATACAAGACCCACTGCAGAAAAACAAAACAAAAAGTTAGTTCTTAGCAGGAGAGTACGCGTGTAAAGTGTGGGCCTAGGTCAACTCACACTAGAGAGGTGGACGCGGAGCTAACTAAACGACGCCTGCCGCATCGTGACTGGCTGTCTCAAGCCAACTCCGGTCGGTATGCTGTTCCCTCTTGCGGGAATAGCTCCTCCCAGACTCCGTAGAGAAGCGACCTGTTCGCTATAAAAACGAAAACAGGAAAGCGACCCGAGACATCCTTTCTACGGGCTCTCTCCCGCCGCAGGTCAGTTGCGAAGCCGCAAAAGCTTCCTGCGATCCACACAGCTTACCGACCAAAATCCTTCCGACGTGAGATGCAGATTTTGGGCAAGCGAGTACTCACATTCACTGTACCCCCCCAACGAAAACCTGCCTCCTGGCTATAAGGAACCTTGGAAAACCTGCAGAAGTATAAATAGGCTGAGGACCCAAGTTGGCCGAAGCAAGGATAACCTTTGCCGGTAGGGGTTCCTTAGTAGCCCAGACGCCAGCTGTGAATGTGGAGAACTCTTGCAAACCATGGCACACCTCACTAATTGTCCCGCGTGCCCGATCACCTGCTCGCGTGAGGACTTATTTGACGGTAACCAGAGGGCTACCACGGTAGCCGTTTTCTGGTCAAGTAGGATTTAGCCTGTGTTCTTGCCGACGCGAAAGAAGAAGAAGAAGTCTTTCGTTGTGTGTGATAACGTTATCACGTAACGTTCATTCATTTATTTGTTTATTGATTCATAGGTAATTTTACAATTATAAGTCATTAAACAAGCAGGAAACAATAAGATAATAAATTAAAAATTAAAAAGTCGGCCTCACTTTTCTCTTCACAACGTTGCATCTTTAGTATTTAGTTGATCTGAGATGCTTACCAACTTAATTCTTATTGGCGTGCGACTAGGTGTATTTATAATACCCTACTTTTTTAATGTCGAAAATCTCGATATCTTTTATTGTTCGCGATTTACGTAACATGCATACACTATATGATAAATGTTTTTTCGTTTTTTCCAACGTTTACTAGCACATTTTGCAGCTATGTCCAAAATATTCGGCTAAAGTTTCATAAAAAACAAGTTTGTATAACAATGTTATTTTTTCCGTCAAATTATACTCTAGTAATTGACTTTTATACGTTGCAATAAGAGCCATTTTATGAGCAAATATGTTGAACATATTATTATGTTTATTTTGTTGGGCTGTCTATTGATTAGTTAAATATTTTTTTGTTCGATTGGGTGATGATTTATAAATTAATGTTTATCGTAATTTTGATGTGATGTCTCATTATTATGGACCCATATTTGTCTGGTGAAAACTAATTTAAGTTATTTATTATGGAAATAAATATAATAAGCATTGCGTAACTTACCTTGAGGATTAGCGAAAGCTGCAACTAAAAGAGCCTGTAAATAAAAAAAATTGTATAACTAAATTAAAAATAACATAAAAATTGTTTGTAAGCAAATTTTTTTCGAACTTGTATCATCATAAAGGTATCAGCGGAAAGATGTCCACTGCTGGAAATAGGCCCCCTCTAAAGATCTCCATGACGACGGGTCTTGTGCTGCTCGTACTTTAGTGGGTAGTTTTGACGTGCATTTAATTTCAGTTCTGTATCTATAGCGGTTAAGGCTTGGCGTTGTTGAATCAGTCAGGCAGTCAGTCAGGACAAGCTCTTTTATATATTTAGATAGATGTTTCAAAGTACTTTGTGCGGATGTGTGGAATATCAACCAAGTATGGGTGATAACCTGCGGTGCGTCTTGGTTGTTACTCTACAAATTGCCTCGGGGGGAAGTACGACTCATTTAACTGAACAAGTGTTGTTGTGCAAAAAAAGCAGCATAATTATCTTTCATTTAAAAACAATATTTCTAGATCAGAATCAAATTAATTTTATTTCAATTTCCAAATGTTGTTCAGGTACACTTCCGCCCGGGATATTTTACACTATTAGTGTTACACAAGTAAAAGCTGCAAACCGACAAGAGGGTCCCGCACAAACCGTTTATAACTATTTTGAAAAAATATCATGTAACTAAAAATTTTTGGTTTTCGGAATTTCACCTTTATGTGTGCTTTAAAACGTTGCTTCATGCCAAATTTCAAGATTCAAGGTGACTGGGAGTATCCTTTACGTTTTTTTACAGCTTAAAGATTTTATAGATTTGAGTATTTGATATGAATTTTAATTTAATACCTCTACGCGTTCATGAGGAAATTGGTAGTAAGTTTAAAATTATTAAAAAATTTATCGTATAATGTAACTATAATTTTATGCTTTTTGCAATTTTTCTTTTAACTGTACTATAAAAAAAGGATAATCTTAAAATTTGGTACGAAGCAACGTCGTACCCAATTTCAAAATTCTGAGTTCACGGGAAGTAACCTGTAGGTCTTGATTTCCTTGCGAGTGTCAAAATACTCGAAAATATGCGATTTAAACGGCTTTATCTGTTGATTGCGTTGACTTAGAAGTTATTTTTTTGAGAGCTTTAAGGGACAGTATAGATTTGAATAATTGATATGAATTTTAGCTTGATACCTTTACGCGTTCTTGAGAAAAAAGGTCTTGACAGATAGACGGACATCAAAGTGATTTTATAAGGGTTCCGTTTTTTTCTGTTGAGATACGGAACTCTAAAAAGAACCAGATGAGAACGGCAAGTAATTTTAAATTTGTTAAAACTACTGTGTGCAACAAAATTAAATTTCAATACTGAAGCCAGACCTAATACTTTTTTAACATATAGTGATTTCTATTTATCGTTAAAAAGTTAAATTTTTAATTAATGATTGGGTAAAGAAGGGGTTACAGGAGCTAACAAAACAGCAACTAATCTCTCCTAACCAAAGAGATTTGAACCTCGCTGCGCTCGCGTAGCGAGGTTCAAATCTCTTTGCTCCTAACGGATTAATTCATTTTGACACACGATGCGCTAAACACCCTGCATATTTGGTGGCTTGCTACAGTGGACAGGTTACGCAGAATTTAAACGATAAAGCAAATCTTGCCGAGCTGGTAAAGTGACAAAATAAATAATTCATTGTCTTGTCTGATATAGTGACTAAAAACAAATTAATGGTATTGACAGTAATACTGATTTGGTGACATGGACATACAAAAATATAAACGGAATCTTCAGACAGTCTTTGTCACCGTAAGATAACGCAAAATCTTAAGTTGATCAGTTTTATGTTGATAATCTTTAGAAAAATAATAAACTGTACCTAATTTGCTTTTAGTATTTGGTCGATAGACCTAATACACCCTAAACGATACCGTTTGGTTTGCCTTGACGAACGGACCTATGGATCACGAAATTCCTACGAGTTTTTTTTTATTGATGCGGAAATTGATCAACATATGAATCTTTCTATTTTCTGGTAACATATACGTGTTTTTTTATGTTATAAGTGAGCAAACGAGCAGGTGGGCCACCTGATGGTAAGTGGTCACGTCCACTGCCCATAACACCCACTGTCTTATTAATGGCATATTTTGACACTAATAAGACAGCTAAGCGCGTTGCTCACTTTGAGAACTAAGATGATATGTCTCATATGCCGGTAATTTCACTGACTCCCTTGCCCTTCAAACCGAAACACAGCAGTGCAAACGCTGCTGCTTCACGGCAGAAAAAAGCAAGGGGGTGGTTATCAAAATACCAGTTTAATTAAGGAACATCGAAGTAAAAAATTGTTTAGTCTTGTAATAAAAAATGCACTTACCATAGCTACGCAGAAAACGAAGACGATTTTCATGTTGATGTTGGTCGTTGATGTAAGCCTTCAATGATGAACTCCTCGTTGTTCGATCCCAATTTATATCCTGAAACCGAGTTGACACAGCTGGTTAATTCAATAAATTAATGTTGCTTGATACGAGAGTTGACATAGTAATTTAAGTTTATACAATTCGTTGCAAAAATTACTTTGTATTCAAGACAATGAATATAACAAGGACACTATACTTTAAAAGTCATAAATAAAAAATTAAACAACCCGACTACGGCTCTTAATATGCTACCTCTTAGATTTCCGAACTTAGATACAAGGGCTTAAATAATATCTACTAGACTCATAGAGTAACACGATTTTCGCGCGCAAAGCGGGCTTGCGCGGTTTGACGCGTTGCTCTAAGACTAGAATAGACTAGACTCCTTTATGTTACATTTCAAAACAAAGCCAATTTGCAGAAGTAATTGGGAAAAACTATTGTATAGGATGTAGGTTCTTTAGCTGGTAAAAAAAACCGGCCAAGTGCGAGTCGGACTCGCACACCGAGGGTTCCGTGCCACCACATCATCATAATTGTATTAGTTGAAATTTCAGTAAGTTAATGCGCTAGATGATTTGAGCCCGACACGCGCTTGACCAAATTTTATTAATTGCTGTTATTTTATAGCTTATGCACTATAAACATACCAATTTTCAAGTTTGTGCACCCCGTTTTTAAAATAGAACTAAAACAAAAAATTCCTCTGCGTCCATCCAACTTGACCCCTCTATTATATGAATGTTCTTAAAACGGGAGCTCACCACAATTAGTTAATATTAGTTGTGAGAAAAGTCGTAATATTTCATTATTTTAGACTATTCCCTTTATTTGTACTGTGGGACCTAGCTTCTTGCCAAATATCATAATTTTAGGTCAACGGGAAGTACCCTATAGCTTTCGCTTTAGTGCATAAATGTATGGAAATGAGGACATAAAATGCCATATCTTTTGAATTCGTCGTTGTAAAAAATTTAAATTTTCAGGTCTTGTGTGGTTCATAAACCTTAATATACGGTATTAATTTTAACCTTATACCTTTACCCGTTCGTGAGATAAAGGGTCTTGACAGACAGACAGACAGACGGACATCAAAGTGATCCTATAAGGGTTCCGTTTTTTTCTTTTGAGGTACGGAACCCTAAAAAACGATGTGATAGCTTTAGAGTGGTTGGTCAGTATTATAGTCATAAAGGATCGTGTAATCTCGTGGTGTTACATATTAGAATTGTGTTACTTCGTACACTTGTTTTTAGGGTTCCGTACCTAAAAATAAAAAACGGAACCCTTATAGGATCACTTTGTTGTCCGTCTGTCTGTCTGTCTGTCTGTAAAGACCCTTTTTCTCACGAACAAAAGAGGTATCAGGTTGAAATTGATAACGAATATTAAGGTCCATATACCACACAAGATCTGAAAATTTTTATTTTTTACAACGACGAAATCTAAAGATATGGCTTTTTGTATCTTCATCTCCATACATTTATGCAAAATAGCAAAACCTACAGGGTACTTCCCGTTGACCTAAAATTATGAAATTTGGCAAGAAGCTAGGTCTCACAGTAAAAATAAAGGGAAAAGTCTAAAATCATTAAATATTATGAAATTTAGCTAGAAGCTAGGTCTCACAGTAAAAATAAAGGGAAAAGTCTAAAATCATTAAATATTTCAATTTTTCTCACAACTAATAATAACCAATTAAGGTGAGCTCCCGTTTCAAGAACTTTTCTATAAAGGAGGGGTCAAGTTGGATGGTCGTGGAGTTTTTAAATTCAAAGAGAACGACATTGTTAGTTAATCACAAAAATTAAAGCAAATGAAAGTACTTCTGAAAAATGGCGCGCGGAATAATTGTTGCGCGTGATAGATTATAATACCTGAAAATATGTCTAAAAATATTGCTAAATGGCTAAATTGTATTTCAGAGATAATAGATAGTTAGGAGTAATAAATTTTATTGTAATAGTATTGATTTCATCTCTTTCCTAACGGAAGTTGTAAAATGTAATTGACTAAAGTATTGTATGAAGTAAAATCATAAAAATGACATGTGTTGCAAGGTTTATAATGTGTTCAAAATATTGTATTAATATTGTTATCGATTCATCTAGTAAAATATACCAAATCGTATGTAAAAGTAGTAATTTTGATGCTGTTCAATGTAGCTCATTGGCTAATGTAACTAGAATGATTTTTATTGGTTAATATGTGGCTAATATCACTCACCTTGTTCCTGATTGGATAATAGTATTGCTCACTACCTGTACAAACTTCATTTCATATTGTATGATAAAAAGCTCCGTCAGAGCATTAAATCTCTCTTATATTAGTGTCGGCGAAACTGGAATTATCCCTAGTCCTGAGTTAAGTAATTTTCTTTAATATTTAAAATATGTTGTTGTAATAGAAGTAAATCTCATTGTAAACGTGTTATTTTCTTGTCTTTAAATGTAGATAACTGTATTTTCAACTCTGCTTGGATTAGAAACTGTTTTACTGCTGTTTCTTTGAATAATCAAGTACATTTATAACTACCATTTATTTCGTTTATCATTTGTTCTAAAATTCCCTTCCTATGTAGCTATAATCCACGAAAAGGCCTGGTTAATTTAGGTAGGTAGTACAAGACAGCTTGGCTGTATCCTCGTATTTTAGAGTACAATAGGTAAATAACTCAAGACCTAGTATTCCTTTAATAGAAAACTCATATTAAAAAGCTTTTATTTTTAACTGCACATGTCTCTATCCTTAAAATTCTAACACGCGCGCATTTCTTTTTTCAAATGTGGAGCTAGAGTGGCAATGCCTCCAAACAACATAGTCATTGAAAAAACGTACAAAAACTTTAAATTTGTTGCTTACAAAATCAATTAATGTTAATTTGTTGTCAAATTTAACTAATCTCATGCAACAAACTGTTTATGTGAGTATAAACCTAGCTCTTTGTGGTATATTTATTCCATGTTGAAAAGTATTGTAAGAACGAAAAACCGGCCAAGTGCGAGTCGGACTCGCGCACTGAGGGTTCCGTACCACCACATAAACATAATTGTATTAGTTGAAATTTCAGTAAGTTAATGTGCTAGATTTTTTGAGTCCGACACGCGCTTGACCAAATTTTATTATTTGTTGTTATTTTATAGCTTATGCACTATAAACATACCAATTTTCAAGTTTGTAAGTGTTCCCGTTTTTAAATAGAAGTAAAACAAAAATCGCCTCAGCGACCATCCAACTTGACCCCTCTCTTATATGAATGTTCTTGAAACGGGAGCTCACCACAATTGGTTACCTTTAGTTGTGAGAAAAGTTGTAATATTTAATGATTTCAGACTTGTCCCATTATTTGTACTGTGAGACCTAGCTTCTTGCCAAATTTCATAATTTTAGGTCAACGGGAACTACCCTGTAGGTTTTGAATTTTTGAATAAATGTATGGAGATGAGGACATAAAAAGCCATATCTTTTGATTGCGTCGTTGTAAAAAATTGAAATTTTCAGATCTTGTGTGGTTCATGGATCCTAATATATGGTATTAATTTCAACCTGATACCTTTACCCGTTCGTGACATAAAGGGTCTTGACAGACAGACAGACAGACAGACAGACGGACAACAAAGTGATCCTATAAGGGTTCCGTTTTTTTCTTTTGAGGTACGGAACCCTAAAAATGGAGGCTCAGGAATGGCAGGTAAGCGAATTTGATTCGTTTTTAGGGTTCCGATACCAAAATGGTAAAAAAAAGGAACCCTTATGGTGCCGCTCTGTCTGTCTGTCTGTCTGTCTGTCCGTCTGTCTGTCACACCTCTATATCTCAGCAACCACTTACGCTATCGAGCTGAAATTTGGAATAGTTTTAGAATATAGTTGCCCAACTTAATTGCACATGAACATTTTTTGAAAAAAGTATGATTAATTATGTAAAGGGGGCCAAAATAGGGGGGGCCAAATTTCAAATTGTCGCTACTAGGTCGAGTGGGGTATCATATGAAAGGGCTTTACTTGTACATTTTAAAATATATTTTTGTATTTTTTTAAGTTTCTTAGTTTTCAAGTTATAATGAAAAATGTCAAAAAAAATACCATTCCCCCCCCCCCCTTATCTCCGCAGTTTGAGTAAGGGAAAATCTGAATTAATTACAGTTGACAGAGGTTTATGTAAACTTTACAGCAAAAATAAAACGATCTTTCTAAGTTGCACAGTTTTTCAGAAATCTGCAAAAAACCTTTACAAACAAATTTAGTTTTGCGGTCCTGAAAATGGACTTTATTGCTTCCAAAAATACTATAGGTATATCGGAACCCTCGGCGCGGGAGTCCGACTCGCACTTGACCGGTTTTTTATTCGTAAATGTGTTGAAAAACGTCGTAAGAAGCTTGTGCGCTTTGGTGATTACACCCTCGGCTCCATTACGCCCTCGCCTGCGGCTCGGGCTGCAATTTCTGAGCCTCGGCCGTAATATCCAAAATAGTGCACGTGCATCTTAATGTACTATTCTAGAATCAGCTTGAGGAGTTCTTTTTTACAAAAACCTATCATTATAGGTATCCAATGAAAGGGCTCATCCAGCTGATTTTAGAAATATTGTTTCTCCTACACTACAGTCACCGGTTTCATAATTTTTTTTAAATGTACTGAAAATTAAATAGCTTTCTAATTAAAAAAACCGGCCAAGTGCGAGTCGGACTCGCGCACTGAGGGTTCCGTACCACCACATAATCATAATTGTATTAGTTGAAATTTCAGTAAGTTAATGTGCTAGATTTTTTGAGTCTGACACGCGCTTGACCAAATTTTATTATTTGTTGTTATTTTATAGCCTATGCCCTATAAACATACCAATTTTCAAGTTTGTAAGTGTTCCCGTTTTTAAATAGAACTAAAACAAAAATCGCCTTAGCGACCATCCAACTTGACCCCTCTCTTATATGAATGTTCTTGAAACGGGAGCTCACCACAATTGGTTACCATTAGTTGTGAGAAAAGTTGTAATATTTAATGATTTCAGACTTTTCCCATTATTTGTACTGTAAGACCTAGCTTCTTGCCAAATTTCATAATTTTAGGTCAACGGGAAGTACCCTGTAGGTTTTTCATTTTTGAATAAATGTATGGAGATGAGGACATAAAATGCCATATCTTTTGATTGCGTCGTTGTAAAAAATTGAAATTTTCAGATCTTGTGTGGTTCATGGATCCTAATATATGGTATTAATTTCAACCTGATACCTTTACCCGTTCGTGAGATAAAGGGTCTTGACAGACAGACAGACAGACAGACAGACAGACAGACAGACGGACAACAAAGTGATCCTATAAGGGTTCCGTTTTTTTCTTTTGAGGTACGGAACCCTAAAAATATTAATCTTATTGATATTTTCAAAAATGCTTTCATAACGTTGAATATGAAGATATCACGAGTCATTTCAAGTATATTTTACAAAAAAATATTCAGCCATTTGCTTCCAGGGACAGCCTAAACTCGGTATGTTTTGAACATATTTTTCAAATTTTTAGGAAACCAGTTACTGTTATATATAGTTATACTATATTTTTAGAATCGGCTCAAAAAGCCCTTTCATAAAATACCCCATATGATAGGATTCTGTAAAAAAAACATCCATACAAAACATCATAACTCTCCCGTCATATTGGTCTAATAGGATTAGAAAACAAGTGTACGAAGTTAAGTTACGCCAAATAATCCCGATTTTCTACACGATCTTATTAGACTATTATTGTTAACAATTTGTGATTTTTTAAACGATTAACCAATTTCAGTTTACTTCATCAAAAAATTCGATCCTCCATACAAACATTCTACCCATTTCCACCCGCGTTTACCTACGTACCCCTATTCCTACCCCTAGCCCCATCCAAGCCCTATCCCTACCCCTGTCTCTATCCCTATCCCTAACCCTACCCCTACCCTTGTCCCCGTCCCTTTCCCCGTCCCCGTCCACGACCCGTCCCCGTCCCCGTCCTCGTCGCCGTCACCAGACGCATCTTGGCCTTATTTGGGGCATAATCCTTTCATTTGTTTTTATTCGCAAATGTGTTGAAAACGTCGTAAGAAGCTCGTGCGCTTTAATGATTACCATCTCAGCTCAATTAGGCCCTCGCCTGCGGCTCGGGCTGCTATTTCTGAGCCTCGGGCGTAATATTTAAAATAGTTCACTTGCATTTTAATGTACTGTTTTAGCAAAATGTTTTTAAATCCCTTTAATGAACTATTATATACTTTCTTCTAGATTTAACCAGCTAATAAACTATCTCGAAGAAGGTTGTCAAAATAGTTATCGATTTTCCAAGCATATTTCATAAAATATTTTTTTATAATTCTTTTCGTCATCGTTACAAGCTTTTGCCCTTAGTTTAAATTCCCTTTCGCAGTGTCTGTCTGTCTGTTAACAAATCTTACAAGTTAAATTTGACGCACTTCCCGGTTTTCGATTGAGATGAAATTTTGTAAATCGGATGACAATGCAATATTATTATGACTTGGAGCTGATCTGTCGATGGAGAAGGAAAGTGGCCAAAAAAACTTGAGAAAATAATAAATCCTGCAGCGCTATCTGTTGGCGAGCAGCATGAATTACTCACCTGGTAACATTTTGGTCATAAAACAACTCTGTTTATAAAATATTTGGGTTTGGCTAGGCCTTTTAATATAAGGGTCTCTTAGTTTTTATATATAAAAAAACAACGATTTAATTTCCCTTGCAACTTCGGAGGTAAGATAAAGGGAGGGAAAGAGTTTTCGTGGAACGGAATTAATTTATTTTACATCATCTAAATTCATGTTTTGTTAAATAAAACTTAATTACAAATATTTACTCCTTAATACTCTTTAGAGGTCAAATATTTAAAATATTACTTACGTTGCAAAAGAAGAGGTAAACAGACAGTTCGAAACCAATATTTGTAATTTGCGATACCAGTTTGCGAAGGGCGTTAGGTAATTAAATATTAATTAATGTAAAACTTGCATTAACAGTCTACGCTAAACATATGCAAGTCCCCATTTTATATAGGGTGAGTTTTGATTAGTTCTTGATAGAGAAATGTATGAATGTACTCATGATACTGAACAACTTTCCCCAAGGAACATAGGTCGAAATACGAAAATCAATTTTTGACCTCCCATAGAAACTGCATCAGCTGATGGCGCATTTTGTATGAGAGGTCAAATTTGGTTTTTCGTATTTCGACTTATGTTCCTTGGGAAAAGTTGGTCAAAATCATGAGTACATGCATATCTTTTGCTATCAAGAACTAATTAAAAGTCACCCTATATAATCACAACACAAAAAATATCTATTCTGTTGTATAATTTAGTATCATCCTTGCTTCCGTGCGAAGACGGGGTGGGTCGCTACAATACAATACGATACGATAAGATACGATACGATATGATACGCTCATTTTTACGATCTGTTTGTCGTAGGTTCTCGGTTACATTTGACGTCTATCAAATTACGTGGGACACTCAGAAATATTTGCGACACTAAAAAAAATTGTTCTACAGGTACATATATTTTTATTAAATCTTTTCAAAGTACTCTCCACCAGCCTCTATACAAAGATTCATGCGTCTGAACCAGTTTTCAAAACACTTTTTCCAGTCCGCCGTAGACACCTCGTTTACAGCCTGCTCGAACGCAGCCAGCGCATCTTCCGGCGACGAAAATTGTATCCCCTTGAGCTGATTTTTTATTTTTGGAAATAAAAAGAAGTCACACGGTGCTAGATCAGGGCTGTAAGGAGGGTGACCCAGGAGTTTGACTGGTGTGCTGTCCAGGAAGTCCCTCGTTTTGAGCGCGGTGTGTGCAGGCGCATTGTCGTGGTGGAGCAGTAGTCCGCGGAGCCCTGTGTTTGGTCGCTTGTTGCTCACAACAGAAAAAACTTCTGGTAAACATTTGGTAGTATACCATTCGGCGTTGATGCTTCTTTGATCTCGTAAGGGAATTGAGGCCAAGTGGCCAGTCAAATTAAAAAAGCTGGCGATCAAAATCTTACCCCCGCTTCGAGATCGCTTCACTTTGGTAGGCGTTGGTTCATTTTAAAACACCCAAACTGTCGACTGGCGCTTGGTTTCTGGATCGTATTGATAAATCCAGGACTCATCACCTGTTACGATGTCGTAAACACGCCGAGACGAGCCTGCTTCAAATTTGTTCAGCATATCACGGCACCATTCCACCCGGGCCTGCTTCTGAGCGTCGGTGAGGTAGTGCGGCACCCAGCGCGATACTATCCTCCTCACGCGAAGATGCCCGTGTAGAATCTCGTGAACGCTTCCCGATCCAATCTTTAATATGTGCTGAATCTCCTGATATGTAATTCGCCTATTATCTTGGATTAAATTTTTCACTGCTAGCACGTTTTCTTCCGTAATAGCCGTCAAAGGGCGACCGCTTCTTTCTTCATCCCCCAAGGTTGGTCGACCGCGCCTAAATTCGTTATACCAACGATACACGGTTGCCTTGGAGGGGCCTTCATCCATAAATGCCATTTGAAGTCTATCGAACGATTCATCCGGTTTCAGGCGACACTTGAAATCGTAAAAAATCATAGCTCTAAAATGTTCCCGGCGCAGATCCATTTTTCAGTAAGACACGATACTTTGAATTGGCTCGCAAAAAATGTGGAGGGAAATTTTGAAAATGGAACACACATATTTTTACTTACAAGTAATCATATTTTCGAAAAAGATTCTGACCGGCCAGTCTCCCATATATAAAAACTATTTTTCGCAATACTTTCTGAGTGGCCTGGTATGAGACAAGACTTAGGTATTTTAAGATTCTAAAGTTACATGAAAGAAGAATGCAAGCTGAACTTATTTATTTACATAAGATTCAGATAATTTTATTCAATGTAGATTCTTTACAGAATACTTATTGAATGTCATGCAGAATACAATGCAAATAGAGCGAGTCTACGCCGTTTCGGATCGTGCTATGGCAGCGTAAAAGAAACGGCAAGAAACCACTGCAGCACGGCCTACTTTAAGAGTCGGCTTTTTACAATGTGTTTCTTGTGTTTCACTGGAATATCAGAGCACCATACCTCTTTGTCATTCATATAGTCATCCAATCTATAGTAAGCTTTTTTACATAACGTTTGCTTTACACATTCTTTAAACTTTCTCTCAGGTAATTGCACTATATTGTCAGGTATTTTGTTGTAGTATCTTATACACAGACCAACGAAAGATGTATTGACTTTAGTTAATCTAGTATATGGTTGATCAATTTAATGCTTATTTCTAGTATTAAAATTATGCCTGTCACAAATTTTAGGTAATTGATGAATGTTCTTTCTAGCATACATTATATTTTCATATATATACTGGCAAGGCACTATCATTATGTTGATTTCCTTGAACAGTTCTCTCAGGGAATCACGAGTCTTCAGGCAATAAATTGCTCTTATAGCCCTCTTTTGTAAAATGAATATTGAATGTATATAAGCTGCTCGGCCCCAAAGCAGTATGCCATAAGACATAATGCTATGGAGGTAGCTAAAGTAAACCAGCCTTGCAGTAGCTACATCAGTAAGTTGTCTGATTTTTCTAACAGCATATGCAGCCGAGCTCAATCGACCAGAAAGAGCCGTTATATGAGGGCCCCATTGAAGTTTAGAGTCTAGTGTTAACCCTAAGAAAACTGTACTATTTACAAAATCTAATGGTTCATTATTCAATACTATGTTATGTGAAGTAGACCTTACATTTGGTAGTCCAAATTTAATACATTTAGTTTTTTTGGCGTTTAGGACTAGATTGTTAACAGTAAACCATGCATGAATCTGTCCAAGTGCATCATTGACTTCGTTATAATTTTGTGATTTCCTACTTTCATTAAATATTAATGAAGTATCATCAGCAAATAACACAATCTTTGACAGATTCTTCACCACAGAAGGAAGGTCATTAATATAAATAAGGAATAAAAATGGCCCTAATATGAACCCTTGAGGTACGCCAATTTTGACAACAGATCCCAGTGATTTCGTCCTGTTTACTTGTACCTTTTGAATCCTGTTTTCCAAATATGACCTAAGTAGTTTAAGTGAATTATTCTTAACACCGTAATGTTCAAGTTTTAGCAACAATGTGCTATGATCTACGCAAACAAATGCTTTGGATAGATCACAGAAGATACCAATAGCATCTTCAGATTTTTCCCACGCGCAAAAGATGTATTTTAAAAGTGCAGTCCCGGCATCCGTTGTACTGCGCTCCTTCGTGAAACCAAATTAATGGTCATGTAGTTAGTTATTTATTTTGAAGTGTGAAAGCATTTGATTGAGTATGACCTTCTCAAAAATTTTACTAAGTACAGGTAAGACTGATATTGGTCTAAAATTACTGGGATCCTTTTTGTCACCAGCTTTGAATAATGGAACTACTTTACTTTTTTTCATTAAGTCAGGAAATATACCATGATCGACACAATCATTGAATATAACAGCTAAATATGGAGATATAGTATCAATGATCGCACTACAGACTTTTACTAACATTCCCGATAGGTCCTCAGTAGTTTTCATTTTAATACTTTTAAAGGCTTTAATAATTTCGTTAGGGGTGACATGATTGAACCCAAATTCAGTTTCGCAGGCGTCCACATTCTTTTGAAGTAAATCGCTAGCAAGTGAAGATGAAGAATTGAGTGACTCTGTTGTTTTCAAAGGAATATTAGTAAAAAAGATTTCGAATTCTTGAGCCACTTCTACGTTTGAACTAATAGTTCCGCGATTTGTATGAAGTGTGATTTGATTGTCACGCGGTTTCACTTTTCCAGTGTCACTGTTTATAACATTCCATACAGCCTTAATTTTGCTATCAGCAGACTGTATTTTTTTCCGAAGAAAAAATGATTTTGCTTTTGAACAAACTAATTTAAACAATTTTGAATAATTTTTGACATATTCAATGAAATTGTCGTCATTTGAATAATTTCTTAGCTCATATAATTCAAAAAGTCTCTCTCTACTTTTGCGAATACCAGCGGTAGCCCAGTCACTGAATTTGAATTTTACAATAATTTGCTTTTTTCTAATAGTGAAAATTTTACTGAATTCAGTATTAATCAATGTGAATAAATCTTCATATGAGTTATTAGGGTTGTTAGTATTATAATTGTGACAGGGCAGTTTTTCTAGTAACGTGTTTTTGTACTTTTCTAACCTACCGCTCGTTAGGCTTCTGGTTTCTATATCTATCTTCTGGGTTACTCGAGAATAATTAAAAGTAACACTTTGACCAGAGTGGTCAGACTGAAGCGAGTTTATGATACTTTTCTCAAAATAATCGCAATTACAAAAGACGTTATCAATACAGGTAGCCGAGGATGACGTCACCCTTGTAGGTTCAAAAAATACATGCTCTAAATTTAAACATTTGAAAAGACTTATAAGTTTGTTACTATAGGTATTATTTTCTAAGATATTAACGTTAAAGTCACCACACACTATCACAAACTTATTTTCTTTTGTCACTATTTTTAAAACATCTTCCATTACTAACTCGAACATTGAAAATTTTTGAAAAGCGGTCGGTCTGTATACGCACACTACAACATGCTCGTCCAGCTCAACACAAGATATTTCAATACATCTCTCAACCGAAAGTCGAACAATATCTTTACGGTTCTTTATCTTAAAACTGTTACAAACTAAAATCAGTGATCCACCGTGTAAAGCAGACTTTCGATTGAAAGCACTGGCTATACAATAGTTTTGATAATTTATCAACATTTGATAATCTTTTTGCCAGTGTTCTGTCAAACAAATTATATCAAATTTTGTTCTTTCTAAGAATAATTCTAATTCTAAAATTTTTCCAGAAAAACCTTGAATATTTTGATGTAAAATTTTCAAAATATTAGATTTTTCCTTTGTCCTTGCTATAGGAAGTTTTTTGCCAGAAGGTTTTTTTTCATTTTCTTCAATAAAATTTTGTTAAAAAAAAAATATATCATAATTATTATATAAAATTAATATAACATAATTATTTCTCTAGTCGACTGTCCGGAACTTTAGAAACTTCTTAATTTTAATGGCTGTACCCGATGTGAGCGGAATACATTAACATACATACAGCGTGAATTTGTAGTGGTTTCGCACACGAAGCCCAGTGATTCTGCTCATAAAACAAGTAACTTTCCCGAAGAAAAAATTTTTTTACTCGAAAAAATTGTTTTACCTCCCCATACAAAATGAGTCGATTACGTGACCACTTTACTATGATAATCACTGGGCTTCGGGTGCGAAACCAACACAAATTCACGCTGTATACATAAAACCAATATATCTTTTTACAACCCTATAGCGTCCCCTCCCCCTCCCAAAACCCTTTACAAAATCTTCTCCCACTTCAAACCAAGATAATGCTCTCCCATTCCCTCCTTCTACCTCTCCTAGATTACGCCGATGTAGCCTATCTCGATGCTAACGAGGATTAATTAGACAAACTCGATCGACTCCAAAACGTCTGCATCAGATACATTTTTGGCCTCCGAAAATTCGACCATGTTTCCGAGTTTAGAATTAAATTAAATTGGCTCCCCATCAGACTTCGCAGAAACATCCACATCCTATCCCTTTTCTACTCCGTTCTTTTCAATCCTGCAACTCCTCACTACCTAAAAGAAAGTTTCCAGTTCTGCACAGACTCCGACAGCCGGCTCCGATCCAGCGTGAACCTCTCTCTTGCTTTTCCAAGCCACTCCTCTCGCATTGTTTCTAATTCCTTCTCTTTCCGAGCGGTGAGACTCTGAAACCAGCTTCCCGAGCATGTAAGGAAGTCACCCAGCATAAATTAATTTAAATCTGCGCTAAAGAAACTCTGGGGTTACAATTCTGACACTTGAGCTTTACTTAGTTATATGTAGGTATATTTTATATTTAAAATGGATTATTATGTATCCATATATATATACTGTCCAGTTATATATATTTAATAGATATTTTTATGTAGTTTTAATGTAGGTATGTATGGAATAGCATTAGTAATTAATATACTTATTTTTCTTTTATTATTATTATTGTTAAGTTAGGTACGTATTTAAAGTCTCTTTCTATTAGTCTTATAAATTTATCTTATTTTCTTTCATGTTTTGCTCTGTTTGCACGCTTGCATCCTGCATCATTATACTTTCTCCTTTAGTCACTCTTAGGTTGACTGGTAGAGATCTCACCTGGGGATAAGTCCGCTTTTGCTTGTAATCTTTCAGACAATAGCCACTTTGTAATAAAGAATAAGCAATAAAGATTTTACAACTACAACAACAAATTGCTAAATTCCGTCAGGAAACGCTCCAATTTTTCTTCAATAGGCGACAGAAAATTCTTGATCGCCTTTTCCTATGCTTCAATTGTGGATGTTGTAATAGTATTTTTGACAATACAATTATAATAAAATTGTGACAATACGTGTCAAATGGATCACTTTTTTTTTAGTCGGTTAAATTGTCATTCGACTAAACTACGCATTTACCCGAAACACCTGTAATTACATCAATTGCAAATGGCTTCGAATTTTGCATGGTAACCGAAAATATTTTTTCTGTATTTCAACCTATGTTCCTTAGCAACAGTAGTTCAGTTTCGTTGTCTGCACAATTTCAAGGAACACAGTGGTTACATGATGAGAATTGTTTTATATCCTCTTTGAATATGCAAATAAAGATTATTCCTTTATTTGCATCTTCGGATTTAAGCAAATAATTAGAAATAAAGAAACACGTGTTTTAGAAATTTTGAGATAACATCCCCCATGGTTTCGCTAGTATTATTTTAAATTTCAACCAAATTTTATCTAATACTAGCGGCCCGCCGCGCCGCGGCTTTGGACGGGAAGCTAGAAATCAAAAAAAGATCCCATAGATAAAAGCACTGTCATTATTTCCCGATTTTGAAACGTGTTTCTCTTAGTCTACAGGGTGTTAGTGTAAACACTGTGATCCTTGAAACTGTGCATTGAGACCATGAAACTGAACAACTTTCCCTTAGGAACATAGATCGAAATAACAAAAAAAAAATTTCATCTCCCATACAAAATGGGCAATCAGCTGGTGCAGTTTCTATGGGAAGCAAAATTCTTTTTTCGTATTTTGACTTATGTTCCTCAGGGAAAGTTGTTCAGTTTCATGGTCTCAATGCACAGTTTCAAGGATCACAGTGTTTACACTAACACCCGGTATAGTAATTAAGTGAATTTTGAAATAATAACACACAATAAAAACTGGTCGAGTGCGAGTCGAACTTGCACGCATGCTTGCGGCTCGCACTTGGCCCGTTTTTTGGTGTGTAGGAATTTCATATTAACTTTTATCCCTAATTTTCGAAAACCCTGAGACGAATGTTTATGCCTTTCTTTTTATTGGCCTAAATCTTAATATTTAGAAGGATTTTCATACAAAATTTCATACCTTATTTCACCCCCATGGGGAATGTTATCTCAAAATTTCTGAAACACATGTTAGGTTTTTTTTGTTTTTATTTTTTTTTATTTATTTATTAGTTGCATAACAAATGACAAAGAAATAACCGTACATCCGACGTATTAGATAACGACTGGCGACTCCAAAACAATTTGGTTGTCAGTGAGAGCCCAAATAGACCTTGGCCTGTGACAGGGCTAGTCACTTCACGTAATCATGTGCTGTAGATTGCAGGGTCATGTTTTTTTAGCATCAATTTAGTTTGACAGAAACTTGTTAGTATATTGTGTTAGTAATAATATAGATTGTTAGGAACTATAAGCGTTAAATATATTATTAAATAGAGTATATATATATATACTAGCTGTTGCCCGCGGCTTCGCTCGCGTGGATTTCGTATTTATGTTGTTACCGGTTTTACGAAGCAATGAGATATTTTCCCGTCATTTCGGGGTAATTTTAAACTAAGGAAAAACAGGACTAACCCCGCGCAAATCAATGAGTATAATTCAAGATCCAGCTGAATTTTATATAATATACAGACGTTACTCATAAATTACTCAGAACAGAGGAACTTAGCAGCAGTATCCTAACAAATGTAAAGAGAGAGATGAGAGACACCTTTATGTAATATTTCAAAACAGAGCCAATTCGCAGAAGTAATTGAGAAAAACTAAAACCCTCTCCCTCTCTCTCACTCTCCCCCTCCCTCTGTCTCTCCCCCTCCCCTTCCCCCTGTCTCTCCCCCTCCCCCGTCCTCCCTCTCCCCCTGCCCCTCCCTCTCCCCCTCCCTCTCCCTTTTCATCACCCCCTCCCCCTCCCTCACTCCCTCCCTCTCCCCCTTCCCCTCCATCTCCCTCACCTACCTCTACCTGTACCTGTACCCCTCTACCACTCTACCTCTCTACCTCTCTACTTCTCTACCTCTCTACCTCTCTACCTCTCTACCTCTCTACCTCTCTACCTCTCTACCTCTCTACCTCTCTACCTCTCTACCTCTCTACCTCTCTACCTCTCTACCTCTCTACCTCTCTACCTCTCTATCTCTCTACCTCTCTACCTCTCTACCTCTCTACCTCTCTACCTCTCTACCTCTCTACCTCTCTACCTCTCTACCTCTCTACCTCTCTACCTCTCTACCTCTCTACCTCTCCACCTCTCTACCTCTCCACCTCTCTACCTCTCAACCTCTCTACCTCTCTACCTATCTACCTCTCTACCTCTCTACCTCTCTACCTCTCTACCACTCTACCACTCTACCACTCTACCTCTCTACCACTCTACCCCTCTACCTCTCTACCTCTACCTGTCCCTATCCGCTGCCCCTATCCCTACCCCTTACGCCAATTTAACCGTTATCCCTAACATAGAAATGACACCCATATTTATTTTTAGACATTTCAAACCTATCGCACCCCAACCCCATTCCCAGTGGACGATGGTATTTCACGTCCACCACGTTGGATTTCAAAATTGTTGTAGTTTTCGTAATCAACGACCCGATAAACCATACAAACGACACCCATATTGATTTTTAGACATTTCAAACCTATCGCACCCCAACTCCATCCCCAATGGGATGATGGTATTTCACGTCCACCACGTTGGATTTCAAAATTGTTGTAGTTTTCGTAATCAACGACCCGATAAACCATACAAACGACACCCATATTGATTTTTAGACATTTCAAACCTATCGCACCCCAACTCCATCCCCAATGGGATGATGGTATTTCACGTCCACCACGTTGGATTTCAAAATTGTTGTAGTTTTCGTAATCAACGACCCGATAAACTATACAAACGACACCCATATTGATTTTTAGACATTTCAAACCTATCGCACGCCAACTCCATCCCCAGGGGGATGATGGTATTTCACGTCCACCAAGTTGGATTTCAAAATTGTTGTAGTTTTCGTAATCAGCGACCCGATAAACCATACAAATGACACCCATATTGATTTTTAGACATTTCAAACCTATCGCACTCCAACACCATCCCCCAGGGGGATGATGGTATTTCACGTCCACCACGTTTGATTTCAAAATTAATGTAGTTTTCGTAATCAGCGACCCGATAAACCATACAAACGATACCCATATTGGTTTTTAGACTTTAGCACCCCATTTCCCTTTTTTAGGGGTTGAATTTGGGGTGGAATTTCAATAACAGTGATGAACGTTGCATATAATTACATCATTAATGCCTAAATAATAAATTATGTGGATTTTACTTTAAAAATAAAGAATTTTCAACTTCATCCCCCTTTTCACCCTTAAGGGTGTCGAATTTTCAAAAACCCTGAGACACGTAATTATTAATTTTTTGTCGTCAGCCTAAATACAAATTTTGAAGATCCTAACTTCAAAACTGACGGACTTTCATACAAACTTTCATCCCCTATTTTACCCCCTTAGGGGTAGAATTTTGTAAAACCCTTTCTTAGTGCACCCCTAGGCTTCATAAGAAACCTACATGCCAAATTTGGAATCTCTAGACCCAGTGGTTTGGGCTGTGCGTTGATATGTCAGTCAGTCAGTCAGTCAGTCAGTCAGTCAGTCACCTTCTTCTTTTATATATATATAGATATAAATGCAGTGTGACAAATTTAAAGATCTTTATTCGAGTATCAAATAAATCCTAAAATATATATAATAACATGTATGATAAATATTAAATATGTACATATAATATAATATTTATATATTTAATATTTATCATGCATATTATTATATATATTTAAGGATTTATATGAGACTCGAATAAAGATCTTTAAAATTGTTACACTGCATTTTAACAAGGTAAGACTTTACTTTCTGATTTAGAGTTCTGCGCATTGTAGAACTATTCAACGTTACAGAATTAACGAAGGAGTCAATGAGGTTAGCAATGTCTTCAGGTAAATGCCCATACAAGCGAGGGGCAATGCTAGAAAAATGTTTTCTAGCTACAGCAGTATATCTAAATGGCACAGGATATTTTTCCTAGTACCAGGGCGTATAGTACCAGGGTACGTGTTTCTGGGATTCAGAGGTGTCTCACAAATGTGTCTCACAAAAAACACTATCAACTGCCACATGTAAAGCTTTCTTGGTGACGTAACTTTCGAGATATGATAAAGTTCCTCAGTAGGATATACTCGTAGCTACGATGTGTTTGAGTTACCAAAATGTAGGACAAATTTACTTAAACACTCTCCGCTTACCACAGCCCTTCGAACACTTACTCGAAATTCTATACAATAGGTAAATTGATTTATTTTGTTGTTCACTAACGAATATTGTAGATGTATTAGAAAATTATTTAACTAGTTAAGATAAGAACATGAATGTGAAAATGATGTCAATAAATTGCTTGTTCTGTTATATTATAAATCTCTATCATATTTACATCTAAAATTTTATTGAAAAGGTAGTCATAAGTGTTGTTTTATTATTAATCTCTTCCATTTACATTATATTGAATTAGCAGAATTAATTATACAGTTTTTTTATGACATTCACACACAACCACAAGGTTATGTGATAACCTGACATAAATTTATTAGTTATTATTTTTTATGGATGGAAACGTTGGAAGGGGAAGGCTTAGGCAAACGTACCAGGACCAAATTCAGGACGTTCTGAATAAAGGCCAGGTTAAAAGTACCCTAAACCGACGAGCATGTATGAAAGGATTGATGAAAGTACAGGAAGCAAGGGAAGTATGTCAAGATCGTAGCAGGTGGAGGACTGTGGTCTCTGCCTACCCCGACGGGAAAGTGGCGTGATGTTATGTATGTATGTATTATTTTTTATTATCATTTTAGATGTTATTATTTGAAACGGTTCACACGTTGACCCGTGTCTGTTTCAACAAATATTACAAATATCTTGTACTTAGACATCGCCATGTGCATGTTGGCTACATGGGAACGTTGCCCCATTTTTTATGCAGGCGTTTTCTAAGATTTAAAACATGAAATGTCTTATGAATGTTGCAGTAAACAATCTCTAAAACACCTGAAGTAATTGGAATGTAGAAGTGGTGTTTGGTTGAACAATTGGTTCGGGACGGTGGAATTGAGGTAAACAAACATTGCGTCATCGCGGTCGCAAGCGGCTTGAGCTCCGGTGAAGCCGCGAACAGTTCTTGTACAGGCTTGAGCATAATTTCGACAGAATTCGGGACGGTTCACGTGCCGCTTGAGCTCCGGATGGGCCGCGAACAGCTCTTGTACAGGCTTGAGCAGAATTTGCGACGGCATTCGGGACGGTTCACGTGCCGCGTGAGCGCCGGTTAGACCACGAACAGCTTGTGTGCGTTTTTGAGCGGTCCGCGCGCGGTTTATTCGGCGCAAGCGGCTTATCTGTAATTCAAACACGATTTGGGCCGTAAAGGGCCATATCCGTCGCTTGAGCACAATTCGGACTTAGTTAAACCCGGCTTGAGCCTGAAACAAAATAGAAAGTATAAAAAGGCAAAGGTAGGTAGGACGGACATTCATTCTTCCTCGTGCGCCCGAGCAGACCGGAACGGCTCTTCAAGGTATTTTCTTAATTTTATTTTAATCAGTGTGTTCTCATAGGAATAGGCTTTCGGTTCGATAAATCATAAACTTTATCAGTTGGAGATTCAGTCGCCCAAGAGATAGATGCGAGGATCCATCACTCTGAATAGTGTTGTAAATCATGTTTGATCGCGCTACGAATACAGGAATAGGGTTTCGATTCGATAAATCATAAACTTTATCAGTGTAGACACTGCGACGGTGTTGGAGATTCAGTCGCCCAAGAGAAAGATGCGAGGATCCATCACTCTGAACAGTGTTGTAAATCATGTTTGATCACGCCACGAATACAGGAATAGGGTTTCGATTCGATAAATCATAAACTTTGTCAGTGTAGACACTGCGACGGTGTTGGAGATTCAGTCGCCCAAGAGAAAGATGCGAGGATCCATCACTCTGAACAGTGTTGTAAATCATGTCTGATCGCGCTACGAATACAGGAATAGGCTTTCGATTCGATAAATCATAAACTTTGTCAGTGTAGACACTGCGACGGTGTTGGAGATTCAGTCGCCCAAGAGAAAGATGCGAGAATCCATCACTCTGAACAGTGTTGTAAATCATATTTGATCGCGCTACGAATACAGGAATAGGCTTTCGATTCGATAAATCATAAACTTTGTCAGTGTAGACACTGCGACGGTGTTGGAGATTCAGTCGCCCAAGAGAAAGATGCGAGGATCCATCACTCTGAACAGTGTTGTAAATCATGTTTGATCGCGCTACGAATACAGGAATAGGCTTTCGATTCGATAAATCATAAACTTTGTCAGTGTAGACACTGCGACGGTGTTGGAGATTCAGTCGCCCAAGAGAAAGATGCGAGGATCCATCACTCTGAACACTGTTGTAAATCATGTTTGATCGCGCTACGTATACAGGAATAGGCTTTCGATTCGATAAATCATAAACTTTGTCAGTGTAGACACTGCGACGGTGTTGGAGATTCAGTCGCCCAAGAGAAAGATGCGAGGATCCATCACTCTGAACAGTGTTGTAAATCATGTTTGATCGCGCTACGTATACAGGAATAGGCTTTCGATTCGATAAATCATAAACTTCGTCAGTGTAGACACTGCGACGGTGTTGGAGATTCAGTCGCCCAAGAGAAAGATGCGAGGATCCATCACTCTGAACAGTGTTGTAAATCATGTTTGATCGCGCTACGAATACAGGAATAGGCTTTCGATTCGATAAATCATAAACTTTATCAGTGTAGACACTACGACGGTGTTGGAGATTCAGTCGCCCAAGAGAAAGATGCGAGGATCCATCACTCTGAACAGTGTTGTAAATCATGTTTGATCGCGCTACGAATACAGGAATAGGGTTTCGATTCGATAAATCATAAACTTTGTCAGTGTAGACACTGCGACGGTGTTGGAGATTCAGTCGCCCAAGAGAAAGATGCGAGGATCCATCACTCTGAACAGTGTTGTAAATCATATTTGGTCGCGCTATCGATAGGTGGGTAGGGTTTTCGATTCAGTATATTTCAATTCGGTTATCAGCAAGTCCAGAAGCCCGCATGCTTTTGAGACTGCTTCGCGTCGCGTAGATCTTCGAAGCAATCGTTTGCTTAATGTCAACTCAGTGTCTGTAAAATAATTTAACGTAATTAACAGTGCGCCGGGTGTCTTTTGCCTAAGTTTTGGGGTTATATTGAGGGAAGGAAACGACCTACAGAGGACAAAAGAGGCCACAGGAAGCGAGCAGCGTGGAGCCGGTCGCTGTGGAGGCCTAGGGAGAGGCTCCTGACCAGCGGTGGACATTCTCCGTCTCGCCTAGAGGGAGAAGCTAATCATCTAACGAGGATGGAAGAAGCCGCAGAAAGCGAGCAGCGTAGGTCCGGTCTTTGCAAAGGCCTAGGAAGAGGCTTATAACCAGCAGTGGGCGTCCACCGGCGAGGTCATATCAAGGTTTGATCGAAGAAAAACCGTGAGTAATTTTAAAACTAGGTACCTTGTCGTTCACACCATGTTTTATCTATTTTGTGCTATTCAAATCGCGAGTTGTGTCAAAAATATGACTGTAGAAATCGTCCTAAATTCAATGACTATATTAAAATGTATATTCTGGTATATTTTACGGGGTTGTTCAAGGCCTTATGGCACAGCAATAGAGCGGAAGGGTTCATAGTAATGTGGGTAGACCGTGATTTAAATTCTGTGATCTAGTCTATCAGTGCAAAAACTAGCTAGCTTATCGATGAAGGATATTTTTATGATGAAGTTTGCCTAAATTTTGAATAAACTTATTTTTCTCTGACTGAAAGGCCTGTCGGGAGATGAACGTTATAATTTTGTTCTGTTAGTATAAAAATAGTTTCAAAATCTGGATCACATGAAATCTAGTGTTTTAATTGATAAAATGAGACACCAAAGGACTTTTGTCATGCAGTGGACGTACCGGGTTTAATATTATAATAAATCAAGGAAAGAGTTTATTTCCTACCTTCATCTAACTTTATGAATTCGCCTAATTTTGATGAATGATTGAGATGGGAATGTGTCTTATCTAGTACATACTTACTTTTGCTAAAATTGCTGTGTTCTGTGCATGACATATTAAATCATGCCTTCCTTAAATTTAAAAGGGGAATTTTCTTACAAGATGAAATCAAAAGCTTGATAATAATTAGTCCTGTATTTAAGGTGAAGCAGAGAGCTAGCCTGAAGTGGTCTCTTTTCTGTACTAAAAGAAGGCAGATTGTCCACATTGTGCAGATCGAATTATCATTAAGCCTGGCTATCGTACTAGATGCATAGTCGATTGTGCGTATGAACGTACTGAAATAATGCTTTCTCAATAAAATACATTTGAGCTAAGAGGACGGGAAAGATAAGGAACACCCCCTGATCCTCGCGAGATTCTAAAATAATGTTTCTCAGGTTCACATATAAGAACTACATCACTTACATATTTTCTAAAGTGTTGCTTTCATTGTTCAATGTGTTCTTTTATTGTTCAGATTTAATTATGACTGACTTGGGTCTTGGACCTTGACAAGTAAATGTAAATTCATTTAAATAATTGTTCCAAAAATTCCGCTTATCTATTGTTTTGCTAAGAAGATGAAACTGTATTTTATATGTGTATATATTCTTATAAGACCTGGATTGCGGGACAAGTCCAGGTTTCTTTTGAATCCTCCTCTCAATCTTTCTATTGTGACATGACGAAACTACAAACTTACTACCAGACAAGATGGACGGTGTAAAGAAATATCCCTTGCTATTTGTTTGCTCAAGTATATGTAGAGTAGCTTCATAAAGCGGAATTGGATAGGTATGGCAGAGAATTATCCAGTCAGGAGTCGAGATTCATGAATGACGGCGGTGGATTGGGGCGGTCATTTCCCCCAAAAAATGGGGGACCATGATACCTATCAACTAGCTAAAGCATCTTTTCTTCCCTTACATTGGTTCTCTTAGATCTCCCTGGAAGTCAGTCATAGTTTATAGATACTAGTTCATGAAGCCACCCTCAATCATATAACCTCACGTTCTAATTATCTTATCCTATGTTCTTACCTATTCTACATACTTACTCCATGTTCCTTTAGTCACATTCTTGTTGTTGCAAACTCTTCAGACGTTGGGGCGTAAGCTCATACTAGGATAGGTAGGCTTTAGGAGTTAGGTTAGTATAAGTCATGCTCTCCCTACAGATCCAGCTGCACTTTGGCCATAGTGTTAGGTCTTAAGCCACTAGAACGATCACAAGCCAAATTATTCATTATAACAGGGTTTAATAGTAGAGAACAATTTTGGGTAATGCTATTTTGTTTTCCTATTCTATGCATTGGATTTAAATTTATTAGTCAAAAAAAAAATCAAGTCAGGTTAGGCCGTGTCTCTATAGCAAGTAAGTCAGAGTAAGTTAAGATAGTCAGTATAGTAGTAAAGGAGTTAGGTAGGAACAAGTTAGGTGGGTAGGAGGGTTACAAGTTGGTGTCGTGAGCCATGATGTTGAGTCAGGCTTACAGCTAGGGTGAACGGTTAAATTTTTTTTTAAACAAACTATTTGTAGGTAAATTATTAACTGAGAATCTGTGTAGTGAGACTCATAATATTCTGTAGTATTATTAATGACTGTTTTATATCTTTTATGTGTTTTGATATGTTTTTAATTTTTAATTCAATATATTTAATCAATTATTTAAGCTACATTGTCGATTTGGGATAACCTGTCATGACTGTACTATTGATGTTGTTAAGAAATAAAAAAATAAATATCTTCATCTGATAGGCCAAGTGGTTATTGTGCTTTTCAACATTCTTTACGCAGCGATCGCTTCCGCTCAGCATCAGTATATTTTATTTCTTTCTATCACGTAGACGATCCACAAGACATTCGAAGACATCGTGATTTTTCATACCGTTGTCGTCGCAACGGCGGTTAATTTAGAACCCATTTATATTTTTTTTTGAGTATATTTAGGAATGAAGGTAGAAAAATAATTTTGCTTCAAAATTTTCTTAAGTAAGTACAGATTATTTCACATGTTGTATATGCGTCAACCCGCAAACTGGAATGCAGTACAGTCGGCTGGACGTCGGTTGTAACACATTAACCTCAAGTGATTCTTGTTTCGGTTGTTTGTACCTTTGTAGCGTTGCGCTAGTTCGGTTTATACAGGTTTTGTTGTCAATTATTTGCTGTCGTGCATACCAAGTTGTTACCTCCAACTCTACTTGGCAGTCTGGAACGTGATTCCACAAATGTTTTACGAACGAGATACGCTGAGAAAATCATCACGCGGTTGAATGTTGTTGTGAGCAAACCATGAAACCATTGTGCACAAGAAGGTTGATATTTTCGGATGACGGTATGTGTTCAATATTTAGGTGGCGTGGTGAGAAAAAAGTCTCCTTCTACACAAATGAATAGTAAACAGCTTCGTTTTTAATTTGAAAGTAGGTAATTGAAAGCAGCATAAGCAGAGCAGTTTGCAAAACAAAATTTGTGTCTGTAATTGTACGGGTTGGAAATTTGGAATCGTGCACACTCGTACGAGGTCGTACGAATCGTCAAGAAGGCGGAATCGGAGAAAGAAATGGTCAGGAATAAAAAGAACAGCTCCTTGTCTTTATGTGTGATTACTTATATAAAATTTTTGTGCAGGAACACTTTTTGTTGGTTGTTTGTGCATAGTTGTTATTATTTTTTCCATAATCGGCAAAAAATTTGTTAAGTGGAGTACAGCATAGGTTGATTTTTGTTCCACGTTTCGTGGAATAGCTTCGTAGCAACTAAATGGATCGAAAATGTTATTTTCACGGATGACTTTGTAGCGTTGTTTAGTTAATGAAAGGACTTACTGGCGTAAAGTAAAGTAGTTGCTTGTATTTTCGTATCGTTGTATTAGCGTCGTACTTGTGAAATACAGAGACATTCGGCTTAAGGCGATATGTAATGTGAATCTTGCCGTGATTATCAGGTATGTGTTTTTTTACCATTAAAGTGAAGGAATCACCAAGACCAAAACATGATTAGTGTAAATCGACTCGACAAAATAAAAATCCAAAGTTGCCTCTTCGATTTTCATTTATTCCTCTTTTTGAGGAATCTGAGGTGTTTTAAGTAGTGAAATTAAGTCATCATCATCATCATCGTTTATTCTTAAACAGTACATACTGTGTGTGAACATTAAATAAGATTATCTTAACATACGCAGTCAAAAATAAATCATAAAAATTATAAAACTTAACAATCATACCATAAAAGTTAAATTTAATTAAATTGTAATGAATGTTAAATTTTATAACACCTATTAAAATTAACACAAAATACATAATAACTTCTATTAATAAGTAGTACATGTTGTGTCGTTTTTCTTTATGTATAGTCCATTGTATTTTCTTGTGTGCAATAAACAATAAATAATAATAATAATAAGCCCCCCTAAAGTCCTACCTTACGTCCGTGCTGAACACCTAGCCACGTGGGGGGCGGACACGCGTATTATTGAAACTTATGCGGCCAACAAGGTAAAGGCAAAAACGCGATATGAAATGGTTATCACCAGAAGTAAAGTACCCCAGGCGGGTACCAGCGCTGAGAGCAATGGAGAATCCCGCCCCGAACCTTTTAGTTAGGGCAGCCCCGCCTACTCTGGGGGGGGCAACATATCGCCGTCTGCCCAGCCTACAGCTGTTGCAGACTCTACCGCCAACATGCGTACTTCAAACCTATCATCCCCCATATCTTCCACCCACAGCCTTTTTCAGTCACCATTCTCATCCCCGAACCCTTTCGAGTACCTAGCCAATTCCCGCTCATCCACAGCTACTCTAATGTCAGCAGATGTTGAGCAAGAGGCTGAATGTCTAGAGTTTGCTCCCACTGCAGGCACAAAACGTGCGAGAATAAATTTCACTGAAGAAATGAACATATTTATATGGCGCACATATCTGATAATAACGAAATTAGAAGTACACACAAAAAAGTTTATTGACACACTATATACGAAATTCATCGAACAATATCCGGAAATACCGGTCACAAAACAAAGTTGCTAGTCAGAGACGAAAAATTGTAAATGATAGATTATTACCGATAGATATTTTAGAACAAATCAGACAACAAGCTAAACTTACCCTATACTCACCGACTCTTAACACCGAACAGCCCCAGTCTAGTGACACCACTCAGCCCAATAATACTATTCACCAATCTCAATTAATTGCTACACCGAATACAGCTGCACCCTTACAGAATATTTTAGCCAATATGCGACCTCCGACCACAAAGGAAGGAAAGAGCAGACAAAGAATGCAATGGACTGACGAAGTTAACAGGGAACTACTTAAATGCTATTAAATTGTAACTAATAATGAAACTAACCTGACTGACACCTTTCCCGAACTAAATTTTGTAACTGAGCAAAGACTTGCAGACCAAATACGATTAATAATACAAAGCAACTATATACAGCCTACAGTTAGAGAACAATTTAAGGAACAAGTAGCAACAGATATTTACATTCAATATGAGACAAATACGATAGAAGCTTCGCAACCGTCGCAACGACAAATAACTAGGAGGAGAAAGCACCACTCTCAAAACCACCTTCAACCCCAGCAGACACACGCAAAGGAGACAGAATTTAATTACTTACCTAATAGTTTCTCCAGAACCCAACCCGACGAATCCCGACAGCTATCTACTCCACTTGTAGTTAGTAATAATGACCCACTGACAATAAATTTACAGCAAGCGCCTAGCGAAAGATCTGAAGTATCTACCAACGAAAACGAAAAATCTCAAAACAAACAAACAGATGATTGTAAACGGATTATAGAAATAAACAGGATATTTAAACAGGCAATGGAATATTATACACATATAGAACCAACAGAAAGAGACTACATTCCAAAGCAAAAATCTTCAAAGAAACTTGCGTTAATTGTAGATTACGTTAATACCAAAGTAATCCCAAACTACATCAGTGCAGATACAGATTTTGATACTTTGCAGACAGTATTATATTGCGCTGCATGGACTGCAGCTAAAGCCAACGGGGCGAATATAGACATACCACCCAAAAACACAGCATTTACTAATAAATACAAAAGGAAACCAAAGAGGCAGATTCGAATTGAAAAGAAAATAGAGGAATTAAGAGCTAAAATAGGCAGACTAATCCAATATATTAGAGGAAATAGATCTAATAACTTATCTAGGCATGTTAACAATATTATGAGAGAGTATAAAACCCACACAATTCATGAAGAACCAAACACCCAATTTACACAATTTTTGGATACTCTCCGACAAAAACTAGCAGTTGCTAGTACTCGTCTAAAACGTTACAAGACCTGCACATTGCGTAAGACACAAAATATCCAATTCTCATCCAATGAAAAGCAATTCTATAGAAATCTTAAAGTTGGAAATGAAATGAAATGAAATATACTTATTTGAACGCAAACACGGTATGTTACAGCTGTTAAAGTGAAAAAAAAAGTACAAGCGTGGTGCACCAACAAGTAGGTATGCAATTTTCTTTTTTTTAAAGAATGAATGAAATATTATTTATAAGGTAATGTCAAATATAAAATGTCAAATAAACTCTAAATGTCAAATAAAAAAAAAATCTAAATAAATTAAATGTGATGTATGATTTCATATTGGACGCCACCTATTAAAGTCGAAATTTACAAATTCTGTCACAGAATAAAAACAATTTATTACAAGCATGTTGTGAAGAAGTTTTTTAAATTTGATTTCCGGTAATAATTTTAGAGAGTCTGGTAAAAGATTGTATACCTTTACACACATATTTGAACTGTTTCTTGCAAAAGAAAAGGTAGTATGCGTAGTGCTGGCTAACCTGTTAGGGTACCTTGTTCGAAAGCTGTAATTCCTGTTCTCAAAGAGGTTTTGGTTCTTTTTGACAAACGTACACGCCTCGTAAATATACATTGAGGGTAGAGTCAGGAGATTCAGCCTCCTGAACAGAGGTCTGCATGGTTCTATCGGCCCTGCACCACACATAGCTCTAACACACTTTTTCTGTATAATGAACAGTTTATGGATTTCTACAGAGTTCTCCCACATTATGGAACAACCAATCATTCAAAGGACAACCCCAATAATATAGATGAATCTAATTTGACGCCACAAAGAGAAGATATCCATCATTTCTGGTCCCAAATATGGGAAAACCCTTTAACTCATAATAATAAAGCAACCTGGATTGGAAACGAAAAATTAAACACTCAAAACACTGAACCGATGGAGTTTCAATTTATACCAATAGAAGTTTTCAAGACAGTCATTAAAAACCTACACAATTGGAAGGCCCCTGGCTCAGATAATATACATAATTACTGGATTAAAAAATATGCATACTTACACCCTTTTCTGCATAACTTTATAAATGAGTTTCTAGAACATCCTGAACGCATGCCCACTTACTTATCAGCAGGAATTACTTATACGATACCCAAAGACCGGAACGACTTATCTGACCCAGCAAAATACAGACCCATTACTTGCCTACAGACCATCTACAAGGTTATTACATCTTGCCTGACGCAGATTATTTATGCACACATTGACAAAAATAATATACTAGCTGAGCAGCAGAAAGGATGTAGGAAGCTAAGTCAGGGGTGCAAAGAGCAACTTGTCATCGATTCTGTAGTATTAGGGCAGGTAAAGCAAAAGAAAAGAGACTTATTTACAATGTATATAGACTATAAGAAAGCCTATGATTCAGTTCCTCACTCCTGGTTGTTAGAAGTACTAGATATCTACAAGATCCATCCTAAAATTGTGTATTTTCTGCAAAGTATAATGAAAAACTGGACAACAAGACTGAGATTGACAACACCTACAGAGACTTTTGTTACAGAATCAATTAAAATACAGCGCGGAATATTCCAGGGTGATGCCCTTAGCCCTTTATGGTTCTGTCTTGCATTGAACCCTCTATCTACAATGCTAAATGAATCAAATATAGGATATTCACTAACCTACGTTGAGACTGACCGACAACCAGATGCATCAGAATGCCGATCAAACCACCTCCTTTACATGGATGACATAAAAGTTTATGCTTCCACTCAAGAAGACTTAAACCACCTAGTTGATATCACAGAAATGTACTCCCAAGATATTTGTATGGAATTCGGAATCGACAAATGTAAAATTAACTCTCTCAAGCAAGGGCAGAAGTATGGTCATTCGTACGAACTGCAAACTGGACAGCGCATAAACTCTTTGGACGACAACGAAACATACAAATATCTGGGATACAAACAGGCAGAATAAATCCAATATAAAGAAGTAAAAGGCACCTTAAAACAGCAATTTAAACACAGACTTAATTCTATTATGAAAACGCAATTATACTCCAAAAATATAACTAGACATAGACATAGACATAGACATAACATTTATTCACAGTAAACATACACAAATACAATGATGATATAACACAAAAATACAGAACACATACAAAGAGACATACGTAAAATAAAAATATAGCAAATGTAATACAAAATACTAGGTGGCAAAAATATGACACCTAAACATAGGTGACATTAAAAGTTTCACTATATTTGTGCATGGTTACTGGAAAAGGCTTTGGCTCAGCATAAATGTTACAGCGAATTTTCACTGCAACTACTGTTATTCTGCCAATACCTTCTGTGTCAGATGGCGTTGTATGAACAATGTGAATAAATATGAATTATAAAATCACCTAAAGTATTGTTTTAAAAGAAATGTGTGTTGAGTGTTTAAACATGAGAAAGGAAAAAAATATTGAATGATGGTGCTGATAGATATACAAATAAAATAATATAATAAATAAATAAAAAAATAAAACAAATGATATGGGTACGATAATAGGAATTGTAGACCGCTTGCTTTCCCGACAACCTTACGCTTCTTTCTGTTGACGCAACAAGTATGCCTTGTAGTGTATTTTAAAAGTGGATAAAGATTTTAAATCACGCATGGGTGGGGGAATATCATTCCAGCACTTAGTCGCGTTGAACGAAAAGCTGCCTCGGAACGCAGCTGTCCTGTATTTCTTTACAGCCAGCGGTGCCGTGCAAAACCGGACTGGATACTTATTTAAAGAGCTTCGCCATGAAAGTCTCTTAAGTAAGTACTCCGGTTTTTGTGTTTTGAGTACTCCAAATAAGAGACTTGCAAGGTACAACTTCTGCCTATCCTTCATTTTCAGAATGTTGGCTCGGTTTAGAAATGGTGTGATATGAGACCTTGGTGGCACGTTAAAACAATACCGAGCACACGCATTCTGAACCCTCTGGATGACACGCTGCGATCTTTCAAGCAGGCATGGACCATACACAGCAATACAGTGATTGAGTTTCGATAAAACAATGGAGTCACACAAGCAAATTCTAAGGTCTACACTAATATAGTTTCGAATACGATACAGTACTTTCAGCCTGTAGAAGCAGTTTCTCATTATTTCAAGTACGTGCTTCTCAAATCTCAGTTCACCATCCATAATGAGTCCCAGATTGCGAGCTTCTTCGACCCGATCCAACCTATTACCTTCCACTAGAATTATCGGTTCTTTATCTAATGTACGTTGGATTTGATTTTTAGAGCCGAGTATTAAGAATTTAGACTTATTCGCATTTAAAACAAGACAATTTTTTAAAGACCAATCGGAAACTCTTACTAAGTCATCATTCATAGCACAAACAGCCTCATCAACATTACTAGGGTCAAAACATGTGTATATTTGCAGATCATCTGCATATAAATGATACTGGCAATTGTTTAGGCATTTGGTAATATCTGCTGTATAAATTATAAAAAGAAGAGGCCCCAATATGGATCCTTGTGGAACACCTCTTGTTATTGGACTCATGCGCGAGGCAATATTTGACCCCTCAGGAGATTGTATAGTAACCTGTTGCGAGCGATTTTTCAAATAGCTGTCAAACCACTTAAGAGCTGAATTATGGAAGCCATAGTATGAAAGCTTAGAGAGCAAAAGAGATATGTTGATGCAGTCGAAAGCACGAGAGTAATCAAGAAGTGTTAGAATTGTAGCTTTACCGGAGTCACGGGCGCTCAAAATACCATCAACAACATCCAAAAGTGCAGTCGTTGTGCTGTGTGATTTTCGAAAACCAGATTGAAGGGGAGGGAGGATGTCATAAGACTCACAAAATTTTATGACCTGCTTATAAACAACCTTTTCTAAAATTTTAGAAAGATAGGGTAAGATGCTGATAGGACGTAAATCTTTGACGTTTGATGGATTTGAAACTTTAGGAGTAGGACGTATGAGAGCCGTTTTCCAAAGTTGCGGGAAAACAGACGATCTAATGGATTTATTAATTATTTCCGTTATGATAGGAAGCGTACGAGGAAGCGTCAAAATTATCATGTCCATGTTAATCCTATCTACCCCTTGAGCGTTGGACTTGATACTTAAGATTATCTTGCCAATTTCTTGTTCCGATACAGTTTCGAGTTTTAGAGAGCCATTACAAAATCTATTAAACTCGAAATATGTAAGATCAGATATATTGACTTTGTCTTCGCCAGGTAAAGTCAGAAAATGTAGGTTAATAACATTTGGATCAGAAAAGTAAGTAGGTAGTTCTTGTTTCTTTTTCGACGAAGGTAAAGCAGTACTACATAGGTTTTTCCATAGTTTTTTAGGATTATTAAGATTACAATTAATTTTCTGATCGAAATATGCTTTGCGCTCTGTGTAGATACTAACAATAGCTAAACTCTTTAAACACTTGTAGCTTTCTTTATGAACTGGTAATTTTGAATGTCGATATTTTGCGTGAGCTTCATCCCGAAGATGCATTATATGACGCACATTACTCGTGAACCATGGTATCTGTTGGTCTCTTATGATTATAGTACGGATAGGAGCGTGTCTATCAAAAAGTTCAAGAATACTTTGATTGTAAGCAGACAGCATTTGGTCAATACTTTCTATTTGCAGGATACTATTCCAGTCCATATTATCTAGTTCTTTATTAAATGAAGTCATATCGATGTCCTTGAGTGGCCTATATGTAATACGTTTTAAGGGAACTTTATTTTTAGCAATTTTGAACTCGGCCATGACCATAGCATGTCCCCCAAGTTCAGGGGAGGAATGCACACTAACATTCGTTATAGGGGCATCGGTACATACTAAGTCAATTAGTGTTGAACTGTGTGATGTAAAATGTGTGGGATCCTTAACGTAATTAATTAAGTTAGTATATAGAAAAAAGTTTGTTAGTTTTATAGTATTACTGTCAGAAGGATTAAGTAAGTTAATGTTAAAATCGCCTAGCAGGACTAAATAATCATAGTTCGAAAAAGATGTGATTGAGTCGGTTAACGCATCCAGAAAAACATCAACATTTAACCATGGCGGTCTATACGCTGTGCCAATGACGAAACGACTTGAATTATTTGTTACTGTTAGCCACATCTGTTCAATCGGTTTAGCAGATGCAGGGTGGGGGCAGGATCTCGCATAGACTCCACGCCTAAGGTAAAATCCTACACCACCACCACGAGAGCGCACGTCTGCCGTGCGAGGTGTGTGTCGCAACCGGTAACCAGGCACAGTTGGCGCACGGCCCTCCTCCCCCTCCCTCAGCCAGGTTTCATTTATGGCTATCAGGTCAGGTGAATGTCGCTGTAGAGCAACTATAAATTCATCGTGTTTAGCAGCTAATGATCCTGCATTATACAAACCAATTTTTAAAAATTTGTTTTTACCCATGATTTTGTTGAAAATATTGTGTAACTAAAGCTGTTAATACTCGTACCTATGCAGTCCCAGTCTTGACTTACTCCTTCGGTGTCATCAAATGGTCTAGAGCAGAACTTTTGAATCTCCAACGCTTGATTAATACTACAATGACGAAGAATAGGAAACACCATCCTCGTGCCTGTGTTCAACGACAGACGCTGGCAAGGAGTGAGGGAGGACGGGGATTCATAGATGTGACAAACTTACATAATAAATAGATTTCTAACCTCAGGTCATACTTCCACAGCAAAACATTAGAGTCCAGGCTACACAATGCCATAGTTGAAAATGATCATAAGTACACACCCCTCAACTTACAAGATAAAAAACCACAACATAACCAATTACAAACCGACAGACAGACAAAAATAGATGAATGGGCCCGGAAGTCATTACATGGCAGGCACTATCACGATTTGAGTCAGCCTAACGTCGACAAACTAGCGTCGAACGAATGGCTCAACCGTGGAGAGCTATTTCCTGAAACTGAAGGGTTCATGATTTCGATTCAAGATCAGGTCGTAGAGACACGTAACTATCAAAAACATATTATGAAAATTCCAAACACAATAGATAACTGCCGCTGTTGTAATCGCGCTTCTGAAACAATACAACATATCACCGGAGCATGTTCTGCAATAGCCCAAACCGACTATAAGCATCGGCATGATCAAGTTGCAAATATTATCCATCAAAAACTAGCACAGCAATATAACTTTGAATTGCCTCCCACCGTACCTTACCATAAATATAGCCCAGAAAGTATCCTTGAAAACACAACTCATAAGTTATATTTTGACAGAGCTATACTTACAGACAGGACAGTACACTACAATAGACCAGATATAACATTAATAGACAAACACGAAAAAACTGCACAGCTTATTGATATTGCAATTCCCAACACCCACAACTTGCAATCCACAATATCGGAAAAGCTTTCTAAATATGTAGACCTTAAAGATGAAATAATACGGATGTGGAACCTTAATAAAGTAACAATAGTACCAATAGTACTCTCAACCACCGGCGTAATCCTCAATCAGCTACATATGTCCTTAAAATTACTTAACTTCCCACAACATACATACATTAGCCTACAGAAGGCAGTTATTCTAAATACTTGCCGAATAGTCAGAAAATGTTTACGATCCGACAACACCACAAATCCTCAATACTCACTTGACTTAAGTCCGTGAGTATTGTTATCGCACCGGCATACGAAGGCCGAGAAGACGAAGTCTTAAATAAATAAATAATAAAAATAAAATGTCAAACCACTTCATTAACAATAATAATCTAATCCATACTATAGATCATTGATGCTGTGCTTGACCTTATCTAATAAAAGCTCTTTAAGTTTTTTCTTAAAAATATTTAAATCAATAATTTCTTTCAAATAATTAGGTAATTTATTAAAAATCTCAACAGTTTGATACTTGGAACCATGTTTAACTATATTTAAAATCGGGTGTATTGTGTTCTTAAGATCTAGTCGTCTAGTGCTCAGTCTTGTTTGCATCTTTTGTTCTATTTCATACTTAGATCTACGCTTAACAACATCCACTAGTAACATCATAACATATAGACTTGGAACTGTTAAAATTTAATTTTTTTAAAAAAAGGTCTACACGATTCCCAGGGAGGGATCCGGGCTAATGTGCGTATCGCTCTCTTTTGTATCGTGAATGCTTTGGTAATATTATATTGATATCCGTTCCCCCAATTACTAATTCTATATCGTAGCCTAGATTCCACTAGTGCATAATGTACAGTTTTGAGCTGATCAATTTTTAATACGTCTCTTAAAACTCTAAGTGCATAACAAGCGGAGCTGATGGAGTTTTTGATGTAATTTAATTCAGTTTCCCAATTAAGTAGAGCATCTATATGAACACCCAAAAATTTTACTGAATGAACTACGTAAACTTGCTGATTAAATAAGCGCAAGTTCAAGGTTGCTTTGTTATTAGCCGTGGTTTTAAATAATATTGCACTTCCCAACCAGCAAAACAGTCGAGTAACAATTGATTTACTCAGCTTATAATCGAATAACAGACGAGTTAACGTTATCAAAACACCAAGTAGTCCTTTTAAAGTGGTTATCTCGACTTTTTTGCTATGGCAAACGAATAGTGCTTTAATCATATCGAGTAAATAATTACAGCACTATTTGAAAGCACTTTTACTCCACCTTTGAAAATATGCCGAGATAAATTAACCAAATCCCTTTTACTCAGCATCTTAGTTCTATAATAGTTGCAGAGCACTATTTTATACTATTTTTCCTCCTTTTTTGAAAAGATGCTGTGTAAGAGTAACTGAATCACTATTATCCGGCATCTTTTTCTATAACAGTTATGTAAAAGCTCTAAGGTTGCTGATTAGCAGAATTTAGCGCTTTTATAGAAAATTTACTCGACAATCTGTTCTGCTCCTACAAAAGTCAAGTAATAGTAACCATTCTACATTTAGTATAATTAATGCTATTATAGCCTGCTTGTGTAACAAGTCGTTTCAAGGCTTCCAAATTGCTGTTATAGGATCTAAATTGTATTTGATTGTTTGTTTAGCTTGACTTTCTCTAAGCTTCATGTTCTATATAGACCAATAAAAACCTTAACATCATCAATTGGAACAGTGGAATAATAACTGTTTTACTCAGATTATAATTAAATAGGTAACAGATTAGTAAATGTTATCAAAACACCAATTCGTTTGTAAAAGTATTATTTCGGCTTTTTGACTGCCTTTCTATTGCTATAATAATATCGAGTAAACGCTTTCTCCACAATTTTACAGAACTTTTACTACCCTTTGAAAAAAAGCTGAGTCAAAATAGCCAAAACATTTTTACTCGCATCTTTCTTCTATAACAGTTGCCGAGCTCTATTTTACAGTACGAGTACTTTTACTCCACGTTTGAAAAGGGCAAAATTAAGGTAACTCAATCACTTTTACTCGTCATAGTTGTTCTATAATAGCTCTGTAATAACCTAAGCAATGCTGATTAGCAATATTGAGCGCTTTTACGGAGTTTTTACTCGACAATCCGACTACAAGTCGAATAAACGACTTCAAATTTCTTTTAATAGATCGGAATTGTATTAAATACTTTAATTCGACTTTTTTATAGATTTAAGTTCTATAGCACTGAGAAACCTTTACGATAACAAATGCGGCCATTTTTCAAATAATATAATATTATATTTTCAAATATATAACAAATAGGCACAGGATATTATTTCCTAGTACCAGGGCGTATAGTACCAGGGTACGTGTTTCTGGGATTCAGAGGTGTCTCACAAATGTGTCTCACAAAAAACACTATCAACTGCCACATGTAAAGCTTTCTTGGTGACATAACTTTCGAGATATGATAAAGTTTCTCAGTAGGATATACTCGTAGCTACGATGTGTTCGAGTTACCAGAATGTAGGACAAATTTACTTAAACACTCTCCGCTTACCACAGCCCTTCGAACACTTACTCGTAATTCTATATAACAGGTAAATTGATTTATTTTGTTGTTCACTAACGAATATTGTAGATGTATTAGAAAAATATTTAACTGATTAAATAAGCGCAAGTTCAAGGTTGCTTTGTTATTAGCCGTGGTTTTAAATAATATTGCACTTCCCAACCAGCAAAACAGTCGAGTAACAATTGATTTACTCAGCTTATAATCGAATAACAGACGAGTTAACGTTATCAAAACACCAAGTAGTCCTTTTAAAGTGGTTATCTCGACTTTTTTGCTATGGCAAACGAATAGTGCTTTAATCATATCGAGTAAATAATTACAGCACTATTTGAAAGCACTTTTACTCCACCTTTGAAAATATGCCGAGATAAATTAACCAAATCCCTTTTACTCAGCATCTTAGTTCTATAATAGTTGCAGAGCACTATTTTATACTATTTTTCCTCCTTTTTTGAAAAGATGCTGTGTAAGAGTAACTGAATCACTATTATCCGGCATCTTTTTCTATAACAGTTATGTAAAAGCTCTAAGGTTGCTGATTAGCAGAATTTAGCGCTTTTATAGAAAATTTACTCGACAATCTGTTCTGCTCCTACAAAAGTCAAGTAATAGTAACCATTCTACATTTAGTATAATTAATGCTATTATAGCCTGCTTGTGTAACAAGTCGTTTCAAGGCTTCCAAATTGCTGTTATAGGATCTAAATTGTAATTGATTGTTTGTTTAGCTTGCCTTTCTCTAAGCTTCATGTTCTATATAGACCAATAAAAACCTTAACATCATCAATTGGAACAGTGGAATAATAACTGTTTTACTCAGATTATAATTAACGAGGTATTAGATTAGTTGTCACCGAAAGCTACTCAGCGGCAGACAGAAGTTGAGACTCTTCAGGCTGGGGGATCCAAAATGCCAACATAAAGTTAAGAGTTTATTATGAAAAAGTAGGTAAATACAAGGCGGTGGTCGTGCTGCGCGCGGGCAAGTCCGAGCACGACCAGAATCAAAGGTAAACTGACTGTTTTTGACACGAATGACACCGAAAGACAGAGATAGAAGACATTTGAAATAGGAATTTGGAATTTTGGGCCAGGACAATAGAGCCAGGATCACGAAAGGAGGCAGCATGCGAGGCATGCAGCCCCGCTCCGTTACAGTACCCCGGGGCTCCGGTGAAAAATTCGAGGAGTACCTACTGGAATATCCGAAGAATTTTACAAAGACAACTAAAGCTAAGTAAGGACTTAAAATAATAAAACTAATATTTACTAGGTATAACGGAACTGCCCAAACACGAACAAAGAATAACAAACTTAACCTAACAAAATCAACAGACACACGTCGTCTAGCAAAGCAATATTATGAATCCAAACATACATCATCAACCAGTCAAGTCTTAGCAGCTTGAACCTACATAAGACACAGGTCTATACAGTAAAAGTAGCCCTAATAACTAAAACAATAGGGAACTCAAAGGGGCAGTCCGTAAAGAACGCATTATAAATAACAAACATAATAAACTTGAATAAGTTAATGCAATAAACATTACACAGGCAAATGTCTAAAACCTTAGAGGTACATAAAAGTTCAATGAACATACCTAAACTAAAGTAGATATGCACAGGTATAGCATAAATATCGCGATATCGCGCAAAAAGCAATGTAAAACAAAACAATATTCACACAAGTAAGTGAATGCAAAAGAACATATTAAAAGTAAGAAAAACAAATTGTAACATAAGCTAATATTACCAATTCAATTATTGATTAAAGTGATATGAAGGATCAATAAATTATTTAATTAATTAAAACAATAAATCAAATAAAGCTAGCTTTAGGCTTGATATCCTTGACGTGCCATCGTCCAAGAGGATGACCCGTCATATCCGCTAACTCGTATACTAATGGAGATATTTTATTTGTCACCTTGCATTTTATAAATTTAGGTGCAAGTTTTGAAGAATAATATTTGCCAGCAGCACTTAATGTGTAATTACGTTTCCAAACACATCATCTATGTTGAATTCCAACCTTTGACGATGCTGATCGTAACGGGAAGCATTAGCTTGATGAGACAACCAAAGTCTCGTTTGAACCTCAGAAAATAGTGGAGAAAGTAGACCTACATTGTCCGCAAATATACTACGTGGAGCAAAAATTAAGTCGTCACATAATTCTGTGTTCTGATAAATAGAGCCGCATGGTACCAGTTCACGCCCAAAAACTAGAAAGGCGGGTGTGAACTTAGTTACCTCATTAACCGAAGAGTTAATCGCGAATTGAATTTTGTATAAATTCAAGTCCCAAGACCTATGATCTTGATTAACAAAGGAAGCAATAGCGGTTACAATTGTTTTGTTATAGCGTTCTACAGGATTAACTTGGGGACAGTAAAGAGGGGAATAGTGAATTTCTGGAATGTTGTATTGCCTAAAAAGATCGAAAAGTTCATTGCTAGCAAATTTAGGTCCGTTATCCAGTAAAACCGTTTGTGGAATTCCGTAAGTCATAAATACCAAATTTTCCATTATGTGGCATATTATAGAAGCTGTAGCACGTTTAATTGGAAAAAGAAGACAATACTTCCGGTTCGCCAGTTGTCAAAACGAGACTCGTTTCTGTGGGCTCCTCTATTTTTAAAAGTTTCTGTGCTAATATTCACAAGTTTCTTCATAAAGACGTGTCACACGGGCAGGAAAAACATCAAGGCATCCAAGGCACGTATAAAATACATGGAATTTGAGCTAATAAAGCAAAAAACCTGAGTGAAATACGACAGTGCAACATATAACTATAGCCACAGATAAGTATAGCATAACCTCACATTTGGCGGAAGTTGGCACTGACAAGAGTGACAGTCCCCTTTACACCATCAATTTACACCGTCAATCTCGGTCAATCTACAGTGAGTGTTGCCATTTTAAGGAAATTTACGTTCCATGTCACAGAAAACCTACAAAGACAGCTCCGAAAAAGAGGCTGGCGATCAGTCTCACGCAAAACCGTCTGTCAATATGGATGACGAGAGGTCAACGCTTCATAAAAGAAAACGGGAAGAGGTCAGCCTTGCTGACTTAGATGCTTTCAAAGCCGAAATAAAAGGAATGATAAAATCCCTGTTTAGTGAGCAGAAAGAGGAGTTTAAAGACATAATGCCTGCGCTCCAAAAAATACAACAGGTACAGAGTAACATCCAAACCACTGTTGATTTCCTCGCCCAACAAGATGAAGAACTTAAGAAGAAAATCAATCATCTTGAGGACCAGAACAAAGAAGATAGGAAGCGAACTTGCTTATTGGAGGACAAAGTCGAAGAAATACAGAGAGGTCAAAGGAAAAACAATTTTGAGATAAAGAATGTACCGAGAAAAGTGAAGGAAACTAAAGAAGACCTGCTTCAAATGCTTTTGTGCCTAGCAAAACATGTGGGCTGTAATATGAACACATCGGATGTGAAAGATATATATAGACTGAAAGGAAGAAATCAGGATGCTGTCAACACATCTATAATTGTAGAAACTAGCTCCTTATCAACGAAAGTAGATATGTTAAAACTGTGCAAACAATTTAACATCAAACAAACACCGAAGCTGTGTGCAAAGCATTTAGGACTCCATGCTATGGAAAATACTCCTATTTATGTAGCGGAACAACTGACACCGCGTGGTTCCCGCCTCTACTTTCTTGCAAGAGACCTGGCCAAATCCAAGCAATACAAATACTGCTGGACTTCACTAGGGAAGATATACGTCCGGAGAACGGATACCTCACGTATCATCAACATCACTAATGAAGCCCAGGTTCACCAACTTATTATACTCGAAGAGTGACTAGTTCTTAAGCTCTGTACTGTGTCTCACAATGTTTTCTCCCCTGCTGTGTGTGCTAAAGGTGCTCATATAGCAATAATTATGCTCCCTAAGATTGTCAGCTCTACAAGTCTGCTTCTAAAGAGTCTAACTTTGGACACCTTGTATAATGTTGTACACATATTACTCACACTTTTTCACACATACAGCCCAGCAACACATCAATCACTACACTTACAAAATATACCTATCACACTAGTCACCATAACTATCACCTCACATTACATACTAACTAACACAAACTCATGCATAAATAAAACCACAACCTACTATCTCACCTATATAGCTCTAACTCACATAATAGTCATACCAAAATCACAATTTAACAAGTCAAGGCAATCAATTTTACTGATTTATTACACCCTACACAGTAACGACACCAGTTCCATTATCTTATTAATATATGAGTGAAGTGATGCAAACTTTAAATGAAATAGACACATTTAACATAGCGACAGTTGTGGAATGTGACTGCAACACTCTTAAAGAATATTATAATAACAAGAAATCGGACTTCACCATCATCTCACAGAACATAAGAAGCATTAACTGCAATTTTGATGATTTTCTTATTACCCTTTCAACGTTTAGCTTTACAAGTGATATATTAATATTGACAGAATGCCGGCTTAGTCCCAATAAACCATTACCCCAAATAAATAACTACAACTCCTATGCAACCACTCATCACATTAATCAAAATGATGGGGTGGTAGTATATGTAAAAGATACACTACAGTCAAGTATTAAAGAGGTTCAATTATCTCAAGCTTCCTGCCTTCAAATTGATATTTTTAATAACACTATCCTATGTATTTACCGCTCCCCGTCAAACACTAACTCAGAAACCTTTACAAACTCTTTGTGTAACCACCTAGACTTAATTAACTCAAATAATAACATTGTAATAGCTGGTGACATAAACATAAATCTTATACCTAAACCAACAGAACAGTCATATGAATTTAAAAACAGGACACATTATCTTAATTCTCTATCGATCTTTGGCATACTTCCTGGCCATACCTTGCCCACCAGAGGAACGAGTAGTCTCGATCATTTTATGTTAAAAATTAATCTCAAAAAGACCTCAGCATTTATTGCTGTATTACAAACTACCATTACTGATCACTTAACAACTTTTATGTCATTGGCAAAGATAAACAAGAGAAACCATGTGCCCCCTAAAACAAAAACAACTATTGATTTTGAAAGTGCATTAAAATACCTACAAGAACAAAATCTTGCTCAAATACTTTTTTGTGATAACCCGGATATAGTAACAGATTACCTTATTCATACATTATCTGAATCAATTAAACTTAACACTAAAACTACAACTATCCCAAGAAGTAAACGGATTATAAAACCATGGATAACTCCTGGCATATTAAAATGTATAAAAAATAGAAATAATCTGCAAAAACAGTACCGCAATGACCCTCTAAATGATATAAAAAAGATAACGTATATGCGTTACAGAAACTACTGTAACAACCTAATAAAAAAAATTAAACGGAAATATAATAGACAACTCATTACAAATTCTCTTAAAAATAATAAATTACTATGGAAAAATGTGAAAGCAATAACCTACACCAACAAATCGAATAAATTAAACTCTGAACTTAAATACCTAAAAGCCTCTCCCACTGAATCTGCTAACTTTGTAAACAACTACTTCTCTAGTATAGGTAGTCAGCTAGCTCAAGATATTCAATCAAGTGTTACTTCAGAAGAACAAAAGCTCTATATTAAGAACCTGTCTAGTCAGCCTCAATCATTCGTTTTACTTGACACGGACCCAGATGAAATAAAAAATATAATAGCATCCTTGAAATTAGATAGTGCCCCAGGGTGGGATAATATCTCCACTAGGTATCTCAAACACGTAAAACATGTTATCATCCCAGCTATAACACATTTAATGAATCTCTGCCTTAAACAGGGCAAATTTCCTAAACTATTAAAAAGATCAATTATTACTCCCGTATATAAGGGTGGGGACGGAGACGACGTTAGTAACTATAGGCCTATATCGGTATTGCCTGTTTTATCCAAAATTTTAGAAAAACTTCTTAATACTAGACTACTAAATTACTTGACCACCTTTAAAATACTATCTGCGTCACAATTTGGTTTCAGACAAGGCTTATCAACCGAAGACGCTGTAACGTCACTAACTTCACTCATCACTGAACAGCTTGATAATAGGCAGAAGTGTTTGTGTATTTTTATTGATCTTAAAAAGGCTTTCGATACCGTCTCCGTCCCCATCCTTGTGACGAAACTCGAACGTATAGGTGTGAGAGGTACTCAACTCTCCATTTTCAAGGATTTTCTAACAGACAGAATGCAAAAAGTTAAGCTTGAAGAATACATAAGTGAAGACACTGGCGTATCATACGGCGTTCCTCAAGGAAGCGTCTTAGGACCAACTCTCTTTCTCATTTATATAAATGACCTCTGCAATATGAAAATTAGAAACGCCAAAATATTTTCTTACGCTGATGATACTGCTATTGTATTCACTGGAAAATCTTGGGACGGCATTAAAGTTCAGGCGGAGCATGGTATGATCCAAGTCTCTAAATGGCTAAAGAACAACCTTTTAACATTAAACACAAATAAAACAAACTACATATGTTTTAGTATATATAATAATTCACAACCAACTTCTGAATTTGAAATAAAAATACATGATTGTGATAACCTAACAGACAACCATTGTAACTGTCCTAAAATTAATAAAGTCAGTCAAACTAAGTATCTTGGTGTAATAGTTGATCAGAGGCTCTCCTGGTACCCCCAAATTGAGCAAATTAATTCGAGAATAAGGAAATTTATCTGGATATTTAAATCACTAAGACATGTTGTTCCCAAAAATTTACCAAATAACCAGAGCTCTCCAAGGAATCTCCTAAATGAAATCTACACAGCATTAGTCCAATCTATAATAACATATTGCATTTCTGTATGGGGCGGAACCTTTAAAACTCAGTTCTTAGAAGTTGAAAGATCACAGAGAGCGCTATTAAAAGTGATGTACTTTAAAAAGCTTCGCTACTCAACCGAGAGTTTATACCAAATTAGTAACCTCTTATCAGTTCGTAAATTATATATACTACAAATTATTTTGAAAACACACAAAACAATAACGTTTGACCCTAACCTAAAAGATAAGAGAAGGAAAGACATTGTGACTATTCATAGAACTAAAACGACTTTTGCGAGCGTACAGTATAAAAAGCGTTCAACTTATCTTTACAATAAAGTAAATAAAAAGCTTCAGCTTTATACCAAAACTTACCACGAGTGTAAAATATTGCTGGTTACATGGCTAAAAGAGTTGAGCTATGATGAGTGTGAGGTGTTCCTTTCTAATTAGGGCTAATATAATATGATAGGCATAATGCTAGTGGAAGTTACAATACTTGCTATTGCAGCTTCCGATCCCAAGACAGCGTCGTAGGGCTAGTAACAACAACAAAATAATGCATCAGTTCAAAAACCTTACTCTTGACCATGACCTTCATGCGCACACACACTGGTACAAACAGACACATACACAAACATGCATGCACAAAAAAAAACATATAACATATAAAGTATTTAAAATTGTCATTGTTTCGTATAATTTATCTTTGGCATCCTAATGTACCTACAGTTTACTATTGTTTGCAAATTAGACTTGCTTAATATAATTCTAATTATTTTCAACTTGCTATAAAATTATAATCAGTAAATGACTGCAAAGTATGTGTATTTACGTTTTGTCTTAATTAACTTCATATTACCCTGTCTGTGATTCACCTCTGTTTCTCTTTTGGATCGAAAAGAAAACCAGAGGTTAATTAAGGTTAAAATGTTTAAATTATAATTTTCAAATCTTATTATAGTATCACTTTAATATGGAAATAATATAATAATTAGTAATTGATTGCAGAATATGTCTATTTACGTTTTGTCTTAATTAATTTCAGATTACTTATTTAAGTTTTGTCTTAATTAACTTTGTCTCTCTTTGGGACTGAAGGGAAAACCAAAGGTTATTTAAAGTTGAAATATCTAAATTAATATTGTAATATTTAAATCCTACAGTATCATTGTAATATTTAAGTTCTACAGCATCTATTAATGTCATACGGAAGAGCGAGGCCTCCCAATACAGGTATCTTTTTACTTAAAGGGAGTGTCTCAGCTGTCTTAAATTTAAAAAACTGTAAGAATTGAAATAAAAATATTTTATTATTTTTATTATTTTTTATTTATTACTTGCTAAAGCAACAAGTAACCACAAAAATATATCTATTTAATTTTCTAGTCATAGGTAAAGAGCCAACAAGGTCTATCGAAATCGTCTGAAAAGGTCTACAGACTGTTCTGGGATGGCCCATAAGGCCTATAGTTCGCTGAGTTTGGTGTTTATAAGCAACACAAGTGTCACACTTAGCAATAAATTTTGCAACGTCTCTATACATGCCTTTCCAAAAATACCTACGCTTGACTTTCATGCATGTCTTAAAAACGCCAAAGTGAGCATTAGTAGGGGTAGAATGATTATCAACAATAACCATTTCTTTAATTTCGGAAGGTATAACCTCTTTCCAATCATATTCCGAAGTAAGTAAATTGGTAGAACGCGCTTTGCGAAAAAGTTTATTATTTCTTATAAGGTAGTCAGGACAAGAGGTACGATTATCAGAGCACTTTGCCAGCATACTATTATACCATTCATCTGAAGACTGAGCCGGGTTGTAGTCAATTAGAGCTATAGGAACTGAGCGAGACAAAGTGTCTGGGACTAAATGATCCTTACCTTTCTTATGTTTTATTTCAAAATTAAAAGCCGATAATCGTATACTCCATCCGGCTAAACGGCCTGTGGGGTTATTCAAATTAAGAAACCATTGTAACGCAGAATGTCAGTCGTCTGGCAACACTGCCATTGAAAGCACGTCTGACGAGACCGTATCGATTAAATAAATCTCCTTGGGATTCTCGTACGCGAAATTACTCAAGATAGCAGCCAACTTCTTGTTAAAACAGGCTACCATACGGGTGCTCAGTTTTTAGCCGATTTGACGACCGTTTCTCGCTATATCTGTGCTTTGATTCTGTGTCACCTTCCATGTAACCAATCCAGCATCGAAAACCGAAGATACTTGGTGATCCAACGACCATCCAGACTGCGGCACAAGCGATCATCTGTTTGCCGAATATAACTATTTTCCCGCAAAATCTACACTGCACATCCTTGAAAACCCGTCACGGAACATTCTTCCAGAAAGATTGAAGGTACTGTTTTAATATTCCACCCTCATTTAATTGAAGTTTTTCATCTATTTAGAGGTCCTCATCATCTGAGTCATCACATCACAACACGAAAACAAAACTGACAGTGACAGGCGACAGTTGTCAGCTGAGATTGACGTCTTCTGAAAAATTTGGATACACCACCACTATTATCGTATCTTGTCGTACAACTCGGTTGGGTGCAATTGTCACTACACCACCACTATCGTCACTGGGTTGAAACAATCTGTCGGTCGGATATTCCTTGTTAACACACCACCACCATTGAGACAATTATGGCCCACAACAAAAGGTTGTGTGATGCATGCGGCGACGTGTTGGATCTTAATACCATAGACTTCAAGGAATGTCAAGAATGTGGCAACGACTATCACTTCCTGTGTGTTGGCTTGAAAACCCCGATTCAACAGCCATCGATGCCCTGGGTCTGCCCTTCCTGCAACTGCTCCAAGCCCAAAAATCACGACCAAGAGTCGCCTCTCCGCGTAAATAGCTACAGCAACGTGAACATGACTCGGGGATCGAGCAAAGCACCCAAAGAAATGTGCAAAGGAAAGGCGCAAGTAGAGGCTGTGGGAGGAAAATCTTCAGGTAACAACGACGACCTTATTACCCTCCTGAACCTTGTTAAATCATTAAAAAATGATGTCAGCATGCTGATAAAAAAGAACTCTGATCTTGATTTAAAAATCGTAGGCATTGATGATCAAAAATCTCAACTTACTGTAACGTTGTGCGAAATGAGTAATGACGTCAAGCTTTTAACAACACAAAATGTAACTCTCACTGCAGACGTCCAGGAGTTAAAGAGTAGTTTGAACTTGGCAAATAGCACAATATCATCACTATCCTTAACACTCGCTGACCTGAACTTGTGTAATGTCCACAATCATCAGCCTAAACAGCCTACCAAGACCAGAAACCGGCGGCGTCGTGGCAAAAGCACTCAAAATGATGCACCCGGCGGTGATGATGAGGACCAGACTCAGAACCAGTCAACAGATGAGACCTCCACGGGCACTGAGCCACCACCTATACCTGAAACTGACGATGCGGTGAATGAACACGATGACAGCAACGAAAAAGAATCAAACAAGCCATGGCAAACGGTAACAAGGAAGCGAAAACGCACAACCACTTCAGTAATTAAAGGTAGCGCTAATCCAAAAACATTAACACACATTTTCTCAGCAGATAGGATATTTAAGGTTCATGTTTGCTTTTTACATCCCGAAACAACAGTTGAGGCAATGAAAACTCACATTCAACAGTTTGGTACAGGCAAATACGACATTATAAAACTAAATATAAAACATGGCAAATATGCATCTTTTGTTATCTCCATACCAGAAGGGGAAGCAAAAATTTTTCTTAATCCTGAGGCTTGGCCTCAAAACTCTGAAGTTCGTCAGTGGTTTCCAAGATCTGCCGGAGGAGCCCGCACCAGCCGCCTCTCCGGCAACAGACAGTAGGAAGTCCTATCATCAGGAGAATATCCGATGCAATACCAGTGGTAACCAGAATGATGGCACTGCATGTGAGACTTTAGCGATACTGAGCCAGAATATCAACCGCCTCAAGAATAAAACAATCAAACTAGAGTGTGAGCTCCAACTGCATGCCAACATCGATGTGGTCTGCATCACCGAGCACTGGCTGAACACTGAACAGCTCGCCAGCACTCACATTGACAACTATAAGCTCAGTGCTAGCTACTGCAGACCAGTGCGTGCTGGTGGCGGCGCATGCATTTACACCCGTAACTCTCTGATGACAATAGAACGTCCTGATGTGGTTGCACTGTCTGTTGAGACACATTTTGAAATTTGTGCTATTGAAGTAGTTGGTAGGGACCTAATAATTGTGTGTATTTATCGATCACCGTCAGGGGAAATATCCTTGTTTGTGGACAAACTCTTTGAGCTATTATGTCTACAAATTATTCAAAGTCACAAAGTATTGTTGGTCGGTGATATTAATATTGACTTACTAACTTCGTCTCCGACCAAAAAAATTTTGTTGGACACCTTGAAACCTGCATGTTTTAGGTCGTTAGTTAACTTTCCAACAAGGATAACTGATAGTACAAGAACTTGTTTGGACCATGCCTATACAAATATACCTAAAGATAAAATACATACAGTAGAGCCACTTGAAATGTTTGTATCGGATCACACTGGAGTTTTGATTGAATTTGGTGGGCTGAAAAAAATCCAATGCAACAAAACCATTGATAGGCGGCTTTTCTCTGACCTAAATAAGTATAATTTTATTCAAAGCATTTCATTGTATGATTGGTCATCAATTATTGACAAGAGTGACTGTCCCTGTTCAGCACTTGAATTAGTTATAAATGTGTTAATTCACCTATATAATGTTTATTTTCCAATTAAGTCCTACCCTGTCCGAGACAATGTTAAAGCCTGGGTCACCAACGACGTGGAGCAATTGCGGTACAAACTGCACCAAAACAAGAGTGCACTAGCTAAAACTCCTCAAGATGTATCTTTGCAGAACTCACTTTTGTTGGTAGAGACTGAGTACTTTGCTAAATTGTGGTCTGTACGAGGGCAACACATTAATAGTGAAATCGAAAAGAGCGACAACATTTGCAAAGCAGTGTGGGCCGTGATAGCCAAGGAGACTTGTCGTGACAAAAAGAGTAACGGGCTTGACATTTTAGTGGCGCGCGCTGACGGTGGGTTATCGTCGACAGCGCGTGCCACTGACACCGCGCGGCGTCTTAACCGCCACTATATAGATGCGTGCTCAAACTCAAGTGTCATGCCTGACATTACCACCGCAATGTGTTTCTTGGACGACTACCTTGCAAACCACCCTGTTTCTAATTTCATTTTTAATGATGTACATTTATATGAAATGATTAAAGTAATTCGAAAAATTAAAGTTAAAAATTCAAAAGACATAAATGACATGCCATCATCACTCTTATCATTATTCACACCTGGCTTCATTGAGTCGTTATGCTTATTATTTAACGAATGTGTCCATAGGGGCAAATATCCTAGTTGTCTTAAGATTGTTAAAGTACAGCCAATTTACAAAGGCAAAGGTGAAATGGATGCTCTAAAAAACTATAGACCTATATCTATAATCCCCATATTATCAAAAGTGTTTGAAAGTTTAATGAGTACACGACTAATGAGGTTCATAAGCTTAAATGGCTTTCTCAACCCACAGCAGTACGCGTATCAACGTGGTCGCAGCACGGTTGATGCGGCACGCGATTTAGTCACCAGGGTGCTTCATCACCTCGAGGGTGGGTGACAGGTTGCAGCGATATTCTGTGACCTGTCGCGTGCCTTCGAGCTCGTCAATCACACCCTGCTCCTCAAGAAGCTTGAGAAATATGGAATCACCGGCTCGTTTCACAGCACTATTGCTTCCTTCTTGAAGGAGCGGCAACAGTTGACTGCTGTGAAGGAGGCTCGGTCAGAGTTAGAGCTGATTGGAGACAATTCAGTACCACAGGGCTCCGTAATGGGTAACAATTTGTTTATAATCCTCATGAATGATTTGACATCAGCTGTGTCGGATGCTGAGGTAGTAATGTTTGCTGATGACGGGTGTGTCATTGTCTCAGCAAGCTCGCATAGTTTATTAAAGTCTAAACTTCAAACCACAATGAATGACGTTCACACATGGTTTCGGGCGAACGGAATGACACTCAATGTAGAAAAGACTAATATCATACACTTTGGTCTCAGAGGCAAGCGCCCCCATAATTTAAATATTTCTTGCAACGGTTCGACTGTACCACAGGTTAATCAGGTACGGTATTTAGGATTCGTCGTAGACTCCGGACTCACGTGGACCCCACACATCGAGACGCTTGTAGGTAAGCTTTCCTCAGCTTGCTATGCACTTGGAAGACTCAAGCACAGCATAAGCACCTCAAATATCCGGAAAGCTTATTTTGGGTATTTTCACTCTGTGCTAACCTATGGTGTATGTTTATGGTGCACTGCGGCTGACAGGCTCAGAGTCTTCAGAGTTCAGAAAAGAGCTATTCGTGTCCTGGCTGGAGTAAAGTGGGATTGCCCTGCGAGGGAACTGTTCAGGGTGCATAAAATACTTACCCTTCCTTGCGCGTACATACTTGAGGTCGCAAAATTTGTTCGGTGCAACCTTGGACAGTTCCCTACGAGGGGTGACTCCCAACGAGTTAATGTCAGGGGGCGCAATAATATTGCTATACCTTTTCACAGACTTGAAAAATCAGCCAAATTTGTGCATGTAATGGGTGTTAAATTATACAACAGGATACCGAAAGAAATTATAGAATCTGAAACACTCGGTAAATTTATTGCTGGTTTAAAACGGTTACTCGTCACTAAAGCCTTTTATACGATTGAGGAGTTTCTTCATGATCCATGGACTTGCTGACCCAGGCTATTAGTTTTAGTTATATCATGCGCACTTTGTTACCGTGATGTAGGCTTAAATTACCTATGAGTATTAATTTATGTACAGATAAAAATACCTTGACTTGCTTTAAGGTAGTTATTGACTAAGTATATTGTAATACCTACTGACTTATAATTGTAAGATTATAAATAAATAAATGAATGAATGAATGGTCTGTATAAATAGTGTTTTAGCTTAGCATAAATGGGGCGTATTAAAAGATGGTATTAAAGTAAACATCTTCTATTTTAAAGATAAAATATTACAACAAAGAACAATGCTATTATTGCGGCCGTGGATGTTGTAAGAGTGAGTGCGTGACTACGCAAAAACGAAGGATTGACTCGATACGCCTGTTCGACCAGAGAAGGCAAAAACTCGAAGCGATGGTTCTGTTACTAGTGTCTAAATTTCTTTGGCACTACGGCCTGAACATCTTCCCGCCTCGTTGAAAGCTTCAACTTTCAAAATCTTCTCTAGAAGGCAGGGGACACAGTCGTGTCAGAGGTCTTCGTACGCATCCTCTGATAGTGTTGACGTCCGCGACTCTAGCAACACCGTCGGGTCCAGGAAACAGTCGAATAATCCTGCCAAGACGCCATTGCAATGGAGGAGCGTTGTCTTCATGTAGCAAGACCAGGTCTCCAAGATTCAGAGTCTTAGTGTTGGTCTTCCATTTTAGCCTCTGCTGTAGTTCACAGATGTATTCCTTCTGCTAGCGCTGCCAGAAACCTTGACGGAGCCTTTCCAGGTAGAGGTAGCGTTGATTAATGCTTTTAGTGTGCTCTGGAGCAGGTGACGGGAGCGCTGTTAGCGGCCGACCGACGAGGAAGTGCCCAGGAGAGAGGGAGAGGAGGTCGTCAGGAGAAGAAGACAAGGGACACAAGGGACGGCTGTTAAGAATAGTCTCTACTTGCGCAAACAAAGTTGAAATTTCTTCAAAGGTTAAGTGACCATTGCCTATAACGCGACGTAAGTGGTATTTTGCGGATTTAATACCTGCCTCGTAATACCCTCCGAAGTGAGGAGCGTAAGTTGGCGCAAAGAAGAATTTTATACCTTGTTGATTTACAAAGTCAGATATTGGATCGGCATTGCTTTTGATAAACTCTCCTACCTCCTTTGCAGCAGCTACAAAATTACGCCCGTTGTCGCAGAAGATTTCTGCCGGTTTTCCTCTACGAGCTATAAAACGACGAAGCGTCATAACAAAAGCATCTTTTGTAAGATCACTAACACCTTCCAAATGAATGCATTTATAACGCAAGCATATAAACAAACAAAGATAGCATTTGATTAAATGGCTACCACGGCCTTTGCGATTTAGAATGTAGAACGGACCAGCAAAGTCTAATCCTACTGATAAAAATGGAAAGTCAGGTGTTATTCGCTGAGACGGAAGATTACCCATTTTCGGAGTTAGTGTTTTTCCACGAACGCGCCTACAGCGCACGCATCTATTGACTGTACGTCTAGCGAGGTGACGTCCATTGACTGGCCACACAGTTTCCCTAACGGTTGCTTATAACAGTTGCGGACCCGCGTGCAAACTACGCAAGTGTTCTTGTTCAAATATCAACCGAGTTAAATGATGCGAGGAATGCAAAACTATAGGGTGTTTCTTTCCGTAGGCATAGTCTGAGGCGTCAATACGTCCACCAACTCGAATCACATTGTTTTCATCTAAAAACGGAGATAAAGATAATATTTTAGATTTTGGACTTAAAGGCTTGCCCTTTAATAACAAATCATATTCGATATCAAAAGACTGACTTTGAGCCATAGTGCATAATGAATGAAAAGAATCCTTTAGTTCGTTAACAGTCAAACATCCTGTATGTTTACTAAGTGGGTGTCTAACATTGTATATGAATCTTTTTACGTACGCGAATGATCTTTGTAATCTATTGAGTTTGGAATATTTTTCGAAATTTACAATCGGTTCTGAAATATTTACCGGGTTTGATTTAACTTCAGGTAATTCTTCTTCGTACGATTTATTTAGAATGGGCCATTCAGATTCGTCTCTATTCAAAAAGCTAGGGACTGACCACCATGATTCCAATGAAACCAGCTTCCTGGGATCTACCCCCCTGGATATAAATTCAGCCGGGTTACAATCAGTGGGAACATAGCGCCATGCCGATGACTGTGTAATTTCGTGAATTTCGTTAATACGATGAGCAACGAATTACTTTAACTTTTTAAGATCGCTATGAATCCACCCAAGCACTATGCTTGAGTCGCACCAGTAAACAATGCGCGTCGGCTGATACCTAAGCACGTCTGTGACGGCTTTACAATGTCTCGCAGCGAGAAGGGCAGCGCACAGTTTGAGGCGCGGCATTGTTGTGGGCTTTAAAGGCGATACCTTTGACTTGGAGCATAATAATCGTACTGTGGCGTCATTATTAGTATTTATCGAGCGCATGTAGACACACGCTCCATAAGCACATTGAGACGCATCACTAAAGGAATGCATTTCAATTGATATTGGTGAATCGCATAGGACTGATCTAGGGACTTGTAAATTTTGAATGTGAGGCAAATTTTTTGAAAATTCTTCCCATTTTTCTTTTATATCTTGTGGTACCGTTTCGTCCCAATCAAGTTTCCGTTCCCATAGCCTCTGCCAGATTATTTTAGGCTGAATAATGCTAGGACTTAAAAGATCTAAAGGGTCGAAGATTTTAAAGGAAGCAAACATCATAAATCTTTTTGTAATTTTGTAATTTTTTGAAATCTCTTTAGTAAGAAAATGGATAACATCTTTTGATGGGTTCCAACCGAGCCCTAAAGTGCTCGATGATTCACTGATTGTTAGATTTTCTTGTGTATTAATCGATGAATTTTGAAAAAGAGTAGGTAAGTCACTTTTATATTTACGTAGGTTAAAGCAACCGGCACTAAGTGCTTCTGATACAGCCTTTTGTATATAAAGAAGTTGTGACTCATCGTCAGAACCTGTGATTAAGTCATCTACATAAAAATCATTTTTGATTATGTTTTTGATTAAACTGTCATCGTGCTCTTCCCCCAGCTGAGATAGGCAACGCGTGCTCAAATAACTAGCACTTGCGGTTCCGTAAGTTACTGTATTTAACTGCAGCGTTTTGATGGGCTGACTCTCACTTTCCCTCCACAAAATAAGCTGCAAGTTTCTGTCGCTTTCGTGTACCTGCACCTGGCGATACATTTTTTCAATATCTCCAGTTAGTAGATATTTATATTGTCGTGCTCGTATGAGGATAGAGAAAAGAGAGTCCTGCACATTTGGACCCACCATCAAAATGTCATTTAGCGAAAAACCAGAGGATGAGACAGCCGAACCGTCGTATATGACGCGCAACTTAGTAGATTCGCTACTTTCGCGTAAAATTGAAAAATGGCACAGAAAATAACTAATATCTGGTTTCTTTATTGCAGGTTCGGAAAGGTGCCCCAAATCAGCGTATTCTTGAATGAATTTAGAGTATTCTGTTTTTAAAGTTGGATTTCGTCTGAATCTCTTCTCGAGATTCAGGAAGCGCTTTTTGGCAATATGATAAGTGTCACCTAAGCAATCAGGATTATCACTCAAGGGCATTTTCACACAAAACGTGCCTGTATTAAGACGTGTAGTGTTAGCTACAAAATGTTTTTCGCATAATTTTTCGTTTTCGGTCATTATCGTTTTTTGTGGGATCTCATCTAGATTCCAAAATTTTGGTAGCAATTCATCGATTTTGTTTGATTCTTGGTTTGAAATTATGACATGGTTACAGTGTATATTATTTTGATTATTTTGTTAATTTTGTTGGTTTTGACTATTTTTTTTTGTTATTTTGATTGTTATTTTGGTTGTTTTGTGATTTTTGTTTATTTTGTAATTTTGCAGAATATATGGGACCGGAAACTAGCCAGCCGAATTTGGAGTTCCGCAGTTTAGGATTTTCAGGACCTAGAGAAAGTTGCTCATTCCCTAAGATGTCCCAAAATACATCAGCTCCAATCAACACGTCTATCGATGACGGTTGATGGAAATTTGGATCGGCGAGTTTAATATGGGTAGGTAGCTTTAGGGCTCGTATATCGATAGGAGTTTTAGGTAGCTCACTGGTTAGTTCATTTAAGACATAGCATGGCAGTATAATACTGAATGAAGAATTTAGTGATTTTAATTTAGTAGCACAACTTTCGACGACTTTGTTAGAGCAATTATTACCAATTCCAATGACCTTTAATGTGTCAATCGGAGTTGAATTTAAAGAAAGTTTATCTTTTAGCGATTTAGTGATAAAAGATGACTGGCTGCCGCAATCTAGAAGTGCGCGAACCGTCTCTGTTTTGTTTGTCTTATGATTGGATACTTCTATCAAAGCTGTGGATAAAAGTACCTGGCTGCTATTTGGTTTTGAGAAGTCAACTACTATCTCAGCTTTGGCTTCTGACCCATCAATACTTGCATTATTGTTTACAGTAGAAGATGGGTTTGGATTATGAAGTAAGCTATTATGATTCTTTTTACACTCACGACAAGGACCCATGCAGCATTCCGACACCGGATGTCCTTGCCTGAGACAGTTTGAACATAATTTGTATTTTTTGACGTCAAAGAGACTTTCTTGTATGCTTTTTGCTTTGAACATGGGATAATCGTAAATTCTATCATTATTATTACAAATTATGCAAACATAACTAGTGCTGGCGGAAAAAGATTTAGTATTTTGAAATTTATCAAATTTATTGTATGGCGGTAAGTTTGAATTACGCGACGATGTTGATGATGAAGACGAGGCTTTATGGTTACTATTATTATTAGTGTTAGAATCTTTGTTTCGGTTTAATGACTCTAGGACATCAGCGCGGTCCGTAATAAATTTTTTGAACTGTTCTAAAGTGGGTAGGTCCTCAAGAGTGTTGCGGTACTCCTCCCATTTCATTAAAGTGCGGCTATCTAATTTAGAGGATAACATGAAAATGATCAACATGTCCCAATGATCAGTCGGTTGACCTAAAGTGTTCAAAGCGCGAAGATTTTTTGTGACATGATCGACCAAAAATCGCAAAGACTTCTCTGACTCGCGCGAAAGTGGTTGAATATAGAACAAAGAATTGAGGTGATGGTTGGTAAGCAAGCGCTTATTATCATACCACTCGAGAAGCAGTTTCCACGCTGCTGCGAAATTATCGGATGACATTTCGAGGTTAGAAATTATTCTGGCTGCCTCGCCTTCTAGGTAATGGAATTTGTGTATAGATGAGATGCTTTTGTTACTGTGTATTAAATTTTCAAAAGAGTCGCGAAATTCCAACCAACGAAAAAAGGTTCCGTCGAATTTTGAAATTTGTATCTGCGGCAATTTAAATCCCGTTTCATTTGATCCGTGAGAATGCAGATGATTTTGATCAGAACACTTCGGCTGAAACTATTCTAGTACCATTTTTGCAAGTGCTATATTTCCAACAATATCTTGCTCAATCTTGTTACGTTCATCTATTTCAAAAGCTAAGTTACTCGGATTTAAAATCTTTATTTGACTTTGTAAATCATCAAACTTAAGAGACAATGATTCAAACTTGCCCAATTTTAGGGTAAATTCAGCAAGCTCCACCTTTGTCAAGCATTCTTTCCTGTCTACGACTGCTTAATAATTTTTAAATTTAGTGATTTGTCCTTTTATTGAACTACGTTGAGTTTGTAGCTCGGCTAATTTCGCTTCTTTAGTGATTTTTTATTGAAATATTCAGTATGTATTTCAAAGTCGAACGTAGACAAGGAAGAAATAAAAAGAAAATAGTAAAGTAATTATAAATCTCACGCTCCTCGTTTCGAAGACACTCGCCGAGCAGATAAGCCGGTGCACGCGCACAGCTGATGACACCGGTGGGTATGCTTCTTCGCGTAGTTAACTCGCAGTTAAGTAATGAATGGTCGCGCTGCGCTGTGCAACGCAACACTAGTCCTGGAATGTTCGGCGAATTTGTCTTAAAGGACGGAAGTATTTTTGCTATTATGCTTAAAATAAAGTAGGTTTAAAACTAATGTTTATACTTGAATTAAACTGGTAATAATAGCCAAAATCTATCGCAAGTATTTTTGCTATTATGCTTAAAATAAAGTAGGTTTAAAACTAATGTTTATACTTGAATTAAACTGGTAATAATAGCCAAAATCTATCGCAATACCTATTTAGGAATATCTTATAGAATATCGTAAATTATCAGTTCTTTTAGCTAAAATAAGTAAAAATATGATTGTAGATTTGTAGTTCTATATAAATGTAGTAGGTTTTTGAATGTAATTTAGCTATTTTATTTAATAATAGCCTGTATTAGGTATAACCACAAAGGTAGGTACAACAATATCTGATCGCAATTTACGTCGTATTTTATTAATTGAAAGGCTAAATACGTTACGACAGGCCTTTAGACAGCCTATCAGTAGGAAATAATGCAATAAAGAATTCATTCTCTGGAATTTGGAAATTTAGTAGGTAGGTAAGGACAAAGGAAAGGCACTTATCTTTTGTCAGACCGCGTCCTATGGTGTGATGCTTTCGCTGCTTCACTGCCCACTGTTGAACACGATGTCCATAAGTTTTCCAAGCTGTCCTCAAATCATTTTCAAGTTTTCTTCAATCCAACTGTTTATATTACCTGGCGATCGTCGGAATGTCGGTGCACGGCGCGGGATAAATCGATGTTCCGTCTTGGAATTTCTTGATATTCTTCAATTTTGCAGGTTCTTCTTATTTCTCCTCATGGGCCACCAATTTATGTTTTAGCTTAGCATAAATGGGGCGTAATAAAAGATGGTATTAAAGTAAACATCTTCTATTTTAAAGATAAAATATTACAACAAAGAACAATGCTATTATTGCGGCCGTGGCTGTTGTAAGAGTGAGTGCGTGACTACGCAAAAACGAAGGATTGACTCGATACGCCTGTTCGACCAGAGAAGGCAAAAACTCGAAGCGATGGTTCTGTTACTAGTGTCTAAATTTCTTTGGCACTACGGCCTGAACAAATAGTAAACTTTAGCCCATTATCTAAATAACAACGCCAATGTTCCAAGGCGGTAATGACGCTGAGTAACTCTCTTTCAGTGATAGAGTAGTTCTTTTGAGCACCTGAGAGGGATTTGCTCATGTACGCAATAGGTTTTTCAACGTAAACGAACTCTTGAGTGAGCATAGCGCCAATACCAAAACTAGAAGCGTCACAGTGCACTGAAAAGGGTTTGGTGAAGTCTAGACGAGCTAAAACGGGTGTAGAGATAAGAGCTGTTTTAAGTTTGTTAAAAGCGGCATTAGCGTCAGCATCCCAAAGGAAAGGTTTAGGTTTACTGCCCTTTTTTCCGGATGAAGTTAGTTTATTTAAATGAGAAACTACTGTACTGAAATCAGGAATGAATCTCCGGTACCAGCTAGCAGTGCCTAAAAATTTTCTGAGTTCTCGACGTGAAGTAGGCACAGGTATATCAAGGATAGCCTGAACTTTATCTGGATCAGTGCGAAGACCACGTTCGTCTACAATATAGCCTAAGTATTTTAATTCTTTTCTAAAGAAAACACATTTCTTGAAATTAACAGTAATATTGGCACTATCGAGTTTAGAAAGAACCTTAGTTAGTAAAGATATATGTTCATCAAAAGTTTCCGTAGCTATGACTATGTCATCTAAATAACAAAAAACCTTGTTATCTAAATCAGCAGAAAGTAAATTATCAATAAATCTTTGTTGGGTAGCCGGGGCATTAGTAAGGCCAAAAGGCATCACTTTGAAACAAAACATTCCCCGACCGGGTACATGAAAAGCGGTCTTGGGTCGATCTTCTTTTTGAAGCGGTATTTCCCAAAACGCTTTAGCGATATTAATGGAAGAAAGATAACGCGCATCACGAAGGTTATCCAAAATTTCGTTAATTAAAGGAAGTTTATAAGCGTCCTTCTTGTTAATAGCATTAAGCTTCCCACTATCAACACAGAAACGCCAGTCACCATCTTTCTTAGGTGTGATGACCACCGGGTTGAGCCAAGGGCTTTCACAAGGCTCTATTACATCGAGTACAAGCATTTCATCAACTTCAGCTGACAGTGCCTTAATCTTCTCAGGCGAGAGACGGTATGTACGTTGTCTTAGAGGGGAATGGTCCCCTGTATCAATACAATGTTCCGCTAAATGAGTTCTGCCTAAGGGTCGAACTTCCGTGCTTATACAACGAAATTGATTAATCATGCTATCTGCTGCCAACCTTTGAGCAGGAGTAAGCGTGTCATAATGAGAGACCTGGTTTTGCTCACAATGAATAGATAAAATGTTAGGTAAAGGTTGTGTACGAAATTGTACATTTCTCAAAATATCTGGAGCAACAGAAAAAGTTTTCCAAAAGTCCATGCCTAAAATAAGTGGTTGCTTAATAGCAGGGATAACATGAGCAGTAATAATAGCCGCAAGCTTATTACAAGAGACTGGTAGATTAATGGTACCCATGGAAGAAATAGGGTATCCGTTAGCAACAGAACCAGTAATCTTGTAGTTTGTGTCTACTGTAAAGCCGTATTTTTCTAATTGTTTAAACGCATCACAGCCTAAAATAGTGATGGGGCTGCCACTATCTAATAGACCAGAGAGGGTAAGTTCATTAACTTTGATATTTAAATAGGGTCTTTCAAAGTCATTTTCATTTTTAAAGAGGATTGTAGAGATGGTTCTATATGACGACATAAAAGTTTTAATCTTTAGTAACCAATCATCCCATTCTTCTTGAAAAACGTTTTTATTAGGGGATTTCTTCTCTCTACAATCCTGCGCTACTAGTTTTTTTTATTATTATTGGTTGGACTTATTTTACATTGAGGACAATCTGTAACTTTAAAGCCTTTGTTGCCACATTTAAAACAAACCAGATTACGGCTCTGGCATTCTCGTAAATAATGAGAATTGTTGCGACATCGCGGACAATATTTAATATTAGCATTATTTATAAAGTAAACTGGTTGACGATATGAAGGGCCTGGTAGGGGATTTTGGTAAAAAGGTTGGTGAGTTTCGGGTGAAGTAGTAGGTGTAGAAAGGGATTCATAAAATTTACATGCTTTAAATAAATTGTCAACTGACGTAATGTTTTGTGGCTGTAACCTGCCTTTTAGTTCAGGAAGAAGGTTTCTTTTAATTATATTAATTTTGTGGGTCTCTGAAAGAGGATCTTGTAATTTGGAAAACAAAGATTCCAAATCTGTAAAATAAAGGACCACTCTTTCATTTGGTTTTTGAAAACGGTTTTCAATTTTCTTAAGGAGTAAGAAATCGGAGTCAACTATTCCAAAATCGGAAGCCAATTCCGATTTAAAGGTCTCCCACGTAGAAAGAGAACTGGCTCTTACCCTAAACCATTCTAGGGCAGGGCCAGAAAGCAAGTCAAAAATATGTTTGTGCAGTGTTGCTTCATCAATATTCCTAACTGAGGCAAATTCTTCTACTTTCTTAATAAAATCCCGAGGGCAGGTATCACCATTAAAATTAAACTTTTTAAGTTCTGATGGTGATGTTTTATTAGAAATCTGGGCAATTCCATGAAGGAACTTGTCCATATCAAACAGGTTGTTTTGTTAAGAGTGTGACGTTGAAGCAGTGAAGAACGTAGTCTCGGAAGCAGAGCAGGAGGGTGGTGTAATAATCAAGTTGAAACGTTTTTGTAAAGTGTTATATTCAGAAGTGGTTTCATTGTATAATTTTAGAAGCTCCTCTAAACAATCAGAGGTATCCAGTCTGGAAAGTCGATCTAAAATGTGGTGTAAATATGTATTAATTTTGTTTTTTATTGCTGTGTTAGGTTTGTTTTCTAATAAAATTATTTTGGATTTAATATCCGCTAGTAAATTCTTAACGTTGTTAATGTCAGTACTGGTATCAAATGGGCTTTCCGAAGGGAAGTCCGATGTTTTCAAAAGCAAAGAAAGTTGCTCCCGAAGCGCAGCGACTGTATCGGCCGGCTCTGCTAGGCGAGCTTTAACTTCGTAAATAAGTTCCGGTTTGTTTAATAAGTTCACGTCCATTATAAAATTAAAAGATAAAATAATCACTAAAATAAGTCGTAGTCAATCAAAGTGTGGACAAATAAATCGTACACAAATCAGGTGTATGATAATTGATGATAAGAGATAATAATAAAAAATAAAAAAATGAGCAAATCAGTTCACGTACATGGTAAAAATTTAGGAGCTAAGGCTCCGCGCACAAGCAACATCAAGCATATACGTAGTTTGGTGACGTAGAATGTAAGATGGCAAATAAAATTGTATAAAAAAAAATATTTAAACAATAATTATTTTTAGGTAAAAAATCTTAATTCACTGGGCTATAAAAGGTACACACAAAATTATTGTTAGGTAAAAATCTTAATTGACTAGACTATAGTAATAAAAACTTTCAAAGTAAAAGAAATTCTGACGTTTGTTTGCTCTGACGTTTGTTGTCCTGGATACGTATTCTATTTTTTTGACAAGCCGTAAAAATTACGATGTTTTGTAAATAATGTCTAAAAATATGTAACACGATGAAAATTGTTTAAAATAAACGAAAGGCGGAGCAGAACGTCTGAAGAGTTGCAAATGCAGCACGCTCAAACACTCGTAAAAAGCAGAACAGTCAAAACAAAATCCATTGTAGTGTGAGCAAATATACAACCACGAAAATTTGAAGCAGTCCGCAGCAATTGGGAATCTGGCAATGTATATGAGCGGAGTAGACAGAGCAATGTGAGACACTTGTAATGGATTCACTCCTCACCGACGGCGATGGCGTAGACGTCAGTTCTATCTCAGTGAATTATAAATAATAAATTGGATTGTACCTCTGTTCCGTGTTTGTGATTGTTTCTTTAATATTTATATTACCACAGCAAAGGGCGCCAGTGTCTCTGAAAGCTACTCAGCGGCAGACAGAAGTTGAGACTCTTCAGGGTGGGGGATCCAAAATGCCAACATAAAGTTAAGAGTTTATTATGAAAAAGTAGGTAAATACAAGGCGGTGGTCGTGCTGCGCGCGGGCAAGTTCGAGCACGACCAGAATCAAAGGTAAACTGACTGTTTTTGACACGAATGACACCGAAAGACAGAGAAAGAAGACATTTGAAATAGGAATTTGGAATTTTGGGCCAGGACAATAGAGCCAGGATCACGAAAGGAGGCAGCATGCGAGGCATGCAGCCCCGCTCCGTGACATAGTAAATGTTATCAAAACACCAATTCGTTTGTAAAAGTAATATTTCGGCATTTTGACTGCCTTTCTAGTGCTATAATAATATCGAGTAAACGCTTTCTCCACAATTTTACAGAACTTTTACTACCCTTTGAAAAAAAGCTGAGTCAAAATAGCCAAAATATTTTTACTCGCATCTTTCTTCTATAACAGTTGCCGAGCTCTATTTTACAGTACGAGTACTTTTACTCCACGTTTGAAAAGGGCAAAATTAAGGTAACTCAATCACTTTTACTCGTCATAGTTGTTCTATAATAGCTCTGTAATAACTTAAGCAATGCTGATTAGCAATATTGAGCGCTTTTACGGAGTTTTTACTCGACAATCCGACTACAAGTCGAATAAACGACTTCAAATTTCTTTTAATAGATCAGAATTGTATTAAATACTTTAATTCGACTTTTTTATAGATTTAAGTTCTATAGCACTGAGAAACCTTTACGATAACAAATCCGGCCATTTTTCAAATAATATAATATTATATTTTCAAATATATAACAAATAGGCACAGGATATTATTTCCTAGTACCAGGGCGTATAGTACCAGGGTACGTGTTTCTGGGATTCAGAGGTGTCTCACAAATGTGTCTCACAAAAAACACTATTAACTGCCACATGTAAAGCTTTCTTGGTGACATAATTTTCGAGATATGATAAAGTTTCTCAGTAGGATATACTCGTAGCTACGATGTGTTCGAGTTACCAAAATGTAGGACAAATTTACTTAAACACTCTCCGCTTACCACAGCCCTTCGAACACTTACTCGTAATTCTATATAATAGGTAAATTCATTTATTTTGTTGTTCACTAACGAATATTGTAGATGTATTAGAAAAATATTTAACCAGTTAAGATAAGAACATGAATGTGAAAATAATTTGTACTATGATGTCAATCAATTGCTTGTTCTGTTATATTATAAATATCTGTCATATTTACATCAAAAATTTTATTGAATAGGTAGTAATAAGTGTTGTTATATTAATATAGGATTAAGATTTTGTACTAACAATAATTATGGATTGTATTATCTGAAATAAAGTATTATTATTATTTCCAAAGATATTTTGAAACTCGACCAGGGGTCGGTTGTTTTCAATCAGGTACGGGCTTATTATTATTATTATATCGTATTTCTGTTTTCCTCTCTTTTCAGAGGTGAGTTCCCTACCTCACGGGCCTTAGCCAAGTGAGGAGGTGTCGTTGGATGAGGTTACTGAAGTTGTTAGAAATTTCCTGACTATGCGGCATGTGTTGAGGATGGTAGCTTTTTGTAGGGTCTGGGTAATGAAAGGATGGATCTGCAAGGTTTTTAATCGTTTCAAGTTTAGAGTGGATTAGGTAGGTACGCCAGATGAATTTGTTTACTTCTTCTGGCCATCTTTTACGCGCACCTGTATTACCCGAGGTGGGCGCAGGGTTGTTGGCCTTTGCCTCCTGCGCAACATCCAAAGGCAATGGCGATCCGATGGTCGACCGCGAAGCCATGGACTGCGGTACGTCGCCCCCCCCCAGAATACTCGGGGCTGCCCGAGCCGGAGTGGTCGGGGCGGGATTATCCAGCGCGTTGTGCGCTGGTACCCGCCTGGGGTACTCTACGTCTATTGCGTCCCGCTTCCGCTTATTATTATTATTATTCTCTTCCATTTACATTTTATTGAATTAGCAGAATTAATTAACCATTTTTTTTATGACATTGACATTGTGGTTATGTGATAACCTGACATAAATTTATTTATATATTAGCATAATTAATGCTATTATAGCCTGCTTATGTAACAAGTCGTTTCAAGGCTTCCAAATTGCTGTTATAGGATCTAAATTGTAATTGATTGTTTGTTTAGCTCGACTTTCTCTAAGCTTCATGTTCTATAGAGACCACTAAAAACCTTAACATCATCAATTGGAACAGTGGAATAATAACTATTTTACTCAGATTATAATTAAATAGGTAACAGATTAGTAAATGTTATCAAAACACCAATTCGTTTGTGAAAGTAATATTTCGGCTTTTTGACCGCCTTTCTAGTGCTATAATAATATCGAGTAAACGCTTCCTCCACAATTTTACAGAACTTTTACTACCCTTTGAAAAAAAGCTGAGTTAAAATAGCCAAACATTTTTACTCGCATCTTTCTTCTATAACAGTTGCCGATCTTTATTTTACAGTACTTTTACTCCACGTTTAAAAAGTGCAAAATTAAGGTGACTCAATCACTTTTACTCGTCATAGTTGTTCTATAATAGCTCTGTAATAACCTAAGCAATGCTGATTAGCAATATTGAGCGCTTTTACTGAGTTTTTACTCGACAATCCGACTAAAAGTCGAATAAACGACTTCAAATTGCTTTTAATAGATCAGAATTGTATTAAATACTTTAATTCGACTTTTTTATAGGTTTAAGTTCTATAGCACTGAGGAACCTTTACGATAACAAATGCGGCCATTTTTCTAGTTGAAGTTCACGTCATCAATAACCAATTCTATTTTTGATTTCTTGTAACGAAATGGATAAGAGATAATGGAAAGTAAAAGAACTGGAATTTACCGTAGAAGAGTTCATAAATAAAAATAAATAATAAAAAATAAATAAAATTCATTTATTTCAAGTAAAAACCCATATCTTATGACTAAATTAAATTACATGATAGTGATACAATTTTATTTTACAAAATTAATTAAATTGGGATTGCAATAGCTGGACTGTTAAGGGCTGTAAATTGGGATATTGCAAGCTCCACATACAGCCCTCAACACCCCATTGTCTGTCCTACTTAGTCTCTCGTTAAAAGACGCGAGCCTTTTTCGCATGAATGCATAGAAGTCATCAACTCTGTTTGATGCAAACATGCCAGACGCACTACACCGCCATGGAAGATATAGCATACAGCGAAAGGCATTGTTGTAATCTACACGCAGCGCGTTATAGGCACGCTGCGTGTAGTTAGTCCATAATTGGCATGTGTATAGCGACTGACAGTATGCACCAAACAGAGTTATTTTAACCTGATTTGTACATTTTGCAAAGCGTGTGGCCAGCATGTTGCTTCGCGCAGCAAGTGATCTTCTCTGTTGTTCTATATCTTCATCATCTTTAAGTTTCTCAATTAAAATATGCCCTAGATATTTAAACTGATTTACGATTTTCAATTTCGAGTTACAAAACATTATATCAGGTACATTAATCTGTTTATTATTGTGTTTAAATATCATAACTTCGGTTTTGTCGACATTATAGGTAAGTCCATGTTCACTTGCGTACTTTTCACATATACTTAGCAAATGCGTCAGCGCTCTGACCGAAGGGCTCAGCAGCACCATGTCATCTGCATAGCTTATATTATTGACACTTTCATTAAGCATGCTGCATCCGACGCCGGTGCTACTGAGCTCCTCGATCATAAAACATTAAAGAAGATGAAAGAAACAGCAGAACATACTGAGTCTAATTTATTATCACTAAGCCATCTAAGCCCAAATCATACTCAAAATGTTAGTGGTTCCGTAGACACAAATAATCTCTGTAACGAGCTCAGTCAAAATTTTGAATGTTTACCAGAAACAAGTCAAGCTCAAAGCGACAGCTCCATATGAATGAGTGAATTTGAACAAAACAACTAAAACTCCGTATATGAACCAAATGATGAAAGTTCCAAAAGTGAACAAAGTGATAAAAGTTCTGAAAATGAACAAAATTATGAAAGTTCGGATAGTGATAACGCCAACCACGATGATAATAGTTTTTGGTTAAATGTAAAAGAGTGGGCACTTCAATTTAATACATCTCATGAATCATTTGAATGTCTGTAATTTTTTTTATCAATCAGTCCATATACATTCATCAGATTCTTCGACGAACGATCTAACTGTCAACTGCGTATTGTTTTTGTCCCGCGTTTTTATACAATTTCTTGTGCAAAATATAGATATTTATAGTTAAAAAAGAGTGTATAGTAATAAAAACACTGTGTTCTGTTGACTGTGCTAAGTGAAAAGATCAAATTTGATCTATTTAGATGCTTTCTTGGTGAAATATTTCCGTCCATCAGTGTGTCACGGACACACGGCAAGTGCGTAATCAATATCCGTCCCTAGTGCGCAGGATTCGCACGGTTACGCGCACTGCAGACCGGTCAATCTTGCCTGCTGTTGCTTTCGGCCGGCTTAAGCGCATTCCATCTCGCTGTTTAGACCGCGCATACTGGATGTCATTATTACGTGAGTTTACTGCACTAGCATACAATTTTTTACTGCCGCCGTAACTGCTCTGTTTTTCGCTGGTTTTAAATAAGCATAACAATGCGAAAAACTGTTCACTCGCCTTAAAAGACTACGGCCAATATTATTAGCCCTCACATGAATGTCACCACCCGCTATGGCACATCAGAAACTTCTGGAAAACCAGATGTATCAATTGCAGATGAAGTTAATTTGGAGTTAGGGAACAGTCTCAACGAAGACTCTAACCTCTGCAAAATGATACAAGGAGTATTGATATCCATGTTCACGAAATTTGAGAGCAAGCAAGACGCCCGTCTCATGGCAATTGAAACTACAATGTCGGCCATAAAATCACAAAATGAAATCATCAAGGTTACGAATGCTGCAATCGAAACATCTGTTGAAAATATGTCGGCGACCCTAGCTACGGTAGAGGAATCCATCAAATCAATTCAAGAAGACAGTAAACAAATTGCTAAAGATATAGCAATAATTGATCAACAGTGCGAGAATCTGGAAAGAAAATTAACTAAAACTTTTATAGACATCAGAAACGTTCCCAAAAAAGTGGCGAATCTAAGAATGATCAATATACCTATCTGAAACACCTATATGATAGCCTAAATATTAAAGTGGAGTATTTTCATATGAGGGACATTTACCGACTACCAAACAAAAAGGATTCACAAACATCTACGGTTGTGGTTGAATTTACAAACAATTACACCAAGAGTCAAGTTCTGACTGCATGTAAGTATTATGCCAAAGGTGATAGGCGCAATCTAATTGCGTCCAATCTGGGCTTCAAGAACGACACAACCAGAATATATATATCTGAGTACCTCACTCCACGAGCTAGGAGACTCCTTTTCTTAGCCAAAAACTCTAAGACCGAACAAGGTTTTAGCTTCTGTTGGTCAGCCGGTGGAAATGTTTATTTAAGGAAAGGTGAAGGGCAGCCTGCTATTCTAGTGAAGGATGAAGAACACCTGCAAAAGATTTGTAAAAATATGTGACTAGCCTACCTACTATGCAATGACATTTTCTTTAAATCAGTAAAATTAGATTTTGTAAACAGTGCGATGCTTTATACCTACATTGTTATTCTACACAACATTAACACAAACCCATTTCATACAAACACAAAACATCCAATGAACTCACACATCATAATCATTATTTTTACACACCACCCAATCTCATTTGAATCTTTACATCCCTCTTCTTTTTCAAATGGCTAATTTTGATGAAAATATATTTCACGAAATTGATGATATTTCAGTAGCAACAGCCTATTTATGTGATAATGCCACCTGTAACTTAACACTGAAAAACTCTCAGAGATCACTTAAAATAATAACGCAAAATGTAAGGAGTATATACAAAAATTTTGATAGCTTCTATGCACACCTTGCAAACCTTACATTTGAAACAGACGTTATTATTTTAACAGAATGCTGGTTAAAGGACAAAGGCCCTATACCTACTTTAGAAGGTTACGTTAGTCATTATTCTAGAATTTGTCAGAATCAAAACGTTGGATTAGTAGATTATGTTAAAAATGATATCCAACACACAGTTATTGAACCAGATACGTTGGGAGCTAGCTTTCTATTGCTAAAAATTATACTGGACACATACATTTTGGCTGTTTATAGATCACCATCAATCTATTACATCGATGGCTTTCTGGACTCTGTTGATAAAATTATTCGTCCATTAAATTCTGCGAAATTTTTTGTATTGGTTGGAGATATCAACATTGACATTAAAGGTGATAGCATTGATAGAAATCGCTTTATGTATATGAATTTAACTGCTGAACTAGGCCTTTTGCCTGGTCATACCTATCCTACAATACTTAATAACTGCCTTGATCATATTTTCCTCAAAACCAATGTTTCTGCATCTGTTTTTGTACTGGAATCTACTGTAACAGATCATTCATCTGTGCTTCTTCAACTTTGTCTTACTTATACAAGAGATACTACAACCAAAATAACCACAAAAATAAATTTTGACGCAGCTGTAAAAGAGCTGGAGTAAGTGGATTTCTCTTTTATTACGGAACACGCTGATGCAAACAAGTACCTTTGTTAATAAAATAACTACAGTTATTAAAAATAATTCAAAAAGTGTTAAGGTTCCATGTCGAAAACGAACTTTAAAGCCTTGGCTTACTCCTGGTTTACTGAAATGCATACGGCACAGGGACAAACTCCACAAAATGTTTAGGAAAGATCCAAATAACTGTATTCTGGAAGTCTCTTATAAACGGTATCGGAATTTTTGTAACGTGTTATTGAGAAGGTTGAAGAGGAACTATGAAAGATCTCTTTTGAAATCAGCTACCAATAATAAGGAAAGATGGAAAGCAATTTAAACAGTTACTGATATCACAAAGCCGAAAATGCCTGCCGAAAAGTTAATTAACTCTTCTAAACGTGCAGCCTCTATTAATAGTATCAACACTTACTTCTCAAACGTTGGTAGACAATTGGCGGAAAATTTTGCTCCGAATATCGACCTTCAATCGTGTCAGGTCCCTTTTATAAACAATACGATTGTTTTACTTCCTCCAGATGAGAGTGAGGTTGAATGCATCATTAACAACCTTAAAAATGACAGTGCGACTGGTTGGGACTCCATTCCATCAAAATTTATAAAACTAGGTAAAACTTGTATTGTGCCCCCACTAAGTTATTTGAACTTTGTTTTAAGCAGGGTATTTTCCCAAATGCTTTTAAGAGATCACTTATAACACCCGTCCACAAGAATGGGGCTCGAGATGAGGTCACCAACTACCGTCCAATATCTGTACTAACTACTCTTTCCAAAATTTTAGAAAAACTTCTAAATAAAAGACTAATAAATTTTATAGAACATAACAAAATATACTCAGATAATCAGTTTGGCTTTAGGTCGAGTAGATGTACTGAAGACGCTGTAACTAAATTAACTGAATTTGTGACAGTACAGTTGGACTCAAAACAAAAATGTTGGGTGTATTTCTTGACCTTGCCAAGGCGTTTGACTCAGTCTCGATACCTATTCTTGTGAACAAATTAGAGCGATATGGCATTCGAGGGGAGGCTCTTATTTACAAGGACTTTCTTAGTAATCGTATTCAGCAGGTAAAAATAGAGAATATATAAGGTGTTTTTTAATTAGACCCAAATATTTCTAGGGGTGGTGTAACTATGATAAGGAAAAAGGTTTATCAAAGTTTTAGAAAAATCCTCCCGCTAGTTTTTTTTTTATAATTTACAAACAAAAAGTCAATTGTTATTTGCAATCATCCTGTAGTAATGATTTCGACCGTACTAAGAGCCCGAAACCAAGCCGAAACCGCCCGAACCGCGCACTCGGCTTGCGCGTGATTGGCTCACGACTCCGCGCTGCCGCCTGTGCTGATACGGAGTGTTCATTTTACGATATTCAACGGTATTGTTTTTAGGATTTTTCTCGAAAACTAGCGTATAGAAATGTAAAAAAATAACACCAATAGTATTCATTTCGATGCTTGAGGTAACGCTAACAATATTTGGGTCTAATTAAAAAACACCTTATATAAGTTCTGATGAATCAGTAACTTTTGGAGTACCACAAGGCAGTGTCCTCGGCCCAAGTCTCTTCTTGTTATTTATAAATGATTTATGTAATTTGTCAATTTCAAATTTCTTGGTATCACGATAGACAGGCATTTGAACTGGAAATGTCATATTGAGCTGGTTTGTAACAGATTAAATCGCTTTGTTTATGCACTCAAAAGGTTGAGACAAACTATATCAGTGGAAGCAGCTTTAATGGCCTATCATGGCTATGTTTCCTCTATCCTTGGCTATGGATTGATACTGTGGGGTAATTCTGTAGATATTGATAGGGCCTTTAAACTCCAGAAGAAGTGCATCCGCGCAATATGCAACGCTAAATTCGATGACAGCTGTAGACCTCTTTTTAAACAACTTAATATACTACCCCTTCCTTGTATGTATATTAGAGACGTGTGTATTTTTGTTGCCTCAAACCCAAATTATTGGAAAACTCGTGGAGAAGTTACATTACGACAAACAAGATCAAAGATTATGAATTTACTGTATCAACCTCTTGCTAGGAAAGACATTTACAAGAGGAACATATTTAATATGAGCATTTTGTTATTTAATAAGCTACCTGACCATTTTAAAATTATGACTAAAGATGCACTGAAAAATTGTTTGACGAAATGGCTATTAAAACATTGCTTTTACAGTGTGAAAGTATTTCTAGATTTTAAAGTTAATTAATAGTTTAATTTTGACATATTTAATATTGACACACTGTATATAATTTTAATTCCCATTAGATATATTTACTCTTTACTCACTGTACTCTTTTAACTTAAGATCCTCAACTACTGTTTTCTTGCGAATAAAGATATTTGTATTTGTACAAATGGAAAAATTTTTACTTACGTTGACGATACTGCGTTGGTTTTCCATGGCGAGACTTGGGATGAAGTATTCCGTCACGCCGAAACTGGACTCCATATGGTTGCCCGCTGGTTAAGAGCCAATTGTCTTACCCTTAATGTAAACAAGTCGGTATATCTGCAATTCTCTATAACGAAATTTAAGCCTGACTTACCGGACCTTAAGGTTCATTACTGCGATTACACTTATGGTGACAGGTGCTCATGTATAACTGTCACAAAAGTATCTGCAGTGAAATATCTTGGTGTCCTCTTAGATGATCAGCTTAATTGGTACAAACATTTGGAGCTCGTCACATCGCGGGTTAGGAAAACTATTTGGTTAAAAAACTAAGATACGTGGCCGACCTTGAACTCATTCGTTCGGTATACTATGCGTTGGTCCAATCTATCCTAGGTTATTGTATTCGAGTTTGGGGAGGAGCTTGCAAATCTTACATGATTCATCTTGAGAGAGCACAAAGGTCGCTACTCAAAGTAATGACCTTTAGTCCATTTAGGTTTCCTACAAAATCTCTTTATGAAAAAGTTAAGGTTCTTACGGTAAGACAGATTTTTATTCTAAACCTTGTTTACAAGCAGCATTCTAAGACTGAATGTGATGAAAAGAGCTACAACAAAACACGTACAATCAGAAATGTAGGCCCATCTTTGAATTGCAGTACTGCATTCGCAAGACGCCAGCACGCATTCTTACAACAATAAACAACAATAAAGTAAATCGGCAAATCAATATATTTTCCCTCACCCTGCGTGAGGTAAAACCTAAACCTATGACGTGGTTGCTGTCATTAGATTACAATCAGACAGAATTACTGCTTTTGTGATTCCTCTTGTGGGTTCTATTTATATTTATCTTATTTAATATTTATCTCATAGGTCATACAAACACTCATACACACACACACACACACACACACACACAAACACCCTTTCTCACAATACGCACGCACGCACTTTGATTGTTAATTTTAGTTTACCAATAATAGATTGTTTGTTTTATTATTCATATTACTTAGTCCATCGGCTAAGGAGAAGCAAACTGGTCACCGTTACACAAGTTTTTACTTAGCTCGGGACCAGAGTGTTTAATTTAATTTGTTAAATTTTTGTGAATAATAAACTATTTTATTTATTATTTATTTATTATACACGTGAATTAGAGTTAACTAACAATAAAATTCTCTGATGTGTATTCTAGTAGTTGTGCTCCTGAAACCCAGTGATTGACACAACACAAAAATATCAAGATTTTGATTTTGTGACGTTGCTTACGTTAATGCTGTCGACTTCGGAAGAAAAAATGCTGCTCTTTGAACTTGACATCAGTTTCGATTTCAAATTTGTGATTAATGTTGTTTTTTGTTTTTCTATATTAGGGAACCCTAAAATATAGTTAACATGGCTGCATCAAGTGCTATAAGGGCAATCCGAACACCTTAATTTAAGTTATGATCATAAGAATGAGAAATAACAGTAACTAGGTAAATGAAAATGATTTTATTTTAACACTTTCAGTGTTCGGATAAATCTACAAAGTAGAAAATCGCTAAATTTCACAACCACAGGCAAGATTCGAACCTACGTCTTCTGCGTCAGTACCGCAGACGCTTTACCAACTAGGCTACTGTGGTGCTGCCACCTAGTAAGCATGAAATGTACTAGCCCAACTAGTTCATTATTGCAAATAGAATTCAAGTCGAAAATTGGTAACACTACGTATAATTGAAAATGATTTTATTTTAACACTTCCAGTGTTCGGATAAATCTACAAAGTAGAAAATCGCAAAATTTTACAACCACAGGCAGGATTCGAACCTGCATCTTCTGCGTCAGTACTGCAGACGCTTTACCAACTAGGCTACTGTGCTTATAATGTCATTGATAAAAATAATGAAAAATATCGGTCCCAAAATTGGTCCTTGTGGAACACCTCTACTTAGAGTTACAAGCCCAGATTTGCCTATTTTTTCTGACCTATCTGACCCCACTTACCTGACCTCTACATATTGTTTTCAATGACTCATATAAGACTCTATCAACTGTAAAACCTTTCCTTTAATACCATAATGTTCTAATTTCTTTAATAAAAGTGAGTGGTCTACTAGATCGAAGGCGGAACTTAAATCTAGAAATAATCCAGCTTATTTCTGTTTCTCGTTAATTTTAGTCAGTATAGCCTCTAACAACATATCAACCGCATCAGATGTCCCCACACTGCGTTGATATCCGAACTGTCTCGTCTGAAGGACTCCATGTTTTTGTACATGTGCTGATAATCTCTTTTTAATAAGTTTTTCGAATATTTTCGATAGTGTTGGTAATAACGATATGGGCCTGTAGTTTTGAGGGTCCAATTTTTTTTTTTTTTTTTGTAAATTGGTATAATTTTAGCAATTTTGAATTAATCCGGAAATTGACCTTTTCTTACACAACTATTAAATAAATGGGCTAGAGGGACTGCTAGCAGATCAATGTTGTCCTTCACGATTGAGATAGGAAAGTCGTCATAGCCCGAAGAGGTTTTATTTTCGCACTCACGTACAATTTTAACTATTTCCTGAGCGGTTACTTGCTGGAAAATCATTTTTATCATTTACTCTAGCCACTCCATTTGACACAGGTCTCCATTTGACGACAATTGCCTCTTACTAAACTCCGCAGCAAAAATACAAGCAAACTGGCATGGATTATCTATGATTTTATTATCTATTTTGAGAATTAGGCGTTCTTTTCTGCTCGTTTCTCTTTTAGAGCCGAGATTATTAATGATTTTCCAAATACTTTTAGATTTGTACTTTCCATTCCTAATCCCACACTGTACTGCCAAGCATCTTGCTTTAACAAGTACCTTCCTATATATTTTAATATAATTGGCCTTATAAACAAATAAGCTGGAATCATTGTGAGTACTATCTATGTGGCGCAACACTCTTTTCATTTAACTAGAAGTCTTTATACCATTTGTCAACCAACTTATCTTGCCTACTCTATTTTGTTTAATTTTCCTCATCTTTTTCTTAAAAAAAAAACATCGAAATGTCTCTACAAAGCGTTTTAAGAAGCCGTTTAAGCCGAAATCTTGCCAATTCAAATAAATCAAATCTTTTAAAGCTGGAACGATCACAGCGAGCAATATTAAAAGTTAGTAATTTCTTACCCTATCGCTTCCCAACTAAAAAACTATATGATTATACGAAGGTGCTATCAGTTAGACAACTGTATATACTAAATGTTATTCTTCTGAAACATTATTTACTTACCTATGATCCTGATCAATTAGTGAACAGACGCCGCAGTTATAATATATGCGCTAGTGTGTCCTGTCGTACTTCCTTTGCCCAAAGATCTTTCTACTTTCTAGGATCCTACTTATATAACTTTGTTAACAAAGAACTTAATATTTATGAACTTTTGAAAGCAGAAGTCAAGAAAAAGGTTTCCCTTTGGCTCATGTCATTAGATTATGATACGGTAGAAACCTTACTAATGCCATTATGTTGAAGTTACCAAGCCTACATACTACTCATAAATACCTACGCACTATAATATTCATACTCACACTACGTACACTCACGTACACGCACACACACACTCACACACACACACACTTTCATAATGACACACACTGAATTAATATTCTAGAATTATTTTAAGTTATATGTATATCTTTATCTCTTGCTATCTTTGTTCTTACTTTTTAAAGGAGTCTTAGCCGTGTGATTTTCGTGATGGGGTTGGGAGCCTGGTGATCTGTCATACAGGTTTTTCCTAGTACGGACACCAGGCTCTCACAAATCAACAATTTTTTATTGTATACCTACAAACTCCAAGTGTACCTACCTGATATATAGAAATTGTTTTTGTGAGAGCAAATAAACGCTTTATTTATTATTTATTATTATTATTTATTAATTACTTTCAATGATATTTTGTCTAAACGCGTCTCTGTTCCTTTTGTTGAAAGCTCTACGCTCTATGAAAACTACTTTTTCTTTCCAGTTCTCTGTTTGCCCTCTTTCTACTCGTACGAGAATGCTAGCTATAACAGCTGCATGACCGTCAGCTACTTGATTATGGTCTAGTTATGCATTGAGCACCATGACCTCTGAAATATTAGTAAAAACATTTTCAATAAAAGACTGTGCCCCATTTCTTATGAAATTAACATTGTCAATTAAATATCTAAAATTATAACATGTCAGTAGGCTAATAATTGACGACTTATTCTGTGATTCCTCCAACATGTTTATATTAAAGTCACCCAATATGATTACTTTTTTGTCAAAATATAATTGTAGTATTGTTGTCATGACAGATATTCTGATCTCCAATATTATAATATTTAAGTCACCAGTGTTTACTAACTTTTCATAGCTTTACGATATTGTTCATAAATAGTTGTTGTATTAACTCCTTTGTACGAGCTGTCAGAGAGCGGCGGCTTTTCGACCAATCCCAGCGTTTTATGGAAAGGGTAATATCGTAGTGGGAGAGGTCTCTTGAACGTTCGAGCCAGCCTCGCTCAGGCAGTCGTATTTTGTTCTTCAAACTGGGAGATTCTACCTTTAAAAGAGTAATCACGTATTGTGTAAAATTATGAAGACTATTCTTCATATGTATGGTATTGTGTTAATACCAGGCCACTCAGAAAGTATTGCGAAAAATAGTTTTTATATATGGGAGACTGGCCGGTCAGAATCTTTTTCGAAAATATGATTACTTGTAAGTAAAAATATGTGTGTTCCATTTTCAAAATTTCCCTCCACATTTTTTGCGAGCCAATTCAAAGTATCGTGTCTTACTGAAAAATGGATCTGCTCCGGGAACATTTTAGAGCTATGATTTTTTACGATTTCAAGTGTCGCCTGAAACCGGATGAATCGTTCGATAGACTTCAAATGGCATTTATGGATGAAGGCCCCTCCAAGGCAACCGTGTATCGTTGGTATAACGAATTTAGGCGCGGTCGACCAACCTTGGGGGATGAAGAAAGAAGCGGTCGCCCTTTGACGGCTATTACGGAAGAAAACGTGCTAGCAGTGAAAAATTTAATCCAAGATAATAGGCGAATTACATATCAGGAGATTCAGCACATATTAAAGATTGGATCGGGAAGCGTTCACGAGATTCTACACGGGCATCTTCGCGTGAGGAGGATAGTATCGCGCTGGGTGCCGCACTACCTCACCGACGCTCAGAAGCAGGCCCGGGTGGAATGGTGCCGTGATATGCTGAACAAATTTGAAGCAGGCTCGTCTCGGCGTGTTTACGACATCGTAACAGGTGATGAGTCCTGGATTTATCAATACGATCCAGAAACCAAGCGCCAGTCGACAGTTTGGGTGTTTCAAAATGAACCAACGCCTACCAAAGTGAAGCGATCTCGAAGCGGGGGGAAGATTTTGATCGCCAGCTTTTTTAATTTGACTGGCCACTTGGCCTCAATTCCCTTACGAGATCAAAGAAGCATCAACGCCGAATGGTATACTACCAAATGTTTACAAGTTTTTTCTGTTGTGAGCAACAAGCGACCAAACACAGGGCTCCGCGGACTACTGCTCCACCACGACAATGCGCCTGCACACACCGCGCTCAAAACGAGGGACTTCCTGGACAGCACACCAGTCAAACTCCTGGGTCACCCTCCTTACAGCCCTGATCTAGCACCGTGTGACTTCTTTTTATTTCCAAAAATAAAAAATCAGCTCAAGGGGATACAATTTTCGTCGCCGGAAGATGCGCTGGCTGCGTTCGAGCAGGCTGTAAACGAGGTGTCTACGGCGGACTGGAAAAAGTGTTTTGAAAACTGGTTCAGACGCATGAATCTTTGTATAGAGGCTGGTGGAGAGTACTTTGAAAAGATTTAATAAAAATATATGTACCTGTAGAACAATTTTTTTTAGTGTCGCAAATATTTCTGAGTGTCCCACGTACATACATACAGATTCAGATTCAGATAATTTATTCACGAATAAAGGTTTTTACAATAGGGTCTTAAAATTTAGCATGCACTTAACTTTATTCTGCCAGTTTAGGCGTGTAAATATAGGTAGGTATTAATTAAATATATTATTTGGCAAATAGGAAGTTTAACAAAATTAAAAATTTAAGCATACAATTCATATTCATCGTTAAAAACAATAAAATAATAACAATAAAAAGCAATAATTAATTACACAGATTCAAGTAATTAAAATGATTGAGAAGGTAAGTAATGTCAATAAATTTAAATTAGTCGAAGTATAATTACAAAAAATTCTTATCATTAAAGAATTCAGAAAGGCTGTAGTAGCTCTTGTCAATTAAAATCTTTTTTACATACATACATAACATCACGCCTCTTTCCCGTTGGGGTAGGTTACCCTGCTACGATCTTGACATACTTCCCTTGCTTCCTGTACTTTCATCAATCCTTTCATACATGCTCGTCGGCTTAGGGTACTTTTAACCTGGCCTTTATTCAGAACGTCCGGAATTTGGTCCTGGTACGTTCGCCTAGGCCCTCCCCTTCCAATGTTTCCATTCACTCTCGCCTGGTAGATCTCTTTCGTCAATCTTCGTTCATTCATCCTCTCTACATGACCAAACCATCTCAGCATCCCTTTCTCGATTTTGGTCACTACGTCTTCTTTTACGCCACACCGTTCTCTTATCACACTATTTCTAATCCTTGTAACGTTGTACGTTATATTAAGTTAAAAATACTAAAACGGAACGCATTTAACAGCGACTCAACTGCGCGTGCGCCTATATCGCACCGGCAACGGTCAGCGGGACCTTGAGGCTTGACCTTTCTCCCAGTCGCCGTATAACGATTGGAGTAGACGCACGCTAGCCTGTCTGAGCGTTTCCCGCCATCAGAGCGCAATTAATACCATTCTATAATTTTATTTTTAATAACATACATTTTATGTCTTAAATTTTATCAAGTGATCATTATAAAGTGCTTTCTCAACCCCACATACTTGGGTAAGTGTTGAATATTGCATTCTTTTTGCTACAATGCCAAATTAGCGTAAGCCGTATTTTAAGTTTTAAAATATCCGTATTGATCTTTAATCATGCGTAGTGCGTATTTTACACAGCGTAATCATAATTTTTATTTCGCAAATCATTGTTACCATGTTTTCTTGCTTCCATCATGTAGTACCCACTTATTGTGTCATTGTATTTAATTTTCATTTTTTAAATTGCACATTAATTGCATTTGTTAAATGTTGCATTCCGTTCTGATTGTGACCACAGCCACATTACAATACCGTAAGGTGCTTTTCTGTTTTTGCCCTGTGGTTCACAATCGACGGAAGGCAATGGAATGTGGATCGTCGCTTACACGCGCCATTTTCTGATCTACTTCAGGGTGTCAGCTTAGGGCTGAATATTATACAACCTGGTCGGCATCGTGCGACCGGCAGCCGAACGTTATCTTCGGGTTCTCCTGCCAGACGCCCACCGCAAGAAACTCCTGCCCATTTCCGTCCACCTCGCCGAACGTCGCGTGGCTCCAGGGACGGACTCAGGAGAGTACCCGTTTACAACCCTGCGTACGTAAAATCAGGCGGCCTTAAATTCACCCACGACCCCGAATTTGTTTTTTTATTATAAATTAATTAAAATTAAATTCCTTTTTTTTTTAAATATTGAAAGCCATCTTTTTCTTAATTCTCCTTTAGAATTAAGGAGATAGGTTTCACTGGCGCCCTTAACTTGGTAATACAATCATTATATTGGCCTGATTTTGCATTCGTAGGTGGTATTTGTATGTGTGCTTGTTTATTTTTTTTTATTTTTGTGAAACGTTTTTATTTTGTTTTTATTTTTGGTTGCCAGCAACTAAGGTGTACCAGATATTTTAATTTAGTTCTTTTTTATTTCACTTGATTGAAATTCAGGAAAATATTGTAATTTTTTTTTGTTACTTAGTTCAACATATTTTGTGTACCCCTTTTTTATGAAGGTAGTTAAAAAAAAAAAATTTTTTTTTCTTCGTTTTGTAACGGACCTTTTTTTCTGTGTAACTCTCACTGGGTATCTAGGTACACACTAGTTGCAATATTTAATGCTTGTTTTGTTTCTTTTGTTGTTTTGATTTCTGTGTTTTTTATTTTGAGTTGCTACATTCATCATTAATCAACTTTTGCGTACAACCAAAACGTTACCGTAGATTTCATTATTTTTTTGTAACAGAACTGAATTTTATTGAATTGTTTTTGAGTTTGGATGACTTTATTCAACACTGACCCAAGCAATTAATTCAATTTTTTTTATCTCTAGACTCCGCCACTTTTATCATGTCACACCCAATTAAATTTGCGTCTTTGACAAAAAGTGAGCTGGAATATGAGGTGTCCATTAGAGGCGACAAACCAGCTAGTACCGTTGCAGAACTTCGTAAGCAAATTGCGACCTCTAGTAAAATTTTACCATTTGAAGAATTATTAGAGAGTACCTACACGGACTAAGACGATTTGTTAGGAGTCGGTGCTTCGTTAGATCGTGTTAAAGACAGTTTGGATTCAAAAGTTTTGGATGTTAACGAAATTTTACGTATTGAAAATATTTGCAATTACGTATATCATCGTTTTAAGCGCATTTCTTGTGACGAAACTTCAAGGCCACAGTATGATTCGTATGTTCTCGCTTATAAACACTTAACGGAAAAGCTTCGAGCTGCGAAAGCTGAAGCAAAAGATCCTTTTAACGCAGTTCCCGATTATACAGGTGCTCCTATTAATATATCCGTAACTTGTGATCGCGGCATTTCTTCTGATATGTCAAAATTGAAATTTGATGGTAACACATGTGTGCGTGCGTTCATTCAACGTATTGACGAGTTTCTTACAGCAAAAGGCATATCAGATGATAAAATAATGCAGAATTTAACGGAAATTTTTACTGGACATGCTTTACATTGGTGCAGAAGTATCAAGGATCAAGTTTCAAATTGGAAGGAACTTGCTTCTCTTTTAAAGAAGGATTTTGATAAAACCGATTATGACTATCGTTTACTGGCAGAAATTCGTGCCAGGACCCAAGGTGAATCAGAGAATATAACCATCTACTTATCTATTATGCATGGTTTATTCTCAAGGCTTTCAAGGACTATGTCGGAGTCAGACAAATTGGAATTAATTTTGCACAATATTCGTCCTTGTTATGCAAGTACCTTAGCGTCATCTCCAGAGATAAAGACTCTTGAAGATCTTCGTTCGCTCTGCCGTAACTATGAAAATGTACAAGCGCGTCTCGCAAATTTTCATGAACCTCCTAAAGCTACTGCAGAAACATTAGGTCCAGAATTTGCATATGTACCTCTTGCAAATAAGACTAACCATAAGCAAGCTTCGTACAACAATTATAATTATAATAGAGGTAATAGTAATCCTAAAAATAGTAATGATAATAATTATAAAAGTAATTATACCTACTCAAAAAACTACACTCATACAACCCAAAACAAAGACTCGAACAAAAACAAATCATACGTACATGCTATGGAACAAAAGGCACGTTATTGTCCAAGGTGCCGCTCTGATACCCATAATGTTAGGCAGTGCACGGCAGACAAATCTGAGATATTTTGCTTCTTGTGTGGACAGAAAGGTGTTAAGACCCCGGATTGTCCGGCCTGCGCTATAAACCGGCCTTCGTCTTCAAAAAACTAAATAAGTCGAATTGTCTCAATCAGCATAAGTCACATTTTGACGCTGACGAATGGAAGGCCTGGGTAAAAATAGTTAATCTATTCTTTCATTCCTACCAGATTGAGGCAATTCGACAAAATAAACCAATAAATGATAACAGGCCATACGCCACTATAAGAATTAATAACATATTAATAAGTGGTCTGCTTGATTCAGGTTCAGCTGTCACAATACTAGGCAACGACTCTCAAAAACTGCTAGTCGATTCTGGTTTACATATGATCAAGGGGGACTTTATTTCTCTGACAGCAGCTGGCGGTCAGTCTCTGCGTAGTATCGGTTATTTCAACTTGCCAGTCCAATTCGAGGATCAGTTTCATGTTATTAAAGGCTATGTAGTACCAGAGGTCAACAGTAACCTCATATTAGGGATTGATTTCTGGAGGGATTTTAAGCTATTCCCAAAATACATTGACAGCATCAGTCTGACTGGTGATGTTTTAGTGGTTTCTCGCGTTGATAGTCAAAACTCTCGCCTCGATGGCTATGACAAGCTTGACGTTTCGCAAAAGAAAGTGGCTGACAACATCATATCTCAGTTTGAGGACATTTCTGCCGAGCGAAAGGGCCTTGGCAAGACTCAAGTCATCACACACCATATAGATACTGGTGATTCACCACCTATACGACAAAGATACTATCGGTTGTCACCGGAAAAGCAACGTATTCTGACGGAACAGGTCGACGAAATGTTAGCTCTGGATGTGATTGAGCCTTGCGAAAGCCCTTGGTCCTCCCCAGTCCTCATTGTGGACAAAAAGAACGGACAGCCACGTTTCTGCTTAGACAGTCGTAAATTGAACTCTGTCACTAAACGGGATGCCTACAACCTACCGTATGTGTCAGAAATCCTAGATAACCTTCGCGACGCTCGCTACTTATCTAGTATCGATTTATCTAAGGCGTTCTGGCAAATACCTATCGCGGAAGAGGACAGGAATAAAACAGCGTTTTATGTGCAGGGCCGTGGTACCTTTCATTTTAAAAGGACTGCTTTTGGTCTCACTAACGCACCAGCTACGCAGCAACGTTTAGTGGACCTCTTGTTCAACGAATTTGGTAATAGCGTGTTTGCATATCTTGATGACATCATCATCGTTTCGCCGGACTTTAATTCGCATGTATCCTTATTGCTGCGAGTCCTTGAGAAACTGAAGCATGCCAACCTCACTGTAAACCTTGAGAAGTGCAAATTCTTTCGCAGTGAGCTCAAATACCTTGGCTACATGGTCAATGACCAAGGATTGCACACTGATCCCGAGAAGGTTGAGGCCATTCTAAATTACCCGACTCCTTCAAATCGCAAAGATTTAAAACGTTTTCTCGGGACTGCAACTTGGTACCGCCGTTTTGTGCCCAATTTTAGCACAATTGCTGGTCCTTTGAACAAGTTGACCACGAAAAAGAAAGGTGCCCCACCATTTCAGTGGACGCCAGAAGCGGATTCTGCCTTTCATAAACTTAAGGAACACTTGATTTCCTCTCCTGTTCTTTCTTGCCCGGATTATAACAAGCCATTTGAAGTCCATACCGACGCAAGTAACTACGGTATAGGTGGTATGCTCACGCAGACCATTAATGGTAAGGAGCACCCGATTGCGTATATGAGTCGCTCCTTAACAGCGGCAGAACGCAATTATAGTGTGACAGAGCGGGAAACTCTAGCGGTCATAGTAGCTCTCGAGCATTGGCGTTGTTACATTGAAAACGGTAAACCATTTACAGTATACACAGACCACAGCGCCTTAAAGTGGTTCCTCTCTCTTAGTAATCCCACTGGTAGGTTGGCTCGTTGGGGTATTCGTTTATCAGCATTCAATTTCGAGTTGAAACATCGACGAGGTTCTGACAATGTCATCCCTGACGCACTTTCGCGTGCTGTTCCTGTTGGTGCCATTTCATCGGCAAACCATTTTATCAAGACCAATGACTCTTGGTACAAAGATATTTATAATGGTTGTTTACATCAACCCGCAAATTTCCCAAATTTCCAAATTAAAAATAACGTCTTGTTCCGGTTATGTAAGAACAAACATGACCTTACTGATGAATTCGCGTGGAAAGAAGTTGTTCCAAGTGAGTTACGGGATGACATTATCAAGGAAAACCACTCCGAGCCGACAGCAGGACACTTAGGTATCTTTAAAACCTATCATCGTATTTCTCTGCTCTATTACTGGCCGGGGATGTATAAAGATGTTGTCCGTTTCGTGAGTTCATGTGATAAGTGCCTTACGTACAAGTCACAAAATCATCAGATCTTGGGAGAAATGGGTCGTCCAAAACAATGCTCACGACCATTCCAGATGATTTCAATCGATCTCATGGGTCCTTTACCTGTGACTCGCAAACAAAATAGCTACATTCTGGTCATAACGTGTTGCTTTTCAAAATTTTGTTTAATTTACCCAATTAAGAAGGCCACTTCAGCAGTCGTGAACAAACTCCTTGAAGAGGGTGTCTTTCTTGTGCATGGCGTTCCTCAAACCATTTTTCTCGACAATGGTAGCCAATTTATAAGCAGCATGACTAAAAACCTGTTTCAGTCGTACAACATACCTAACATCTTCTACACACCCAAGTACACTCCACAAATCAACACTGTAGAACGCTACAATCGCACGATCATTACTTGCATCTCAACTTTCGTGGATGATGATCATCGCTCATGGGACATTTATATTCCAAAAGTGCAGTTCGCGATTAATAACTCGGTGAATGAGGCTACAGGTTTCACACCATCTTTCTTGGTATTCGGAAGGGAGTTAGTTACTTGCGGTTCACATTATGTTGACACTGATCTTGGTGACGAAGTCATGTTTTTGCCGCGTGATCTATACGCAGAAAATAGAGGATGCTTAACATCTATCTTTGACAAAGTGCAAAGCAAATTGTGGAACGCACATTTAAAAAATACATCACATTATAACCTTCGTCGTAAACATGTCGAGTTTAATGTTGGTGATGTCGTAATGAAGCGCGCTTACGTACTAAGCGACAAGGACAAATATTTTAGCAAGAAGCTAGCTCCGAAATTTTTAAAATTTAAGGTTATTGCCAAGAAGTCTCCTCTAGTTTATGTACTACAGGACATGTCCGGAAAGAACATAGGCACATGGCACATTAAAGACTTGAAATTGCCGGGCCTGAATGTATAAACGTTACTTTTAATACCCTGTGTGGTGTCGGGGTAGAATAGCACCAACCCATTTCCTCCCGTGGATGTCGTAAAAGGCGACTAAGGGTATACAAGAACCAGTCTAAACATCTAAAGACTTATTTTGTAACACATTTGGGTCGTTAACTTCATTTAACTTCATTTAACTTCATTAATTTTTTTCTTATCGGGTACAATGGTTTTGTGTTTAATTCGAAATAGTTGCAAATAAACTGCACGTTATCACTTATCATAACTGCACCTCGTTATTTTATCATCTTTGCCATTCGAAAGTTTTATGAGTGTGGAAACTCGTTACGTTATAGCGGTTCCCTTTTGTCGATGGAAGTGTGCGATAGGAATTCATTATAATTCTTACTGCTGTTTAAGTGGATGAAGAATGAGTGATATGAGTGAAGGGTGATGAACGATAGATAGTCATAAAACTAGCGATCAGAGGGCATAAGCGGATTTAATTTTGAAGAAATAAAATCCTTTCCGTAACGAGGGGGGTAATGTAACGTTGTACGTTATATTAAGTTAAAAATACTAAAACGGAACGCATTTAACAGCGACTCAACTGCGCGTGCGCCTATATCGCACCGGCAACGGTCATCGGGACCTTGAGGCTTGACCTTTCTCCCAGTCGCCGTATAACGATTGGAGTAGACGCACGCTAGCCTGTCTGAGCGTTTCCCGCCATCAGAGCGCAATTAATACCATTCTATAATTTTATTTTTAATAACATACATTTTATGTCTTAAATTTTATCAAGTGATCATTATAAAGTGCTTTCTCAACCCCACATACTTGGGTAAGTGTTGAATATTGCATTCTTTTTGCTACAATGCCAAATTAGCGTAAGCCGTATTTTAAGTTTTAAAATATCCGTATTGATCTTTAATCATGCGTAGTGCGTATTTTACACAGCGTAATCATAATTTTTATTTCGCAAATCATTGTTACCATGTTTTCTTGCTTCCATCATGTAGTACCCACTTATTGTGTCATTGTATTTAATTTTCATTTTTTAAATTGCACATTAATTGCATTTGTTAAATGTTGCATTCCGTTCTGATTGTGACCACAGCCACATTACAATACCGTAAGGTGCTTTTCTGTTTTTGCCCTGTGGTTCACAATCGACGGAAGGCAATGGAATGTGGATCGTCGCTTACACGCGCCATTTTCTGATCTACTTCAGGGTGTCAGCTTAGGGCTGAATATTATACAACCTGGTCGGCATCGTGCGACCGGCAGCCGAACGTTATCTTCGGGTTCTCCTGCCAGACGCCCACCGCAAGAAACTCCTGCCCATTTCCGTCCACCTCGCCGAACGTCGCGTGGCTCCAGGGACGGACTCAGGAGAGTACCCGTTTACAACCCTGCGTACGTAAAAACAGGCGGCCTTAAATTCACCCACGACCCCGAATTTGTTTTTTTATTATAAATTAATTAAAATTAAATTCCTTTTTTTTTTTTAATATTGAAAGCCATCTTTTTCTTAATTCTTCTTTAGAATTAAGGAGATAGGTTTCATCCTGTCACTCAATTTAACACCAATCATACTCCTTAGCGCTCTCATTTTCACTGCATTAATTCTAATATCATGCTTCTTCTGCCATACCCAGCTTTCACTGCCATACATCAGTGTTGGTACCAAAACTCCCCCATGAACAGCCAAACGAGCCTTGTGAGACACCTTCTGACTCCTCATAAAGGCGTGCAGGGCACCATTCACCATGTTTCCAGCATTCACTCTTCTTTCAATATCACTTTCACACTTTCCATCTCTCGTAAACTTTGAGCCCAGATACACAAACTCCTTCACTTGTTCGACTTGTTCACCATCTATTAATATAGTACACTCTGTCATACATTCTTCTCTTTCAAGTACCATTACTTTAGTCTTGCTTACATTTACTTTCATTTCTTTCCTGTCCAAAGCCACATTCATCATTGTTACCATCTCCTGCAATTCGTCAGCAGATGACGCAAGTACAACTTGGTCATCAGCGTAGAGAAGACATTTGATGAGTGACTCATTCATTCTCAGTCCACACATACTCTCTTCCAGATCAATCAAACAATTATCCATGAACAGGTTAAACAGCCAAGGTGACGCTACACATCCATGCCTAACACCTTTTTCGATGCTAAACCATTCAGTGTACGCCCCGTTTATTCTGACACAAGCACTGGATTCCTCATAGAGCGATTTCAGTGCTTGAATCAGATGACCGTTTACCTCATACATAGACAATGCTGACCACAATTCATTCCTCACCACTCGGTCATAGGCCTTTTCCAAATCCACGAACGCGCAGTAGACTTTTTGGTTTTTAGCCAAAAACTTTTCAGCTATGCACCGCAAGGAAAAGACCTGATCTGTACATCCCATTCCCTTTCTAAATCCCGCTTGTACATCCCATTTTTTATCGTCAGTATCTTTCATCACTCTTTCAATCAAAACCTTTGCATACAGTTTGCCGACGACACTGAGAAGGCTTATCCCGCGATAATTTTGTAATTGTGTTAATGTACCCATTTTAACACTGTGTAAAGTGAATAACTTATTACAAAACGTAAGTAGACTTCGAGTGTTTTATTTAACATATTTCTCAACTCCCTCTCATTTGTTAACATGTCAGAAGCGGGATACGAGCCCTCACTTCCCACAAAGTGGACTGATAATGTTCAAAAATACATCTGCTGTATCTCAAAAACTGACTTGTTTGAAATGAGTGGAAAAACTGGAAAATCGACTACTTGTTTTTTTTTCGTGTGGTATTTTTTCATCTTTTTTTTAACGTTGTGTTAAGGACGAGTGATTATTTAAAGTAAATAGTTATGATTGTATACTACCTACATGCTACCTAGATTTTAAATCATTTTTGCACTTAGGAACTTACCTATTGCCTTGTTGCATAACTTATGTGGCCTTGTAGCCGAACTCATTGATATACGGCCGTGTAGCCCAATTCATTGACATATAAATAACAATCTTATATTTCATATTTCAACTCATTGTCATATAAATAATAATCTTTTATTTCAGATTAGAAATAATGGCCTTGATGCCAAACCATGGCCTTGATGCCAAACCCAGGTCTTGATGCCAAACCATGGCCTTGATGCCAAACCATAGCCTTGATGCCTAACCATGGCCTTGATGCCGAACCATGGCCTTGATGCCGAACCATGGCCTTGATGCCGAACCATGGCCTTGATGCCAAACCAAACCATGTAACAATCTTTTATTTCATATTTCAACTCATTGTCATATAAATAAAAATCTTTTATTTCAGATTAGAAATCCTGACCTTGTTGCCAAATCCTGGCCTTGTTGCCAAATCCTGGCCTTGTTGCCAAATCCTGGCCTTGTTGCCAAACCGTGTCCTAGTGCCAAATCCTGGCCTTGTTGCCAAATCCTGGCATTGTTGCCAAATCCTGGCCTTGTTGCCAAACCGTATCCTAGTGCCAAATTTTGGTTTTGTTATCTACAGTTCTACATAATTTTTATTACTATCATTGTTTGTTTGTTGCCATGTTGCCTTGTATTAGACTTAATATTATCATAATTTTATTGTAAGTAGTAATGTTATGTAGGCATTGTTGTATGTAATAACTAAAATCTTTTTGAATCTATTGTACTTAATTCGTGCTTTACGTGATAACAACGGATGTAAACAAATTATATTTTAAAGAACTACGAGTTCCCAACCTTTTTTTTATTTAGATTTTGTATGAGACGTCTTGTAATATTCAACGTCAATATTTCTTGAGAATCTTTATTAATTCTGTCAGATTACTTTATATTCATAATTAAATCTTGTGTTTGATCAATTTCACATAATGTAAAAGCACTGTTAAATAATATTGTGCCATATTATAGCAAACATTCGGATCTCTATAACTTATAAAGAATAGTGTTGTACATGTATTCATTTTTGAGAGACTGTACGAGGACGTACCTATCACAATCGGATGGCCGACTGTTGTCATGACAGATATTCTGATCTCCAATATTATAATATTTAAGTCACCGGTGTTTACTAACTTTTCATAGCTTTACGATATTGTTCATAAATGGTTGTTGTATTAACTCCTTTGTACGAGCTGTCAGAGCGCGGCGGCTTTTCGACCAATCCCAGCGTTTTCTGGAAAGGGTAATATCGTAGTGGGAGAGGTCTCTTGAACGTTCGAGCCAGCCTCGCTCAGGCAGTCGTATTTTGTTCTTCAAACTGGGAGATTCTACCTTTAAAAGAGTAATCACGTATTGTGTAAAATTATGAAGACTCTTCTTCATATGTATGGTATTGTGTTAATGTACCCATTTTAACACTGTGTAAAGCGAATAACTTAATACAAAACGTAAGTAGACTTCGAGTGTTTTATTTAACATATTTCTCAACTCCCTCTCATTTGTTAACAGTATATACTCTAATTTACTAATTAATGTTTCAAAATATTTTCCGTTCTGGTAACAAAAAAAATGTGCAAATTTGTATCTAAATCTTTTACACCACAAAATTCAAAAGACTCTACATGTGTTAATTTATTGCCAATAACAATTTCTTCGTAATTCCTGTCTTTCGAAACTAATATTAGCGTACCACCTCTTACCATTTTATTCGTAGCATAAAAAGTTGCCAGTTCATAATTTTAAAAATTCAGATACTTAACTGATTCTTTGTTCAAAAAGTGTTCACTTATACAAACATAATCAATTTTTTCTTCAAAAATTATCTAAATATTGTTCCATTTAGTCTCGCTTATTTGAAATCCCACACACATTTTGATGAAGTATATTGAGCGTTTCTAACTTTTCAAGTCTACCGACAGACCCAACACTATTATTTATATTACGAGTATCAGAATGACATACATTTTTCCTTACATTATTTACGAAAAAACTTTTTAAGTTCAAGGCTTTCTGCTATTACTTTGGCATACATTAACACCTCTCCAAATGGATCTACACGTATCAAGTCTATTCACCCATTTAAATTTATTTTCATGTAGCATTAATTCAAACTGATAAAAAGTGGCTGATGAACTTAATAATTCTACATTTTTATCACTAACGCTATTATTAATTTGTCCCACCAAAATATTCGTGTTATTGAGTTCATTTACTACACCCAGTAGCATTTCATGGAACACAGTGCATCCTTGGTCCTTTTTGCTTGGTAGAATAATAGCAAAGTCATTTCTTGTAAACTCACCCCAATCGTTTATACAAGTCTCTTATAGTTGCTCCGTATGTGCAAACGATTTCAGTACTGCAGTCACGATAAATGTGTCCCCTAAAAGTTTTTGAAGAATTGTTCTCATTTCTCTCCCTTGCTCGTCCGAATATATTCTAACTCTATCACGTGGCTTTGGTGCATTATAAAGTTTGTATAGAGAAAGTATAAAGAAAGGTATTTGTAGTTGCTAGGGTTTGACCAACCTAAAATTTTATTTTATAACTCATATTTTACAAAATTTCGATGTTTTATATCAGGCGCTTACGTCATTTAGTTTTGGTAGCACGCACAGTATATCTGTCGCAATCGAATGCGTTGCAAATTGTGCACTTTATCCCTTTCTTTCAAGCAAAAAGCGAGCAGTAAAGTTTCTTTGAGATAGTGTGGACCAGCACGGGTAAACCTGACCCAACATGGTCAGTATTCTTGATTTTGTTCTTAGTTGTCGACTGATTGGCGATAGCGGCCGACATGCAGTAATATTATTGTTGTAGCAGGAAATTAAACTTTCCATATGTCGACCGACACCGTGGCATGATCAAGGGTGAACTGGAGTGTGTAGATAAGGTCTCCTTTGAGAGTACGTGGAGCGTCACGAGATATGTCACGCTGGACCTGCTGACTTGGAAAAGATCAAAGAAAAGGTGAATTACAGGATTACAACAACGACTTATGTTATGTGTTATGTGGTGGCCGCAAAACGATGAGGTTATGCGTGAATTTGAGTAAGATTACTATTCCATTCGTACGCCAAAAATAGATTGGGAACTAATGAGGTATCCATCCATTTGTTTAAAGGTAAACCAATTGTTGCCTGTGACGTACACAATAAATGTGGGTACTCTGGGAGAATATCATTCGACTGCTGGCTGGCGAGCGGGGATGTTCTGTCTGTGTCCCACGTACCATTAATAGCTAGTTTTACTAGATGCATCCCGATAAATAACAGTACGTCCTACCGGACGTAACAGTGGCGACGAGGATGGGATGAAAGCGTGGTGAGTGGAAACCAATTTTTGACAATATTTTCAAATTATCCGCAAAAAATAACTAGAAAAACCTTTGCCATCTCAGGCAATGGAAAAAAAGGAGGATAAGACACATATCTACCCTGAAAAATGTCTCCGTGCACGTATTTGCTAAATTATGCATTGCTTAATAAAATTGAACCGTTTGTTTACAAGTGTGCGACCGCCATCCCAAACAAAGTTTCTAGTAGGTTTCACAAAACATACAGAGAATTTCGCTTAGACTCTCATGTTTGTGGCATTACTTTAGTCCTTGCTGTGCCTTATTTCTCACACTCAAGAAAAATATAATTTCGGAAATGCGTTTCAAGTATACCTTTCGTCCATTGTTTCCGCTGATGGCTGCCTGACCGTATTTTAATTAATGATGGATTATTTCTGTTACCGAGGTAATTTAGGTAATTTACAGTTAGTAGCTGCTAATACCTACACAAGATTTAAATTGTTACAAGTGTGTGAATTCCTTTAAATAACCTAATATACAAAAACAAAGCAAACAAAATATACATATTTATCAGCCTCTGTAGGTAATCTATAGTGCAGTCAACAAAGGGTCAAGCTTGATACTGGCAGTGCGAATCCAGCTGTACAATAACAACGGTACAAAGTTCAATGTGTCAGGCTTGATGGGCTCTTAACTGTACCAACTTAGAACTTGCGGTTCTCGAACCATAATTTTTGGGATCGAATCCCAGTGGAGGCACGTCAAACAAAAGTGGTTAAGACGTTGCTTAGTAAAACTACTTGATTGACCGTTAAAATAATATGAATGCGTGCTTCGGGATGCAGGCTTAAACAGTTGTTTTAGTTATAATAGGCAGATCAGTAACTCTGACACCAGGGTTTGTGAGGTTATACGTAAGTGCTTATTTGCGTAAGTGCTTATTATGACACCGACGTAATGGTAAATAAAACTCGTTACTATGTGTAACCTAACCTAACCTACCTATGCACCCAACTTATTAGAGTACGACGATGTTTTGGTGTGTGTGCACCATGTACACAGGGTGCTTAGTAGCTTAAACACAATATAGGCAACCAACTTAAGATTACCTACAGAATCACCTGTACTATGTTTATAACTTTCTTATGAAGCAATACCAGCTAATCGTGTTGTAAACAATTTATAATTAATAAGTATACATTCGGTAGACAGGACCAAAATACCAAGACGAGAATAAAAAATAAGCCAGGTATGTAAATAACGACCCTTGATGTGGAACAAATTTCACTGTGCAAACTGCTTATAAATATCTATTGATCCAACTATAATTACCTACCTACCAAATATTTTTGTTAAATACATCAATAACAATCACCTTAAAACTACTTATTAACTTTTATTATTAATTCGTGGTAAGTAGGTACAGAATGGATGCAGTGTTATTAAATAAAATCAAAAAAAAAATATATGTAAAAAAGATGGGCTCAATAATTATTACACCTCTATATTACCTACAAAGTATAATATACAAGTAGGTACAGCTAGCCAGCTGAGCTTGCTCCGAATAACCTTACTCAAAGCAGACCAAGATATGGCACCAGGGGTTTCCTGAATCTTGAAAAAAAAGGCAAAACGAAAAACTTCGTACACATGAGATTAGATCAATTTTCGGCCTGAAAACCACTAATAGTACAATTCATTGAAACTCAAGTCATTTTTGATTACAAGTATATTTTTATTTATACAAAGCAAATGTTGCTCGTTGATTAGTAAGTAGTATAGTATGTTGGGCACATTGAGTATTGTCACTAGAGTAGAGGAGACATTGCAAGAAAAACTTGTGTGCCGGTTAACATTGAAAACATGCAAAGATGACTGACCAGCAGCGGCAGCAGTAGATGAAAGAAGGTACGTAAGAAAGTCAAACAAACTTCAAATGAAAAAGAATTTGCCGCATAAGACGAAATAAAGCGCTTGTGGTGCTGCAGTACTTTCCTTCGTCAAGTGTATAAAAAAACTTTGTTTTGTAATCAAATCAAATATAGTTAATTCATTGTTGGATATTACAATTCTTAATGAATTATCAAATTAGAGCAATATTACAAAGGTGATATCCATTAACTACGAATTATTAAAGATTTACTAGTAATTAAATAAAGATTTACAGCTATATTTGTGTTTTGTAAAATACGCATAGCATCATTATTGGCTAATATAACGAACTGATGGCAATTTTCTATGATATGATATTTTCAACTACAGTTTTTAACTGTCGTTAGGTGACACGCTCATCACTGTTAAATTAAATCTTTTTGGAAGAAAATATACTAAAGACATTTGAGATTTGCAACCAGTACTTGAGTTCAAATGCTTATGGCACTGATTTTCAGTCAGCACCAGAGTGGTGGTTACTAATAAAAATAAAAATAAAGTATTGAAACTTAGGCTCTAAACAATTTAACGATTACTAGATATTTCTTAAAACAAAAAACAAAATTGGAAAAAAACAATAAAAGAGACAAATCAATGTGATTTAAATAGACATACCGTGGTATAACGTATGCAAACATATTTTCACTATACTTAAGTATCAGTGTTTCCATTTTCCTGACGATGATCAGCAGCGCCGTCCAGTTGAGCTTTCACAAGGTGCGGGAAAACACCCTATTGAAAATAACAAGTAATAGGTACTAAACTTACGTAACAAGAGTAAAAACAAAATATCAACTTGTGTGTGTGGTTGCTTTTTATCATAAAAGAGTCTTGATATTCTACAAAGTGACAAAATAAACTAACGAAAACAACACAAAGGAAAAGTTAGTTTTAACGATATTCCTCGAATGGATTGAAATCCTCAGTTATATTGGTGATGCAACGAAATCAAGCTAGTATTTTTCCATTTTGTATGTAAGACCTTAAAAGTTGCAAACACATATAGACACCTTCTTTTATTGGACCAAACTTACAATAAAGAAAAAAAAGTAGGAAATGTATATTTTGTTTCGATTAAAATATACACAGTTGTCACAAGAGTTCGTTCGTCCATTAGCTGTGAAAACAAATAAGTTCTTAATAATACCACAAATAATTACCTAACAACAGCGTCTCAAATTTTTAAATCCATAATAATATGTAGGTACAGATAAGGAATTAAAATCAAAAAAAAGGAAAAAAAAAGAGACTAAGTATTTATAAAGAAACTTTTATATGCTGAATATTGGGTATTTCAAGACGTAAATACGTCATTATTATTTAGCCAATCAAAAATAAAATAAATTTTTATACTTGTTGCATCACTAATATGAGAAAAGCTACGCATGTGAACCATGTGAATGGGGGAAGTCTAGATGCGAAAGCACAGTGGTCAGTGCATTGGATCATGCTGCTTCTGGTGTCTGGTGTATGTAAATACAAAAAATACTAGTTGGTTCGGTCCAAAGGTGCGGGTTCAATTCCTGCTCGTGTCTTGAAAGACTTTTCATATCCATAAAGGTTTATATGTGTGGTCGGAAGGCATGTGTTGATTTGGCCACAAGTCGAAAGACACCACAATAGCCCATGGGTCAAAAAACACCACAAAAATCTATGGGTCGAAAGACGCCACAATAATCTATGGGTCGAAAGACGCCCCAAAAATCTATGGGTCGAAAGACGCCACAATAATCCATGGATCGAAAAAAACCGCAATAATCTATGGGTCGAAAGATGCCACAAAAATCTATGGGTTATAAGACGCCACAATAATCCATGGATCATAAAAAAACACAATAATCTATGGGTCGAAAGACGCCACAAGGGTCGAAAGACGCCACAATTACCCATGGGTCGAAAAATGCACAAATGTGTACGCATGGATCAAACGACGCCATAAATGTTCCATGGGTCGAAAGATGCCATAAATTTTTCCAGAGTTGAAAGACATTATAAATACCATAAATTTTCTATGGGTCGTTTGATGCCATTAATGCCATGGCAAAGCAACACATGTCTACTCGTAAAACTTACAAGAAAAAAAAATGGCCTCCAATATCATACACACACACACACATAGGGTGACAGTCCAGTTTCTTATGAGCCAAGACTAAACAAATGCTTTGTCATGCTCGAGTTAAACTACTAAAAAAAAAAAAAAAACTGCCAAAAGCATCCTGATTATCTTGATAACTAACTGTGGAATTGCTATTTTAAGAAAAAAAAACTATTTCTAAAGAGGTGATTCACAAACTGATATTATAAAATGTTTTGGATAAATTTTAAAACATAATTCAAATTCTAATAAATTTGGAACAAATAACCTAATAATTCACCGGAACACAGAAATCTCACCCCCTAACGTTTAATAAAAGCGTTCTTTTAACAAATATGTGTAAATACTACCTAAGTACTCGTATCGCGCGCAAGCGCGAAATTGCACCTTAATGAGAATAAAGATACTGCGATATTGTCCACAGGTGGAGTTTCTGCTTAAAGATCACTTTAGACTGCCAGCGACCACAACAGCAATACTGGAACTCTCAGTGTTGCTAGAAGCATCTACAAATGAAAGGAAAATGGAGAAAAGTGGATGATACCTAGAAGAAACTTAATTACCAAATTAACGAAGTTGTAAATTTTAATAATGATACTAACTTATCTAAATCGGTTCAATGCAAGACTTATAGTGCTTTGATATTCTAGCACGACACAGGGAACCCATTGTATAAAGCCGACTCTTAAAGTAGGCCGTGCTGCAGTGGTTTCTTGCCGTCTCTTTTACGCTGCCATAGCACGATCCGAGACTGTAGTCGAGTCGCTGTATTTGAATTGTATTCTGCATGTTCAAAAAATCAATCAATACAAAATCAAAATTTTGCTTATTTTCTCACCACAAAATAATACAAAAACAACAATAAAAAAATGTCACAGTATTTGTGGGAGACTGGAGCCTAAACTAAGCCGAAGCCTGTATTTTAGGACTCCAGGTCTCCGTCCTACACAATGTCAAAATTATTATATCATGGACATATTTGTGGATCATGAAGATCTATAGTAATACAAGATACCAAAAAATATATTAGCAAAAAAAAAATAAAAATAAAATTAAATACAAAAATTTTGGAAATTAAAACCAGAAATTCAAAGTTAAACATAATCTAATCTAACAAATTAAAAGAAAACAATAAGAATGAAACAATGGAGAGAGATGGGGAAATTGAATGAGTGAATTTGTATAAGATTGTGTGAGAGGAAATGTGGAAGTATGTGTGAAGGTGAGTGAATGGAAGGTGTGTATGATGAGAGTGTATGTATGTTAATGCATACCTGCTTCAACGTTGAATTATAAGGAGACTTTCCGTCTCCTCGTAACTTAGTACAATCAGCCACTGGGTAACTAATTTTTTACATTCAGCCCTACAACAGCCATACATTTTTACTTCTTTATTAATATAATTGTATAGTTTTGCACTCCGGAAAGTAAAAAACTTATTCGCGAAAGCAGTTTTAACCGAATTTTGACTGCAAACCATGTAGCGTCTTCTGATAGGAATCAAAGGGCGTACAAATGGTAAGATTAAGTGCTGACGGATAATTGTAGCCAAAATGTATAATTGTATAACCTTTGCCACACTGTATAGCTCAACCGTTGGAAAAAGTCGAGGTTTGAACAGACAGACTTTGAGGATCATTCTCTGTGCTCTTTCTAACTCAATAAGTTTTGTCTTGTCAGCTCCACCCCATGAGCTAATACAGTATGTTAAGACAGACTGCACCAGGGCAAGATAAACACCAATAACCATTTTAGGATCAGCAATATAACGTAGTTGCTTAAAAATAAATGACAATTTTCGCACTTTTTGGGAAGTATTGTGAATGTGAGCTTCAAATAATAATTTTCTGTCTACGGTGACTCCCAAATATCTAACGCTATTTACCAGCTCAATTTTAGGGCAGATACTGTCACATTGCTCCTTATGCTGTTTGTCACATTTATGTGCTACTATCGGGGGAAAGGACTTTGGTATACCAGGGTGATCCCTAATTGTAAATACTATCGCTTTGGTTTTGTCAGAATTTAAGGTTAGTGAATTTGCCGCTAGCCAGTTACAAACCAAATTGAAACCTGCCTGAGCATGATGAAATAATTCATCCCAGGTATCCGCATAAAACGTGAGAGTCGTGTCATCCGCATAAGAAACAACTTGACAGTTAGTAAGATTTAGTTGGCATAATATTGACTTGGCATGAATTAATTATTGACACTGTCTCTGCTCCCAGTCTTGTGAATAGGGATAACAATAGATTTTTTTAGGGCATCAGGAAAAATTCCATCCTGCAGACAACGATTTATGAGATCAGTTAGCACTGGCGTAATAGTTTCAGAGATTGTTTTAAGTGATATTGGTGTTACGCTGTCCCAACCAGGAGAGCAGTCGTTTTTTAGTTTTTTTATTATTAGTTCCACTTCACTACAATCGGCCGGCAAGAGAACAAATGATCCAGAAGGTGATACAATAGTAGAGGCAAAATAACTTGAGGGATCCGATGAACGTATGCGTTCTGCTAAGGTTTTACCTATACCAGCAAAAAACAAGTTTACGTTATCTATGGCTAATTGTGGTGGGTTGTCTATAGACAAAAGTTCCTGCGAAGCTGGAGGTTTCCGAGAGCCCATATTAGTTGCATTAATAATAGTGCGCCAAAGTCTTTTTGTGTCTTTTTTAGCCAAATTTATTTGTTCCTTGTCATATTGTCTTTTTAACTTTTTTATCAAGTTGTTACAAAAGTTCCTATAGCGTTTATAGGTAACTTGGAACACTTCATTATTCGGTTCCGATCTGACTTTCATATGCATCCTGTCTCGATTTCTGATACAGCGCAGAACTCCTATAGTGATCCAAGGTTTTTTTTGTAATTTTGCTTCGCGGTGTTTTAATGACAAGAGAGTTGTTTACAATTGCCTGAGATATGAAAGCAATCAGTTGATTTGTAGCAGTGTTTAGATCAATTTCAGAGTATATATGTGCTAACTTCGATTGCGATATTTCAGCTTTAAATAAATCTAAATTTAACTTAAGCCACTCGCTGTTTCTATAAGGGATTCGAGTTTTTTGGGTTTTTAAGCAGAATAGCACTGCTTTATGATCAGTACATGTAGTTGTAAGTGTGAATGTGAAAGCTTTAGATTTAGTTTTAAGAATGACATGATCAATGCAGTTATCACACCTCGTAGGAATATCAGAGGCCGGCAGCAAACCATGATATGCTAAAGTATCTAAATATGTAGACGTATTCGCATTGAAGTCAAGTATATTGATGTTTATATCTCCTACCATGATGACATTTTTGTAAGATGACAACTTAGTCAGTAAGCTGTGGAGAGATCATAAAAAGTTATCTAAGTTGAGAAAACATGGAGATCTGTAAAAAGCAATCACAACGGTGTCCCTACCAAGTGATAGAGTAAGGCAGTTAGCTTCTGAAAAAGAAGGCTCATCTACTGTATGCCTTAATTGTTTTTTAATGTATAGAACGACTCCATCGTTCTGATTATAGTTATCATTAGTTTTATAAGAACAATAACCTTGAAGGCTTGGTAATTGAGTATCTTCGGTCACCCAGCACTCCGACAAAACTATAATATCACAGGCAAAAGCAAACCTATTCAACATTATCTCCAACTCATTAAAATTACAGCGTAGGCTGCGGATGTTCTGCTGCACTATCTTGAGATAAGAGGATGGACTTTTTAAATATGTATCACAATGTTCTGGATCACAAGAGATTGACACCGAAATATTAAACTGATCAATGTTATTTATTAATTGTTGTGTTGTATCGAATTTTAACGTTAATTTAGTTAGAAACGGGGCTAAGGGCAAGGGCTTGAATGGCTGAGATAGGTCAATTGACTCCAGAACAGACGTATCGAGGCTAGGTATAAACATAGCAGGTGCGTGCTGTGTGTAAAGGTTTGTGTGTGTGTTTGTGTTAAGATAAGTTACCATTAAGATCCAGAGGGAAATCAGAAATGACAACAAGAAAAATACAAATGCAATCACATGCCAAACGATATATACTGATAGTCATTTCTTATGGAGCACAGATTGTAGATATTGTTCGTTAGTAACGTGTATCGGTTTATCACTGGGATGCATCTTTAGCAGGATTTTACCGTTAGAATGCCAACACGAGTAGTTTTTGTTGTTCTTTATAGCTTGCCTTGTTTCGAAAAGAAGTTTCTTTATAGATGGCGGCAGATGTTCATCGACATATATTGGTTTCTTGGGTCCAGTGAGACCAATGCTTTCAGTATTTAACTTTTCACTGATAATACGGTCTTTGTTGTATTGCCGTATATTTGTTAAAAACGTGCTTCGTTTTGAAACCTGAGCAAATTCGGCTACTACTGGTCTAGGTTGCCCTTCACGACCAATCCCAGGGAGACGGTACACGTCGCGTAGATCCGATGATTGAATGTCAAGATCAGCAGTTAGGCCTATTTTCGTGACGATGCTACGAAGGTCTTCTTCACATTCGTTTCTCACGTTAGGGACACCCCGGAGTTCAATCGTTGATGGTCTAGTCTTTACCTGGAGGTCTAAAACTTGTTTATCACAAAGTGCGACGTTTTCTGCGTATTTCTTCTTTTAAAAATGTTATGATGACCATTAAGTATTCTGTAAAGAATGATATATAAAAGTATTTCAAATCATATAAAAAGGAAGAGATGTGACGTACACAATAAATGTGGGTACTCTGGGAGAATATCATTCGACTACTGGCTGGCGAGCGGGGATGTTCTGTCTGTGTCCCACGTACCATTAATAGCTAGTTTTACTAGATGCATCCCGATAAATAACAGTACGTCCTACCGGACGTAACATTGCCAACATGCACAAAAATCTTTGTCAATGCTACCCACACGTTATCTTCAAATCGACGAGGAAAGGACGTGATTTAAGTCTGTATGTTGTTCTCTTTCGACATATCACAAAATTGGGAAAAGGGTTAACGTGTGACCGCAAGTGCTAAGACATACCGCATAATTGTACTGAGATAACGGTCATAGGAGCTAATTGCCTTCAAATCACAATAAATCAAGACTTGGTGGTATTATCTATGTACCGGTCACCTTCTTGTCATATTATAGATATATACCTTGACTCATTAGAAGACGCTATAAAAATAAATCAATAGGAATAAAAGCCTAATACTTATGGGTGACATAAATATTAACATCCTTGATGGTGGACATCCCCAAGCGGATGAATATTTATCTTTACTGGCACTATATTATAACCTTTAGCACACCGACACACATTAACTCTTGTATAGATCACTGCATGACCAACAAACTCACAAGAAACTGTGTATATTGTATTAGACACTGACATCACGGATCACTCTATGACAATATGCACTGTTGACTTAAGGCGATAGGATATCTCAAACTGCAAAAAAGAGCTAACTTTGAAGGAAGACTAATTCTTAACTGATGGTCCAATCGTTTAAAAAAAAAACGTAATATAACAAATATGATAAACAATAATTTTTAAGTAGATTATTTTTATTATAACAGTTAATTTGGACAAAAAAATATCTTCTCTCACCCCTCATTTTACGCAAAAAAATCCAGACTGCTTCCAAACGCCTAAGCGATTTTCATGATTCTTTCATCAAATTATATAAAAATTTATGGTTTTTAAAATTTAAGTAAAAATTTGGAAAATCATTATTTACGTGGCATTAAATAAATAAAATCGTGTTAATAGCGTTCGCACGGGAAGGCTGTGTCGCATGTCGGTGCGCTCCAAGGACGCTGTGCTCTCATTTTTTTCGTCAAAAATTATTTTGCGCAGATGGTACACTTTTTTGGTAAAGCTTGGTTGCGGCACAAAATTATTTTTCGGTGTTTCGAAATTGACCATTTTGTTTGCGCTTGGATGTTATATTTAAATATAAGTGAACTTTGTAAATATAGTGTTACTAGCTGTTGCCCGCGACTTCGTCCGCGTGGGGTTCAGAAAAAGGAGCTAATGACTTTTCCCATGGTTCAAACTATCTTCGTACCAAGTTTTTATCACAATCGGTATATCGGATTAGCCATAAAAGCGTAACAGACAGACAGACAGACAGTGCAGATCTCGCCTTTATATTATTAGGTATACAGAGTACCGATTATACGGCTTTTTGTAAATTAAACACCTCTTGTTTACGTGTGGACTGTTAGGTCGCCCACTATCCTCGTAAGTGTAAAATTATAGTATAATTATACGCGGATCAACTGTGATACGGGTTTCGTTATTTCTTATACAAAACTAAGCCTAACTAAATCTGAGCCGCAGTCACTTTAGCTTCTGTGGCCACTGAAAAAAGAGCGGTACAAAGTCCAACGTTTCTAGCTTCACATGCTTTTAACTGTACATGTACCTACATACAAAACTGTTGGAATTCACTTCTGTACCATCTTTTTAACTTATTTCTCCCATTAAAAAACAATTCCTAAAAAACAATAATTCACATCTCTCTTTATTTTTTGAAGTATTTTGATATAGGATTTTGAGATAGGATTTTTTTATTAATATTTTTTTTACCATAAAACTAAATCTAGATTTTACCAATCTTCAGCTGTACTCACGACTTTTACACAAACAACTGGACCGGATCAAACGGTATTTTCAACAACGTATTTGGCTTTCTTCCGTTCAAAGTTATAAGCTTTGTTTGATTTCAGTTCGGCTTCACCGCTTGAAACTTTAAACTCGCCTATTTTCTGTTTGAATGAACCAATTGCAATAAAAAAAGTTTAAATATTGCACGAAAGCAACCCAAATACGTTATTGAAAACCCCGTTTGAGTCGTTCAAGTAATTTGTGAGGTATTGGTGCGGCCGCTTAAAATTTCGTGAACCTTCTGTCTAAGTGAACCGTTTGCAATGAAATATAGCTTATAAGTTGCACAGACAGAAGCCCGACACGTCATTGAAAACCTCGTTTAAATCAGTTCAGTAGGTGAGTTCTTGGTTCTGTAGCTTAAAACTTTGCGTATCTTCTGTCAAAGTCAACCTATCGCAATGAAACCAAGCTTATATATTGCATAGGAGTAAGCCAAACGCGTTGTTTAAAGCCACGTTTGAATCGGCTCAAAAGTTTGTGAGTTATTCGCGCCTTATCTTTAAACTTTGCAAAACTTCTATCTGAGTGAACCGTTTTCAATTAACCTAAGCTTATATGTTACACGGAAGTACCTAATCCAAGCACGTCATGGAAATGCCAGTTGGAATCGGTACAGTAGTTTGTGATCTATTGGTGCCACCGTTTAAACATCGCGCACCTTCAGTCTGAGTGAACGGTTTTCAGTGAAATTAAGCTAATATATTGCAAAGAATTAAGCTTGACACATTATTGAAAACCCCGTTTAAATCCGTTTAGTAGTTTGTGAGTTATTGGAACCGCCGCTTGAAACTTAGTGAATCTTCTGTCTGAGTGAACCATTTGCAATGAAACTAAGCATACATGTTGCATGGAGTAAGCCAAACACGATACTGAAAACCTCGTTTGAATCGGTTCAGTTGTTTGTGAGTTATTGGCGCCACCGCTTGAAATTTCGCGCACCTTCTGTCTGAGTGAGCCGTTTTCAATGAAAGTAAGCAAATATGTTGCAAAGAAGTAAGCTTGACAGGTTATTGAAAACCCCGTTTGAATCCGTTCAATAGTTTGTGAGTTATTTGCGCCGCCGGATGAAACTTCACGTACCTTCTGTCTGAGTTAACCGTTTGCAATGAAACTTAATTTTTATGTTGCAAAAAAGTTAGCCAAATATTTGTAATTGAAAACCCCGTTTGAATCGGTTTGATAGTTTGTGAGTTATTAGCGCACAGGCAGTTTGATACTTTACATTAGTGTAACTTTTGATTGAGTAAACCGATTTGAATGAAACATAGCCTATATGTTGCTCAGAGCTAAGCTTAATCTACCTGCGAAAACTGCGTGAAAATCCATTCAGTAGTTTCGGAGTTTATCGAAAACATACAGACAGACAGACAGACAAAAAATTCAAAAAAAATATTTTTGGGTTCTATTAGTCCTTTCTTATCGCCCACACTAATTTTTTGATAAATTCATCAAAAGTACAGACACGCGGTTTCTACTCTTTTATTATATGTATAGATATATAGATGTATAGATTTTTAGTAATAGTTAAGTAGTGGATTATTTAAAATGCTTGTAAATATATTATAAATATTTTGAGAAAAGTGTTTTTCCTGAGTGTCTTCCACGAATTTTACATAGAATGTCTGTCTGCTTCCGGAACTGGTCGATCCTAGGTTCCCCCGAAATGAAAAAAGAACTGGTCTAGTGCGAGTTGGACTCGCGCGCCGAGGGTTCCGATATACCTATAGTATTTTGGAGGTGACTACTAAATTTGTTTGTAAAGGTTTTTTGCAGATTACTAGAAAACTGAGCAACTTAGAAAGATCGTTTTATTTTTTCTGTTATATTTACATAAACTTCTATCAACTGTAATTTATTCAGATTTTTCCTTTCACAAACTTCAGAGATAAGGGGGGGGGAACGGTATTTTTTTGACATTTTTCATCATAACTTCAAAACTAAGTCGCAATAAAATACAAAAATATATTTTAGAATGTACAAAAAAAGCCCTTTCATATGATACCCCACTCAACCTAGTTACCCCACTCAACTTTTATTAAACTTTCATATGCATTTAAGTAGGGCAACCATAATCTAAAACTATTCCAAATTTCAAGTCGATAGCATGAGTGGTTGCTGAGATATACAGGTGTGTCAGACAGACAGACAAAGCGGCACCATAAGGGTTCCGTTTTTTTTACATTTTAGAAGCAATTTATTGGCATTTTAGAAGCAATTTATTTGTAATTGCAATTAGTACAAGATGTGAATAAGGAGACATGGCATTCCATGTCTCCTAGTATACGAGTATAGGCATACAGATGTCAATGTTGCACTTAATTCATTTCATAAGATACTAAACGATTATACAGCACGTAATACAACGTTAAGGAAGATTCCTCATAAAAAAAATAAGTTAAAACCTTGGATAAACGACAAGTTAATAGAATATATAAGACTAGCGGTCCGCCCCGGGTTCGCACGGGTAGATATAGGTTCTTGTTGCGTCGAGGGTTACTAAATAAAACCCGCCAAGTGCAAGTCGGACTCGCACTGAGAGTTTCGTACAACTAAGGTAAAAATACCGTCCTATTTATTTTATTTTATTTAAAAGGACCATCAACAGGAGATACAAAAATACTTAGCCTAACACTTAACTATAACAGGATATTTGTATTCCTAATTATAGATGGACATGGCATCAACACTTAACGTTTACTGTAGTTGAAGCAAAATTTTGAACTAAACATTTAAATAATTACTATGTTAACTGTCGTGTTTAATGAAATTTTTGAATTTATGAAGAGTTTTGAATTTATGAGCAGTCATACCGTCTTAGTCACGCAGAAGTGCATTAAATTCGCTCCAGTCTATACGCACTTCACTATAACCATCATAACATCCCATTATACGTCCACTACACGACAGGGAGCTCCCTCCAGGATTCCAGCTCTAGCTAGAAGAATGTGGAGGGGAAGTACCTTAGTCAACACGCTTGTTAGCGTTACGGCTGGCATCATGGACCACGTTTGTTGGTGACCGCAGTATTAATCCATCAGTGAAAATTCCAACTGTCTACCTATTACGGTTCATGAGATACAGCCCGCTGACAGACAGACAGACATCGGAGGCATATTAATAGAGTCCCGTTTTTCACCCGTTGGGTACGGAAACCTAAAAAGAGTACAGTTTAAAGAAAATTTGGATAATATTTAGAATTTAATGTTTCTAGGTACTTAAGTAATAGACAAAGCTAGATTTCTCATCATCACATACACTCTTTGATGCCCTGCCTGCCTACCCCGTGAGGAAAGGGTAGGCAGGCAGAACTTGATACCAACGACAAGACCTACGACAACAACAAAAAGGTGAGGAATCGCTGCAATACAAAGATACGGGATATACAGAGACGCCATATCCATCAATCTGTCGTAAACGGCGATCCAGCCAAAGTCTGGCCATTTTTAAACAAACTTGGAGTAGGCAAGTCGCGTAATCATTCTTCTCCCATCAACATTAACGTTGACACGCTTAAGACTCATTTCTCTTCTTCTGCTGCAATCGAGATTAGCACAAAAGCTTGCACAATAAACAGTATTTTATCACTGCCTGCTCCTAAACATCCTGCATTTGTTATACGTCAATTCACGGCTTGTGATGTTAAAAAGATTGTACTCGCTATCTCATCGAATGCCGTCGGAAGTGACTGCATTAGCCGTAGAATGATCGTCCCACTCCTTGCTATCCTCTCTCCTATCCTCAATAACTCTTTGTCCACTGGTGTTTTTCCTGCTGCTTGGAAAGAAGCTCAAATCGTCACCATACCAAAAAAATCTAACCCCAGTACCTTCTCCGACTATCGCCCAATATCTATCTTACCCTTCCTCTCTAAGGTCCTTGAAAGGCTTGTCCAACAGCAACTGGCATCTTTCCTCTCTATGAACAACCTTTTGAACCCACTCTAATCCGGTTTCCGCCCCGGTCGTAGTACGACCACTGCACTGGTCAAGATTTCCGACGACATTTGACTGGGCATGGAGGATCAGAGATTGACTGTGTTAACGCTACTGGATTTTAGTAACGCCTTTAACTCAGTTGATTTTGACATTCTACTTGCGATGCTTCATTCTCTTAACATATCTCCAACCATGGTTGACTGGTTTCGTAGTTACCTATATGGACGCCGGTAGCGCATACGTATTGAAGAAGTCTTATCTACGTGGTGCGATACTACTGCCGGTGTACCTCAGGGTGGCGTTCTGTCTCCTCTCCTTTTTTCAATATTTATCAACTCCATCACACTCTACCTCTTACTTATTCCTATCATTTTGTATGCAGACGATCTCTAAATCTATGCACAAGCTCCAATCACTCACCTCTCAGAAGCCATTGAGTCTACTAATAGAGACCTGAAAAATATTTTAGACTGGAGTCGCTCCCATGGACTTAAAGTAAACCCCAAAAAGACCCAGGCCATTATTATTGGCAGCCGTTGGTACACCACAAGAATCGACTACAATTCGCTCCCTGCTCTAATGTTTGACGGCGTACAGGTTCACTTTACCGACAAGGTTAAAAATCTTGGTGTCATTTTTGACAATAACCTTTCGTGGAAGCCCCAAGTGTCTGAGGTCAGCAGGAAGATGTTTGCCACGTACAAGTCACTTAAACGTCTCAGAAATTTGCTACCGACAAAAACTAAGGTCTCCTTGGCCCACTCTTTTCTCCTTCGTTTGCTAGATTACGCAGACGTCTGCTATCCTGATATTATAGTGGAATACCTTAGTAAACTTGAACGTCTGCAGAATCTGTGTATAAGGTTCATCTTTGGTCTGCGGAAATTTGATCATGTCTCTGACTATCGCACTCAACTTCAATGGCTACCTATTCGTCAACGAAGGAACTGTCACATTCTCTCTCTCCTATACACTATCCTCTCCAACCCTTACTCCCCTCCTTACCTAAAAAACCTGTTCAGCTTCCGGTCTTCGTCTCTTAACCTTCGTTCCGGCAACAACCTCTCCCTTGACATTCCTTCCCACTCCACAGATTTCTATTCCAAATCCTTAACTGTACAAGCTATCTCTCTTTGTAACAACCTCCCCGAGTCAATCAGGCGGGCTCCGTCATTGAACAGTTTCAAAGCACGCGTCAAAAGGCATTTCCTTAATTCTGTTTCTTCCTAATATATAAGTATTGTATTATTTCCTATAGTAATATTATGATATATATTAGTCTATACATATTATAAGATATATATTAAGTTTATTTATTTTAATAGTATCTGTGTATTATGATGTAATTTATTTAAGTATTTTATGTACATGGTGTATTTTTATGTTGGATTATTATAAGTAGCCACCAACCAAGCCTTTTGTACTACTCTGTTCTTTTTCTGTATATTTCTGTAACTATTTCTTGTATTTCTTGGTGTGCAATAAAGTATATTTGTATTGTATTGTATTGAAGGGATATAGGCGTGAGATTACACTCAATTACGCATACAGGAAACATAAGCCAAATTTTTCGTGTCTATTCTCTCTTGTAGATAAAACCATTAGTCACTTAGAGCGCTGTTTCTTTAATTTCAATTTTGATAACGATTACACTCATGATAACTTTTGAATGGTATGTCCGATTTAAATAATTCAAAAAGTAATTTACAGGTACTGATATAGCCTTGAATACAAAATCATTTATTTGGATAAGGATTAATAGGTACGAATAATGTGGCCTATATAGTTAGTACCGGCGTTACTATTGCATATTTTAACACATGAAAAAGTAGTTATTGTGACATAACTGTAACAGTAAGACATATGGTATCGCAGACTTTTTTGTAGATATTAATGTCTTCTATAAACCTGTACTAAATCACTTTGCTCTATTGTTAATAGTTTCGGCAGCGTACGCGATATAAGGATGCTATTTGGTATTTTTTTCACACCTTGGGTTACATTATCGAAGTTTTTATACGGAAACTTATTTTTTTTTCAAATATTTTATAGCCTTTGTTCATCACAAATAATGCAGGTTTCTAATGGTGAAATAATTTTTCAAATCGGTCCCGTAGTTTCGGAGCCTATTCGATGCAAACAAACAAACAAACAATCAAATCATTCCTCTTTATAATATTAGTGTAGAATTCAATTCAAATTCAAATAATTTATTTGCATTAAATAGGTACAATACAGATCTTAAATTTAATTAGGTGTCTCTATTTAGCTTATAGTAGCATGCAAAAATTTCTTTTTCTTTTAAATTCAGGCAATATACATTAATAAATCAATCATAACATTAGTCGAAGTAATAAAATTAAATGTCACAAAATAGAGAAAAAAAAACCAAACAGTCAATATTAATTTCAATAAAACCTAAAAATTATTACATGTCACAAAAAGTTCTTATAAATTATAAAAACATTTCTCAGATAACCACTTTTTAACGGTTGTTTTAAATATTTGTATAATATGTAGCTCTCGAAATTCTTTCGGTATATTGTTATAAATCTTAATGCACATATAAAAGCAATTTCTTTGGGCTAGACTTGTACTTCAAGAGGGCATAGCCAGATTGGTCTCATCTATTTTACGTAGGTTTGTCGGTCGTTTTTCGAGTTGGAAGAACCTGGGGTGAGTCTTCACGAACATGCAGGACTCTAAGATGTCCATTAGAATGTCCAATAGAAAAAGAAATAATTTATTAAAATTAACAAAAAAATATCCAGATAACCCTACAATAAAAATATCATATATATCATATCGAAGGTTCTGTAATCTAAGAGTTAAAAAAGCCAAAGAAAAGTACTATAAAACTAAAATTGATGAATGTTCTGGTGATCCTAAAAAAGTTTTTAAAGTTATTAATGAAGTGACAAATCGTAAAAATAAGGGTTCAGACACAGTATCGGAACTATTACTAAATGGTGAGGGTATTAAAATGTCTGAAGATCCCAAAAGACTAGTCAACTCCTTTAATAAATACTTTTACAGTGTGGGTGCTGATCATGCTGAAAGTCAATTAACCAAACTCAATGTTACAGATGACACCTTATGTTCACAAATAAATATACATAAAGCTAATCGAACTTTCTTCCTAAGGCCGACTAATCCTATAGAAGTGGAAACACATATAAAAAAAAATAAAAAAAATACTAATTCCTCCGGCAATGACGGCATAACGTCGAAAGTCTTCAAAAAACTCCAACGAAGGATATCAAGGCCTATTGCGTTTCTCATCAATTGAAGTTTTCGATGTGGTGTGTTTCCGGAAGAGTTAAAAATGGCTATTATAATACCACTTCATAAAAAAGTAAAAAAAAAATATGATGTCAAATTCTCGCCCAATATCCCTTTTGTCCACAACATCAAAAATCTTTGAGAAGGTTGTGAGATCTCGCCTTAGTTCCTATGCCAATGATTTTCTCGCATCTCATCAATATGGTTTACGACAGGGAAAAAGCACGAGCGATGCAATTATAGAATTGACAAAACTTATCACACAATTTCATGAAGACAAAAAGTAGACCATTGCGGTTTTCATAGACTTGGCCAAGGTGTTTGACACAATATCACATAAAATATTACTAAAGAAGCTCGAGCTTCTTGGTATTACAAATAACGCCTTGGCCTGGTTCAGTACATACCTCATTGGAAGACGTCACAAAACTCGTGTAAACGCCACTCTAAGTGATGAGAATAATGACCTAATCAAATTTGGTGTGCCGCAAGGCAGTGTTCCTGGTCCTGTATTATTTAGCATATATCTAAACGATTTTTTTGATAAACATCCGGATGATCATGCAATATGCTTTGCTGATGATACCGTATTAGTGTTTGCAGAAACTGATTGGCCGAATGTCATCAGAAAAACTAATAATGGTCTAAAAATCGCGAAACAGTGGTATGATACTAACTTACTGACTATTTATTAACGTAGATAAAACAGTATTTATGTGTTTCTCCCCCACAAAAGCTGGTCTACCTGAATATGATCCAGAAGTCAAAATACACTCTTGTTTAGATTGTATGGCATGCAACTGTACTCTATTACAAAAAGTAACCAACACTTCGTATCTAGGCATTTACTTATATATAAGTACTAGCCCATTGGCACGTTACAATGTCCCCAATTCGTTGGTCCGAAATCTGACGTTTAGGACCAACAAATGTCAGTCGTTGTCAGTCATATTGTCAACATTGGATGCAAATAAACTTACCAACAAAATGTTGTTCTTAGTTGAAGAAACAATATACTCTTATTATTATTATTGTTATTTCTTCAGTAAAAAATAAAATGAGAAAGACATGTCATGTTTGTCATGTGACAGACATGTGTTATTTCTTATTATTGTTTTTGACTATAACTCAATTAATGAAACTAAAAAACCAGGCCTAAATCACATATAAACAGTAAAAAGTTTGTTTTGTTTTTTCCCGCCATATTATTTCCGTTCCGTGTATTTAGTACCGACCGAAGTACTACACAACGTAGTTCACGCGATTTTTCACAGATGGCGCTATTTGTCTTGTATGGGGAAATTTTGAACCGCTTGTTCCCAAGACCCTATCTTGACTATATAAATCTATGTATCTAGGCGTAATTATCGATCAGAACTTACGTTGGGAGGAACACATAAATAAACTGTCAGCCAAAATAAGAAATATAGGTTACATTTATTGTGACTTACGAAATATAATGTCAAAATAAATTTTGATCAGGATTCACTATGCCCTGTCTCAGTCGCTTCTGTTATATGGAGTTGTAGCATGGGGGCTATGTGGTTCTAGCATCATAACAAAGTTGGACATAGCTCAAAAATTTAATCTAAAAACTATACTAAACAAACTAAGAAGATTCCCTACGGATCAGTTATTTACTTTGTGCAAAGTCCTAACACCACGTAAGATGTTTATTTGGCAAGCGATGATAGCGATGTCAAAGCGTATAACGGAATTTCCGCTACAGCCGAACTCCGAAGACACGTATAACACGAGCAAATACCGCCATGCGCAAGTATAGTGTACCATTTAGATGCAGTGTATTCAGTCGTAAATATCTTACTGTGCTAGCTACAATAATATATCATAACTTACCGCAAGACATTAAGGCACTTATTGATAATCCGAAACATTATAATACTACACTAAAAGAAGCTTTAAAAATTTATTTAACAAGCTTGAGTCTTAAAGAGTTTGACTCTCTGTGGAGAAATGTAGACATTTAAAAGAATTTAGCTATTTATAATTTATATACTTTATATTTTAAAGTACCTATTCTAGTTATATATAGAAAATATACAACTTATGTCCTTCTTGTATGTATGTAATTATATATCTTTTGTATATATACCTACATATTTATATATTCGAAACCTAGAAATAAATGCATGATTTTGTAAAATTAATATGAATGTTTTTCATACGAGTAATATTGGTCCGCGGATGACGCTATATTTGTCATTTTTGAAGAAGTAGTTAGCCCTAGCACAGACCTCGGTCTATTTGGGCTGCTACGGTCTGTAGGCTACAAAGTCTTTCACCAGCTTCTGCATTATTTGTCTATTATTTATCTTGTATGCTTTGTGTTTCACTAATATAGTCCATTGTAATTATTTGTCTAATAAAATTAATAAATAATAATAATACCGAACATTTTCTGTGCTTCGGAAGGTATGGCACTGTTAAGTTTAGGTAGTAGATACCTATCCCACCAAAAACATAACTGTTAAAAATGGGGCCAAGTTCCTATCGGCTGATTGTTTGCCTAAAAAAAATAAATTAAAAATTAAAAAGAAACCCCGACAAAAAACGATCCCCTAAAAAGTAAAAAATAATAAATTGCCTACACACACTTGCGCTAAAGATGATACTTGTTATACTTTGTTGTATTGTTGGTGTGCAATCAACAGTTTTTTCTTACTTTTACTATTGTTGACCCTTAAATGCCTTGGGGGACCGCCAAGTAAAAATTTAAATACACAATATTCGTAAGTTGTTTTATTGCAGTTACCTACCTACTTTGTTTTCTTAGCGGTCCCCCAACGCATTTAATTGTCAACAATAGTAAAAGTAAGTAAAAACTGTTGATTGTACACCAACAATACAACAAAGTATAACAAGTATCATAAAGAGCGCAAGTGTGTAGGCAATTTATTATTTTTTACTTTTTAGGGGATCGTTTTTTGTCAGGGGTTTTTTTAAATTTTTAATTTAACTTTTTAGGTAGGTACTACGAACTAAAATTTTATTTTTACCTCAAAAGCTCGGAAATATTTGAATCGTCGGTTAAATTCTGCGGCTAAAAGCGATTTTGAAAAGTTTTTTGTTTGAACGTGATGTACTTATTATTTGTAGTGAATGAATGCATGAAAGAATGTTATGTAGAGTGTGTGCCTGGTGCTTAAGGTACTGGCTGCTAATAAAAAGTTAATTCAAAATTCAATCGGGTTTTGTTATTTTTGTTCTTTCTTGCTTGCCTGGACTCGCCCTTCAAGTACCAAAACAGCGCAATACAAAATAGCCATGAATCGACTGCCACTGTCTATCTTCTGTCTTCTACATACACAATGGAATCCAATTTTTGGAATCCAATTTTATCAAGTTCACCTATAATAAAACTGTAACAGTTCGGTTTCTGTACATTGCTTGGAGGAGCTACACATTGAATATTTTTCGAAATGATGACTTAACCCTTAACTTAAACCTTTTTTATCGATACCCTAAAACCGCAGTTTTTAGAATTTTAGTCTGTCTGTCTGTGTTGTCTGTTGTATGTTACCTAAATTGTATGCGATTTTCATGTTTATAATAATGAAGGTCTAAGCTACAATAAAGGGTATGTTTTCATCATTATTATTATTATTTATTTATTTTATTATTTATTATTATAACATTAAAAATACAAATTTATATACTAAACGGTGCAACAAAAACCTATTTAGATTTATCCGTGCACTGTCTACGAGTAGAAGCTAAGTAATAGGTTGAACTCTCGTTTGCTGAAAAGCGCTAGCAAACTGGGTTCAGCTTATAATGAAATATGTCCCGAGTTCAACTTACTAGTAGACCGCTTCAATTAGGTGCATGACAGTCAATAAAATTATTAGCTATATAGGGCTTGATTATAAATTAAAACTGAATGAATCTTGAGCATTGAAATGTAAAATCAATAACCAGAATATTATTTTTCTTGCACGAATTGTACAGAGAGGAGATAAATCACTACGTTTTAGAATTGTATTTGATCCAATGATATTACAATTATATAATCTTTGATTGATCCAAGGTTATGAGCCTCATTGTGGCAGTCGGATAGTATAATCCTCAGAACAAAAACCTCCTTGCTTCGCTCGGAGAAGAAACCATGCTATTTTTTTTTCAGTATGGGATGACAACTGCTAGCATGTCTCATGCCATGTCAAGTCGTCAGTGATCACATCCTACCAAATTAGATGAACGACGCGTTCATTGCATTTACAAAGTTTATAGGATTATTGTAACTTGTTGGGATTTTAACGGTTGAAAATATTTCCTAAATTATATGTTGTAAACATTGTGTAAATTATAAAAAACATGTAGTGAATAACTTGAAAATATCGTGAATTTATTCTTAAGTTGATCTCCATATTAGTGATTGTTCTTTTTAATAATAACGTGTGTAGTTGATGGCTGTACATCTTCAAAACAACAAAACGAAAATTGCAAAGAAATTTTGTCTTTTCATCTGTAAGTTTTATTCAGTATTTTTCATGTTTGTGGATTATTATCACAAATATTGCATAAAAAAATGACAACTTATCATTTCTACAGTCAGATAATATGGAAATTGTTACGTATTTTACTGTAATTTATCGTTTTTTGTGGGATCATGTTGGAGTTTATGAGTGATGTATTTTTTATCGATAGTAGTATTTTTACTTTCGAGCTGAGCGAGAAAGGTATTGTATTCGTGAAAAAAGTTGCACAAACTTTCTCAAAAATGTGTTCTATATCACTTAAGCAAGTCCCCTAAAAATGTCCGTCTGTCGGTTGGTCGGTCTGTCCGTCACGCTTTGGCCTAGCGGCTAAACGAATGGTCGTATTAACACCATATTTTTAATTTAAGACTTTTATTTCCGAATGGTTTTTTGCTTGCTCTCATTTTGAGGGTAGCTGTCATTCAACAAAAATGAAGAACTTAATTTTTTTTAAAAACGGCTCAAATTATTTTTATGAAACTTTGCTTGACTAAGCATCTCTATGCAAGGTATCTTGCGCCATCATTAGTTTGTCTGTGTGATTCCATATAAGGGGTGTTCCTGTACTACCAAAACGTAAACTTGTGATTTACTCATAGGGTCAGTGCACCACTAGATGACCAAGCACCAATAGCTGACCAAAACTTAAATTTGAACTGAAAGTAAGAAAATTTAAAAATACCGCGATTTTATATAGAATTTAACTATGTTGGCGTCTTACAATAAAGTTATGGGTTTGTCTAGCTAGTACTTTAGTATGTTTATTCTAAAAAAAAAACTTTTTGAGAGCATATTTTGTAAAGTCCTTAACACTTATTATATCACAAGCCTAACTAATTCATAGTCGAACTTTTAGAAGTGACTCTGAAAGTAGAACTAATAATTTAGTTTTTTTATGAATTTCGTCATAAAATCGCTTAAATGGTCAACTAGTGGTTTGTATTATTTTCTATAATTTTAATTTTGTTTTGGTTATCTACCTGAATGGATATTCAATTTGATTGGATTTTGTGAAAATTTAGTACACAGGATGTACCAAAAACTGAAAGAGCTTTACAGTCGACAAAACTGAACAACTATTCATAAGAAACAGAGTTTTGAAATTTAAAAGTCTGTGAAAATTCATATAAAAGGTGTTCCAGTACTACCAAAATTTGAACATGTGATTTGTTCGAAATCGTTTACGGTTGGTTTGTTTTAATATTTTACAATTCGAGTTACGAATTCATGTGGTAGAACATTTTTCAGAAAAACCTTAATAAACGTTGGTAATTCCATACTATGTGTAGGTATGGTATTACAAATTTAAGTTTGCGGTTGACAGTTCTAATTGCATATCGCGAGAAAGTAAGTGCAGTGCTGCTGTACCATTTATTATATTTTACAACATTCAACGCGTTTGGTTTTCATTCTGGGTTCGATTCCCGATGGGGACACTGTCAAACAAATATAACTTTGTGTGTCTTCGCCAAATTGAAATGTCTCAATCAGCATGAATCATCCTGAATCAACAAATTGTAAGAAAATTAATAAAAATACTAAATTAATCTACATAAAATTCTCTACAAAAAAGGTTTGAAAGTTTTTCGCTACAAACAATACTGACAAGCAATTCTTGTGCTCATGCAACGCTTTGGCTCACAAGCGTATGAAGATTCTGGGTCAAGCTTATCCGAAACCAGAAGACTACAGGCTCCTTGTGCCCTAAGGTCCAATAAGGAACTCAGCTCCACGTTATAAGGCAAGATAAGATACACGAAATTTCGCTTGAAAATTTATTTGAGCTACTTAGACGAAAAACACAAACCCGTATTTCAGCATTTTTGCAAAACCATCCCAAATGGATTGAATTGAGGGATAAAATCCTACATAGTTTGTATGTAAGCTAGAGATATTCATGAAAAAAAAAAGAACCTTTACACCTCCTACCCCTCTTGCCTCCACCGCTACCGTCCATTACTTTTAGTAAGTAAGTAAGTAAGAAATTTGGTATCTTTAATATTAAAACACTTACGTAAGAAATCACCTGTAGTAAAAAATGCAAAAAGTATTTTTTGTTAATGAATTTAATCACTGCTTTTAACAGATTTGCCTTTTATTAAAGTTTAGTACTTCAACTTTTTGGTCAAAGTTTCGACATCGATTTGTCCTTGTGTAACTTATCGACTATCGATAGATGAAAGCATGCCCACATCCCTACTTGTGACGAATTATTTCTTATATATTACTTCTATATGAGGTCAAATTTCTTTGGTATAATCTCTATGCTGGTTGACATTAGTGACATGATATGACCAAAGATTTTGGAAATTACGCGCAGGGAGCGGAGTTCAGCGGAGCGTTTTCCTTATGTCAATGCAACGATGGCGCGCTAGAAACAAATTGAAACGCGATAAGAAAAATTAAATCAGAATTTGGAATATGAATAGGTATTTGAATTTGGAATTATATTTTTGTCCACGCATTTTGACTTTATAATTAAAAAATTGTATGAATTTTCAAGCTGAGGATTATTCAATCCTAGAGTCCTTCGCTTACTCAGGTTTCAATACAAGGCACTCACGCAAAATAGCACTTTTGCTGCCTTGCATAACAAACAACTTACTAAATTATTTTAAATAGGTACTTATGAGACAGTGTCCGTGTGTTCACGGCAAAGATTAGTACGATCCCATCTCTACCTATGGGTGTCGTAAGAGGCGACTGAGGGCTTACGAACCGGAGGATGGGCAACTGGGCAGCAGCATCTTTCTATGTGTCGCACCATATTACATACTGCGGTCACCAATAACAGCGGTCGCCAGCAGCAACGCTTACAAGTGTTGCGACTATGGCACAGATTAAAAAATAGTAAACTAAACTATAGTAAATCCACTCCAAAGAACCGCGCGTTTTTGCTGGAGTTCAGGAGGGAGCTCCCTGCAGTGGACATTTCATGGGATGTTAAGATGATGTTATGACTTATAAGGTAGTTTCGTTTGAAATCAACTTCTCATTTATGGATATACACATTTAATTGAAAGTTTTGTAAACTAAACACGATTTTAAATTTTTATTTCACTTAAAGCTCACATTTCAAGAAAAAATCGTGGCCTAGTTTGATCTGTGGTTCTCAAATTTTAGTTATCTGTCAAAAAGAATGTGATTTTAAAGTCAATACATAATTTTTGAGTTATTAGACATACACGTACTAACATAAGCTGGGAGTACCTCCACGCGGTGAAGATAGCAGTACAAGATAGCATTACAGTTTATGAGAAGGGAGAATTCAAACCTTCTTTCTATTATATTAAAAAAAGTCAAATTTTTTTTCACTTTAAGTTGTCATTCTTCCTTCCGTAGGTGTGTAATAGTCAGGGACTAGATAAGTACTATACGTAAATAGTATTCTGTGCGTGTGTGTTTATTAACTGCGTCCCAGCTTGCGTTGGTCACCTACGTCTGCGGCCTGCAAAATCTGCAGCCTGCGGCCTGCGTCCTGCGTCCTGCAGCCTGCACCTCAGCTTGCGTTGGCCCTAACAGTTGGCCACGTTTTCAATGTCAGCGGGCAGCTGAGCTAGTACGAGTGCGACGAGTAGGTATATTTTTTTAATGGTAGATAAATTATGACCTAAGTTTGCTTTTTACTGCAATTTGAATAGAGTGTACCTATTTCTATCGCCACCGCTCCGCTGTCCGTTGTAGATGAAAACAACGAATGTTGCTTCTGTGCCGCAAGATCCAAATTGTACGGGAGGATTACTAAATTCTATTAAAATTGGGATTGGTGCTAGAGTCATGCTGCGAATGAATTTGAAGGTTTCGGAAGGATTAGTCAATGGTAGCATGGGTATTATAAGAAAATTGCAATGAAATGGACTTCGCAGAGACCAGCTGGAAGAAGGGGAACTTCCGAAAAAGATATTCATTGAATTCGATGACAAATCAATCGGAAGGAGTTTTAAAGATGAAAACGGATGGATTCCAGTACTCGTAGAACCACAAAGTTTGACATATCAAGGTCTTAGAGGGTACGGCAATATCGAGAGAATAATGTTCGCTATCATTTTGAACTGGGCTGTTACTGTCCATAAATTACAAGGAACCACCGTAGAAAAGGCTGTTGTTTATTTGGGAAGAAGTACCTTTGCAAAAGGTCAAGCTTACGTGGCTTTAAGTCGCGTATAAAGTTTGCAGGGTGTTGCAATTTCTGAACTTAACCAAAGAAAGCTTTTCGATAATCCTCACGACAATTCTGCATTAGCTGAACTACAAAGATTAAGAAATGTTTCACCGTAACTTTTAAATATCCTACATTTTTTTTTTCGTTTCTTGTCTAGTGTTCCTCAGGCAAAGTTGTTCAGTTTCATGTGTACAACACACTGTTCGATTTAAGTAGGTACACTTATTTTAAATAAATTGCCAGTAAGTATGTAATGTACCAACCAAATTTTTCAGGTAACTAACATACATAATTGGATAAGGCTTAATAATTGGTGTTTTTAGGGTTCCGTACCTCAAAAGAAAAAAACGGAACCCTTATAGGATCACTTTGTTGTCCGTCTGTCTGTCTGTCTGTTAAGACCCTTTTTCTCACGAACGAGATGAGGTATCAGGTTGAAATTGATAACGAATATTAAAGTCCATGAACCACATAAGATCTGAAAATTTAATTTTTTTACAACGACGCAATCAAAAGATATGGCTTTTTATGTCCTCATCTCCATACATTTATTCAAAAATGCAAAACCTACAGGGTACTTCCCGTTGACCTAAAATTATGAAATTTGGCAAGAAGCTCTCACAGTACAAATAATGGAAAAAATCTGAAGTCATTAAATATTACAACTTTTCTCACAACTAATGGTAACCAATTGTGGTGAGCTCCCGTTTCAAGAACATTCATATAAGAGAGGGGTCAAGTTGGATGGTCCTTGAGGCGATTTTTGTTTTAGTTCTATTTAAAAACGGGAACACTTACAAACTTGAAAATTGGTATGTTTATAGTGCATAAGCTATAAAATAACAACAAATAATAAAATTTGGTCAAGCGCGTGTCGGACTCAAAAAATGTAGCACATTAACTTACTGAAATTTCAACTAATACAATTATGATTATGTGGTGGTACGGAACCCTCAGTGCGCGAGTCCGACTCGCACTTGGCCGGTTTTTTAGAAGATTATAGAATCACTAATTCTGTTCTACATTTATTTGATGTATCTATCCTACTTTGGACAGCGCACACCATGAAAGCGTCCGCAAATCATTAGTTTTTGACAACTTGGTCAGGAAAAGAGCTTATAACTTATAAACAACTAAACCGATTTTCATCAAATATAGCTAAGATCCACCCCAATTAAATTACCTTTTAACTTAAAAAAACCGCAATAAATCGGTCCATCCGTTTAGGAGCTACGATGGCTCAGACAGATACACAGACAGATACACTCGTCAAACTTATAACACCCCTCTGTTTTGCGTCGGGGGTTAAAAAGGAACCCTTATGGTGCCGGTTTGTCACACCTGTATATCTCAGCAACCACTCATGCTATCGACTTGAAATTTCAAATAGTTTTAGAATATAATTGCCCAACTTAAATGCATTTAAAATAATTAAAAAAGAATTAGGATTAATAATGTAAAGGGGGCCCAAATAGGGGGGGGGGGGGCAAATTTTCAAATTGTGGTTGCAAGGTTTAATGGGGGTATCATATGAAAGGGCTTTACTTGAACATTCTAAAATATATTTTTTAATTTTTTTACAACTCTTAGTTTTGAAGTCATGATGAAAAAAACCGGCCAAGTGCGAGTTGGACTCGCGCACTGAGGGTTCCGTACCACCACATAAACATAATTGTATTAGTTGAAATTTCAGTAAGTTAATGTGCTAGATTTTTTGAGTCCGACACGCGCTTGACCAAATTTTTTGTAAGTGTTCCCGTTTTTAAATAGAACTAAAACAAAAATCGCCTCAGCAACCATCCAACTTGACCCCTCTCTTATATGAATGTTCTTGAAACGGGAGCTCACCACAATTGGTTACCATTAGTTGTGAGAAAAGTTGTAATATTTAATGATTTCAGACTTTTCCCATTATTTGTACTCTGAGACCTAGCTTCTTGCCAAATTTCATAATTTTAGGTCAACGGGAAGTACCCTGTAGGTTTTTCATTTTTGAATAAATGTATGGAGATGAGGACATAAAATGCCATATCTTTTGATTGCGTCGTTGTAAAAAAATGAAATTTTGAGATCTTGTGTGGTTCATAGATCCTAATATATGGTATCAATTTCAACTTGATACCTTTACCCGTTCGTGAGATAAAGGGTCTTGACAGACAGACAGACAGACAGACAGACAGACAGACGGACAACAAAGTGATCCTATAAGGGTTCCGTTTTTTTCTTTTGAGGTACGGAACCCTAATAAAAAAAAAATACCGTCCCCCCCCCCCTTATCTCCTTATCTGAGTTTGTGAAAGGAAAAATCTGAATTAAAAACAGTCGATAGTTAGTTTATTTAAGATTTACAGCAAATATAAACCGATATTTCTAAGTTGCACAGTTTTTAGTAATCTGCAAAAAACCTTTACAAACAAATTTAGTTACTGCTTAGTTCCTCTGTTTTGAGTAATTTATGTGTAACACCTGTAAATCATATAAAATTCAACTGGATCTTGAATTGTTCTCATGGACTTGCATGGAGTAAGTCCCGTTTTTCTTTAGTGTAAAATTACCCCGAATTTGACGGGCAAATATCTCATTCCTACGGGAAAAAACCGGTTACAAAATGAAATACGAAATCCACGCGAGCAAAGCCGCGGGCAACAGCTAGTAAGAATATATGTATCCCGAGTGACTTGGGTTAAGTCTTGATAGAATTCAAGCGAGAAGGTCCGATTTCTTTGGGTTGATTCAACCTTCTTTGACTTTTATCAAAGTCGTAGTTACATTTTTTGTCATTTTGGTACAGAAAAAATAATGTTTTTAAGTTTTATAAGGTGACAGAATTCACAGTCCCCGGTTCGATTCCAGGCATTATTTACAGACTCTTTATGGCGCGTACGAAGTAGCGGGCACGGCTAGTTATTATTTTCAAAAACCGGTCAAATGCGAGTCGGAAAGGCGCGCCGAGGGTTCTGATATAGCTATAGTATTTTTTGGAAACAATAAAGTCCATTTTTAGGACCGCAAAACTAAATTTGTTTGTGAAGGTTTTTTGCAGATTTCTATAAAACTGTGCAACTTAGAAAGATCGTTTCATTTTTGCTGTAATATACAGGGTGTTAATTTGATTGTATGCCATAGCTTAAGGGTTGCTTCAGTTACGATAAAGGAACACAAAAAAAATATGAAAAAAATTCTACTGAAAAAAAAAAACTAAAACTCCATTGAAACTTAACTGACGCGGAGCACCGCGCTATCACCGAGCCAGCGCGCGTTTTTGATTGCGCGGTGCTCTGGGTCATTGCCCTCCGCGTTAGTTTAGTTTCAATGGAGTTTATTTTTTTTAAGTTGAATTTTTTTTATAATTTTTTTGAGTTCCTTTATCGATACTGAACCACCCCCTAAGCTATGGCACGCAATCAAATTAACACCCTGTATACATAAACTTCTATCGACTGTACTTAGTTCAGATTTTTCTTTATACTAACTTCGGAGATAAGGGGGGGGGGGGGGCAGTTGGTATTTTTTTTGACATTTTTCATCATAACTCGAAAACTGAAAATGTAAAGCCCTTTCATATAATACCACACCCGACCTAGTAACGACAATTAGAAAATTGGAGCCCCCTTTTCGGGCTTTGACAAGCCCGTTGGTGTGGTTGGTAGTGAGTCTGCCTTTCACGCCGTGGGTCGCGGGTTCGATGTCCGCCTAGGGCAAACATTTATGTGATGAACACAAGTGTTTGTTCTGTGTCTGGGTGTTATTTATCTATTTATGTACGTTTATCAGATACCCATAGTACAGGCTTTGCCTAGTTTGGGATCAGATGACCTTGTGTGGACTTTCCCTCAATATTTATTTATTTACTTTTCATTAAAAATCATAATTACTTTTTGATTCTTTCATCCGCAGTTAAGTTGGGCAGCTTTATTCTAAAACTATTCCAAATTTCAAGTCGATAGCATGAGTGGTTGCTGAGAAATACAGGTGTGACAGACAGACTAATTCGTACCATAAGGGTTCCTTTTTTTACCATTTTAGTTTCGGCACCCTTAACATTCCACGATGCGCTAGAATCTGCACAGTTTGGAAAACAATAATTTAAAGTCAAAGAAGTTATGATGTAATAATTAGTTGTAACATTTGTTTACAAGTCCACTGCGATATCTAGAACAAACTGTTATTTAATTAAGATTTCCTTATTATTTTACCAGCAGAGTCACAAATAGCTAAATATTAGTAAATCATTATCCTAATATACTCTAATCCTAAATCCCCAGATAAAAAAATATACCTAATTATGAATTTATGTAAAAATATTATTAAGATATTTGCTTCAATAATAGCATGCTATAATAATAGCACCTAAGTCTTTCTGAACAACCAATAATATAGATGCTTCTATGCATGATTACGCTCAGGCCTGATTGCGCGTGACGTAATTTCGTCAAAGTGCGAAACTAAACGGAACCAAAACCAAAACTCAAAGAACGAAACGCACGCGTTATAAATTCATTTCTTCGTTTGTTTACTTTCATTAACTGGTTATATGTAATTTAATTCAACTAACTGTTTTTTATCAAATCAAAAATTTGTACGATGAATTAAGTTATATAAACATCCTCAAATGATTATTATATTTAAAAAAATATAAATAACCAACTAACAATCAATAAGTAATAATACCTAAACTCTGTGGTGTTAGCGAGATTGAGGACTGCCCTTTTCCAAACGCTTTCTCCGGGCATGAACTTGTTGCTGTCCGCGACGGCTCTTCGTGCTCTTTACTCACTCAGAGAGGACCTGCACCTTGCACTTGCCATCCCGTCGCTCCTCGCCGACAGCTTTTTCTAACAATTGCACTGCCGCCGTGCCCCTCGCGCCTCGCCGACCTGTCACTCCTTGCCGACAGCTCTCGACAAACCTTGCGCTGCACCTTCACCTTACGCTCGCCGTCTATGTCTGAGGTGGTTAACATCCCTCTTGCCATCTCGCCGTCGCCTGAAATTTCCATCTTACCCGTTGTACGCAGCGTCCGGTAACGAAGTTTCGCATGGTAGTCTAGAAGACAGCATGGACTGGATGCCTTACAACGGACCTCGATCTGGAGCCATCTTCTTACAAGGCCAGTAAAGTGGTGGTGACGATGCGGCGCTTTTCTCGATAACCGACTTCGAAAACTTAACTAAGACGCAGCTCTATCCACTACGGTTATGCCATGAAATATTGTACGATGGCAAATATTAGTGGAAGGCTGTCACGGTCGCCATGAAGTATCGTTGGATCGTTGAGTGAAACACTCACGTGTACTCTGCTTAATTCTCTATTTATTCATAACTTCCTTGATCTTATATACTAACTTATAAGTGCGTCTTCATGACGTACAGTAATCCTGTACAGTTATCCTAGCCTAACACCCTGTATATGAACGAACGAACGAGACTTCGCACGCGACAGTACACACACTGCATGTTTTGCTACGCAGCGTATCCACGTCGCGAGATAACGGAGCGTAGACACGCAACGTGAGCACGCCTGACGCAGCGTTCGCCCAAAACCTGTATAAACCGAACTAGCGCCACGCTACAAAGGTACAAACAACCGAAACTAGAATCACTTGAGGTTAATGTGTTACTTTACTACCGACGTCCGGCTGACTGTACTGCATTCTATTTTGCGGGTTGACGCATATACATCATGTGAAATTATCTGCACTTACTTAAGAATTTTCTTAATCAAAATATGTTTCTACCTTCATTCCTAAATATACTCATCAAACAAAAAATTTGGTTCTAAAATAACCGCCATTGCGACGACATATTGGGGAATAATAAAAGAAAAATTAAATAAAAACACTAAAAAAGATAAACAAAACATTCAATTAACATTTAATAATAGAGACATTAATGAACCTAAAGAAGTCGCAGATACTTTGAATATTTTTTTCGCATCAGTTGGTAATAATACCGACAGAAACAACTCAAAAGCTGATAGAAAATCGAATATTTCTACATCGCGTATGCAAAATAGTATGTTTTTAAGTCCTGTTACACCAAAAGAAGTAAAAGATGCAATCCGCAATCTAAAAAACAAACATAGTTTCGGCATAGATGAACTTCCCCCACTCTTATAAAGGCATGTATTGATGAGTTACTCTTACCATACTACCTACTAATAAACCAATCATTTAATGAAGGCACCTTCCCAGATTTATTAAAAATATCCCTCGTAAAACCGATTCATAAAAAAAACTCAAAATTAGATCCAAATAACTACAGACCCTACCTACGTCAGCAAAAATTTTTGAAAAAATTATGTGTAATCGTCTTTATTATTACTGCGAGAAATTTTATATTTTTCACAAGTCTCAAAATGGGTTTCGGAAAAAGCATTCAACTACTTTGGCGGTATTTAACTTCATCCAACAAGCCTTAGAAGCAATAAATAAAAAACAATACGCCATAGGGCTATTGTTAGACATGACAAAGGCGTACGGCGGCGGTTTGTGTCTTATCAAAGTAACCGAATGCAGTATGTCGAAGTTGAAAATTTCAATTACAAAACCGGCCTCATCTGCAATGTAAGATCCGATGTACAATACATGCGAAATTCAATTCCCCAAGGTACAGTCCTTGGATGCTGCTTGTTCATCATCTACATAAAAAATTTGCCAGACGCTTTTAATGAACCCTGTGCCTTATTCGCAGATGAAGTTTCAATTCTAATAACCTGCAAAGGCTCCTCTGAGTTAACATCAAAAGCTCAAAACATTTTGACTAACGTAAATCAATGGATGACGGACCACTGTTTAGAAATAAACTCTAATAAAACCAAAGTCATGCAATTTCGACCATATCAGAAAGCGAAAGAAGAGAGATCTGAAATTTTGTACACAGGTTTCATGCACGTCAAAATCACCCACTAAGAAAGGATTTTGGAAAATTCATCTCCCAAGGGGGTGAAATAAGGGATGAAAGTTTGTATGAAAGTCCTTTGTTTCTTGAGCTAGATTGATACAAATTTGAATTTAAGCTTCTGGTAAAAAATAAAGAAACACGTGTTTAAGCATTTCTTAAAAATCACCCTTCAAGAGGGTGAAGAAGGGGATGATTTTTTTTCCGTATGTTGGTCTAAAAGTCTTTCAGTTTTAAAGGTAGAATTATAGAAATTTTGTTCCGAGCTTAGGGTAAAAAATAAAAAAGTACGTGTTTAAGAATTTTTCAACATTCATCCCCTAAGTGGTTGAAATAAGGGATGAAAGTTTGTATGAAAGTCCTTTGTTTCTTGAGTTAGATTCACACAAATTCTATTTTAAGCTTTTGGTAAAAAGTAAAGAAACACGTATTTAAGAATTTTTCAATGCCACGGAAAAATTCCAAATCTAAACTACTGGTTGTATAACCAATTAAGACCTATGTTTTACGACCAAACTGTACCTAACCTACCTACCTATGTAACGGTTTTTATCAGGAATGCGATTCAAATTTAATTTTATGGTGCATGCTATTGGATTTCCACAGAAACAATACTGAGGACTGACGTACCAGTCTGCGTTCATAAAGCCACGATCATAACTAGCTGAATTCAAAGATGATTCAAAGACTAATTCGGCATACATTGCTCGTTGAAGTAAGAATATTGCAATTAACATAAGCAAGCCTCCCAGCAATGTATGCCGAATTAGTCTTTGAATTCAGCTAGGTGTGATCGTGGCTTTATGTAAAGAGTCGTTTGAATCAAAAGTCTAATTCAATGCTTTCAGTGAATTGTATGAACGTTGAATGGGAAAGTATGTCTTATTTTGTCGTTGTTAGAATATTTAAAGAAAGCTGTTAACACTGTGTAGGACGAGGCTAAAACAAATTTCAAATGCAACTACTTGAGGAACATTCGACGTGACTTATCTCCGTTCTGTTATTTTGTAACGAATCATACCTACCTACTTAGTACCTAAGTATGCGCTGCTTTTATTGAGCTAAGCAAGGTTCACTAGGCACCTCTAAAAACTTTAAGTTCTAAGAATATAAGACGAAATAATAAAAGACCAACTGTATTTATTTGTAGCCTAAAATTTTGCAAGATAGGTTTTTTTTAATTTGAATTTTAGGAGCTTGAATGCTTAATTTAGAGACACTAATATTACCAGCAGCCCGCCTTGTGGATTCGCCCGCACTTTCCAGCCTTACCTCTTTTTTGCCTTATTTTTAAATCCCCGGTCTAACTTATATGCGGTACTGTCTCAACAAGTTCCCTCTTTTTTCCATTTCCCGTTTAAGGCACAATCACACCTTTCTAAATACAAGGACTAATTCGGCATACACTATTTCATCCCCTAAGGGGGTGAAATAAGGGATTAAAGTTTGTATTAAAGTCCATCAGTTTTGAAGTTAGGATCTTCAAAATTTGTATTTATACTGACGACAAAAAATTAAGTTTCATGTGTCTCAGGGTTTTTGAAAATTCTACACCCTAAGGGGTGAAAAGGGGGATAAAGTTGAAACTCCTTAATTTTAAAGTAATATCCAATAAAATTTATTATTTAGGCATAAGGGTTGTAATTCTGTGGAACATACATCACTGTTATTGAAATTTCACCCCGAATTCAACCCTTTAATGGGGTGAAAAAGTCTAAAAACCAATATGGATGTCGTTTGTATGATTTCTCGGGTCGTTGATTACGAAAACTAAAACAATTTTAAAATCCAATGTGGAAGACGTGAATTACCATCATCCACTGGGGATGGAGTTGGGGTGCGATAGGGTTGATATTGTAGTGTATGGCGATACCTTAATTATTTGAAGTATAGGAATACCTTCATAATGTATTTTGTAGACTAACCAGCGTGACGTGTAAATCTTGTAAGAAACCTTGAGTGACGTAGGCATCGTCACTGTTTATTTAACCTTCAGATATTCTCAGGGATATTATCAAAGTCAGCATTTTTCTATTGTAAACATTAAACATCCTACGTAATACGACCATGAAAACCTTGTATATAAGCTTAATAATTTCCTCAATAAATCAGTTCTATTTTCAACATCAACCCGTGTTTAATTACTCGTTCTCCGGTCCAACGCCGCTCACCACATGGCGACCCTGCCAGACCGCTGCTTCTAGGCAGCGCTAGGTCCTAATATGAGTTCCGAGCCGTAGAAAGTACAGTGACGGTCAAAAATTTTCGCGAGTGAAATAAATTCAAAATGTGGTAAAAAGTAAATTAAAAACTAGGTGAAAAAGGCCAGGGCTGCCTTCAAGGGCAGCACTGGGCCCCGCGAAAAATAAAGTAAAAGTGCCGCGACTAAAAAAATATATATATATATGTAATTATCAAATGAATTAAAAGAAAGAAGTGCGGGACCATAATTAAAATAAAAATAAGCCCATAAATATATGCAGAAAAAAGAGAAGAGAATATGCAGGCAAAGTGCCGAAAGCGATTTCCGTCTTTGTAAAAGTGATACAAATTAGGAAAAGTGAATTGAAAGTGAAGTGAAAAGTATCCCACTTGAAACCCAAAAACAGTTATCATCACTTATAACTGTTTATGTTTTGTTTGTAACGTGACTATAAAAATGACGACACAGCTATCGCCATTACTACTATAAGTTAAGTTAGGTTAGTATAAGTATGGGGTGCAAGCAGAGAACCTCCCCGTGGTGCACCCTGGAAACTGTTCTGGACCCGGTAACGCAGGCGTCCAGACAGGCGAACTCTCTGTGTGACTGCTTCATAGCGATTACTCAGCTATCGCTATGTCCGATGCGGATCGTGATAAGAAAGGTCGCTTTCTGAAGAAAGTAAAAGACCCTACAAAAGGGCCTTCTCAGGCCCAATCCGAGGGTATGGAGTCGGATGCGTCTGACTGTAGTGCGCAGACCGTGACGTCTCAGGCTTCAGCTGCCCAAAGCGTCAAGAGGACCCACAGTCTGAGCAGCTCGGCTGCCAGTGGTGACGAGGCTACACAACCTTTCAAAATTCCTACCTCATTACGAGGAAGGGGAAGAGGCCGGCCGCGTGGTTCGTCGAAGAGTCGCGTTGAGCTTTCCGACGAAGAATTAGCGGGTAGGGTTGAAGAGATGGCTCAAGCCAGACGCGAGTGTGCCACACTGATTGCGGCATCCGGTGAGAGAGAAGCGACCGCTGCGGACACTACTGGTGTCCTTGTAGCAAAAGCGTCTCTGGGCATGGACCTCGTCCTTGACGTTGTGCGTAGGTCTAAAAGCCTGAAAGGCACAAGCGTGAAGGCTATCAAGGAGGCCATCGAGTGCGTCCGGACCGCCGTAGATGGTCTGGCGAAGCGGAGTGTGTCTGATGAGACCCACTCCCTTCAAATTGAGAATGACCGTTTGCGAGTGGAGCTTAATGCCACTCGCAAACAGTTGGATTCCGTTTCGGAGGAGGCCCGGAAGCTCAGGATGAGCTGCTTAAGTAGAGAATCTGCTGAGGAAGAGACGATGGCGGAACGTTTAACGCACTCCATCATTGGCCAGGTGGGCAGGATTCTAGATGCGCGGTTTGCGGGTCTGGAGGATCGACTGCTGCCTGCAGTGGTCCGTCGTCCTCCATTAGCAGCCGATAAGAGGGCTTCGGTGGCCTCTAAGGCTACCACAAAGCAGGTGCCAGCCGGTACTTCTGTGCCATCTGCAGCTCCGACTCCGACTTTCCCTGGCTCTGCTGCCTCTTCAGCAAAGCCAAAACAGAAACCTGGTGATGGAGAGGGTTGGCAGACAGCTGGTACCAGACGCGCTAAGAAGAAGACAAAGAAGAACGCAGCAACTGCAGGTCATTTAGCTGCTTCTGGTCCTCCTCCCCCAAGGAAGGGGAACAAGAAGAGCAAGGGAAAGGGGAAAAAACTCCGCGTCCCTAAGTCGGCAGCTGTAGTGCTGACTCTACAGCCCGAGGCTACGCAGTCAGGTCTGACCTACTCGAGCGTACTAAGTAGTGCACGGGAGCGGGTTAACCTGGCTGAGCTCGGCATAACCGGGGGTTGCCGCTTCAGGCAGGCTGTGACTGGTGCCCGCATGATAGAGTTACCTGGTGCGGATAGCGAAGAGAAGGCAGACAAGCTCGCAAAACAACTTCGGGAAATCCTTCCTACCTCTGTCAAGGTCACGAGGCCCACAAAATGCGCTGAAGTGCGTATTGTGGGTCTCGATGACTCTACGACGGAGATGGATATCAAGGCTGCCGTCGTTACAAAGTCGAATTGCTCTGCAGAGCTAGTCAAGGTGGGCCAGATACGTCAGGGCTCTAGGGGAGCTGGATCTGTTTTGGTCAAGTGCCCAGTCGCGGCAGCCAAGCTGCTTATTGCCGAAGAGCGGCTCTTGATCGGTTGGAGCTCCGTCCGGGTGCAGTCCCTGGAGCAACGACCGATGCGCTGCTTCCGCTGTATGGGACAGGGGCACATAAGGCAGAACTGTACCTCTGCTTTCGATTGTGGTGAGCTTTGCTTCCGATGCGGGCAGTCTGGTCATAAGGTGGTGTCTTGTTCCGCCACCCCTTACTGTCCAGTCTGCGCGGAGGCTAAGCTACCAGCCAACCATCAGATTGGCGGCAAGGGCTGTAATCCTCCAGCCCCTAAGAAGCGAAGAGCAGCCACCACAGCAGCGCCAGCGGCAGCGGTACCGCGCCGACCAGAACAGCCGGCGGCGGTGGTCGAGACTATGGCTACGGACTAATCATGGACCACGACCGTAGCCATAAAATACTACAGACGAACCTGAATCACTGTGCAGGTGCGCAGGATCTGCTAATGCAAACCATGGCAGAGTGGTCTCTGGATATCGTGGTGGCCGCTGAGCCATACTTCGTCCCTACCCGTCCTAACTGGGTAGGTGACGAGGTGGGCTCCGTAGCCATTATAAGTTCTACCGCTCCACGTTCCCCACCTCTCTCGCTGAAAGAGAAAGGTCCGGGATATGTGGCAGCCGCTTGGGGAGAAATCACCTTTTTAGGTGTATACTTCTCCCCAAATCGGAGCTTAGCGGAGTTTGAGGCCTTCCTCGACCGGCTTGAGGTCTCTGTCCAGCGACTGGCAGCGGGGCAGCTATTTGTTCTGGGCGATTTCAATGCCAAATGCACGGCTTGGGGCTCTCCAGCAACAGATGCTCGCGGTGGCGTGTTGCGCGACTGGGCGGCAGCCCTAGGGTTGGCTCTACTAAATCAGGGCACCTTGAACACATGTGTGCGGCAGTCTGGGGGATCAATTGTAGACCTCACGTTTGCTACCCCCGCTGCTGCCATTCGTGCTCAGAGGTGGAGGGTTCTGGAGGAGGCGGAGTCACTTTCGGACCATCGTTATATAAGGTTTGAAATCTCCGCCCCCAATAACAGCAGTCGACCCGTTGCAGAGTCGGCTTTCCCGAGGTGGTCGCTCACGCGCCTAGACAGCGAAATTGCAGAGGAGGCGGCTATCGTCCAGGCGTGGTTCGCAGAACCGGTAGACGCTGTGGTTGTGGATGATGAGGCGGTCGCACTTAGGGGCGCCCTCACCAGCATCTGCGACGCAGCGATGCCCCGTATCAGACGGCATCCCCTGAAGCTTGCGGTATATTGGTGGTCACGAGAGCTTGCGGATCTCAGAGAGACCTGCATAGTGACGCGTCGTGCCTACACCAATTACCGTAGGCGTAGGGTCAGGGTACAGGAGGAAATTGACCGTCTCTATGACTGCTATCGCAATGCCAGGGGAGCTCTGCAGCTATTCATATCCCAGGCAAAGAGGAGATCCCGAGAGGAAATGCTCTCAGATCTCGATAGGGATCCATGGGGACGTCCTTACCGTACGACGAGGGGCAAGCTGGCGCAGGGACCACCAGTGGTGGAGTCCTTACAGCCGCAACTGCTGGAGGATGTAGTGTCGGCCCTATTTCCGGACAGGGCGGAGCATACGCCACCACAAATGGTCTCTATGCATGAGATGCCTCCGGAAGACGAAGCGTCTCTACCAGTTACCGACGGAGAGCTCAGGGCCGCAATTTTGAAAATGCGGTCCAAAAAGACGGCTCCGGGGCCAGATGGGATACCTGGACGAGTTTGGGCCCTCGCCCTGGGACCCCTGACAGATCGACTGAGGGGGCTCTTCAATGCCTGTCTGAGTTCGGGCAGCTTCCCACAAGTCTGGAAAGAGGGAAGGTTGGTCCTCCTTAAGAAGCCGGGGCGCCCTCCAGAGTCTCCCTCTGCCTATCGCCCAATCGTTTTGCTGGATGAAGCGGGAAAGCTGTTTGAGCGTATTTTGGCTAACCGCATCATCCAGCATTTGACAGTAGATGGTCCGGACCTGGACGAGTGCCAGTACGGTTTTCGCGCTGGTCGTTCCACAATCGATGCCATCGCTAGTGTGAAAACCTTCGCTGAGGAAAGTGTGGCACAGGGCGGAGTGGCATTGGCGGTATCTCTCGATATCGCTAATGCTTTCAATACTCTGCCCTTTAGTTGTATAGAGGAGGCACTGCTCTACCATCGCGTGCCCCTCTATATCAGACGGGTCCTTGAGGCGTACCTGAGAGGTAGGTGCGTCCTCTACCAGGGTGGAGATGGAAGGGTCCGGCGCAGAGAAGCCAGGTGCGGTGTTCCACAGGGCTCGGTCCTTGGGCCGCTTCTGTGGAACATTGGATACGATTGGGCGCTGCGAGGTGAGCTGCCCTCCGGAATGCGTCTCGTCTGCTATGCGGACGACACGCTGGTTCTTGCCAGAGGGGCCAATTATGGCGAAGCGGCACAATTTGCATCAGATGGAGCCGAGATTGTTGTGTCGCGAATCCAGCGCCTCGGCTTAAGGGTGGCTGTCGAGAAGACAGAAGCTCTCTGTTTCTATGGGCCGCGGAGGAGGCCGCCTGCTGGTGCGAGCATTATGATCAGTGGATTGAGTGTCGGGGTTGGATTCAAGATGAAATATCTTGGACTCGTCCTCGACAGGAAGTGGGACTTCCGAGAACATTTTCGGCTGCTGGCCCCGAAGCTCATCGGGACGGCAGCTGCTCTCGGAGGTCTACTCCCAAATGTGGGAGGACCGAATGTAGGGTGTCGCCGCCTCTACACTAGTGTAGTGCGCTCCATGGCACTTTATGGAGCTCCTATTTGGGTTGATGCCCTCTCTACCCAAAACAGGGCAGAGCTGCGCCGTCCGCAACGCATAATGGCGACGCGGGTGATAAGAGGGTACCGCACGATTAGTTGTGAGGCGGCGTGCGTATTGGCAGGGTCCCCACCGTGGGATCTGGAAGCGGAGGTCCTGGCAGGTGTTTATGCCAGGAAGGTGGAGGCCCGTAATGCGGGTGCACATCCTCCTCGGGAGGAGATCGAGGCCTGGAGGGATGAGGCGCGGATTGTTCTGCTCCAGAAATGGAGTCTCCGCCTCGAGTCTCCCTCCGCAGGTGTCAGGACAGTAGAAGCGGTTCGCCCACTCCTCAAAGAGTGGGTGGACCGTAAATTTGGCGGGCTAACCTTCCGGCTGGTGCAGGTACTGACCGGACATGGTTGTTTTGGCCGGTATCTGCACCACATAGCTGGCAGAGAACCAACTCCAGCTTGCCATCACTGTGACTGCGCCGAGGACACGGTGCAGCACACAGTGGTGGAATGCCCAAGATGGGCAGAGGAACGTGCTGCCCTAGTGGCGGTGGTGGGTGGAGATCTCTCGCTGCCGGTTGTTGTTCAGGCAATGGTCGGCAGCAAGAGGTCTTGGGAGGCCATGGTCTCCTTCTGTGAGTCAGTCATCTCGCAGAAGGAGGCCGCGGAGCGGGAAAGAGAGGATAATCCTCTGTCTCACCCGCTTCGCAGAAGGCGCAGGGGGCGCAGGAGACGGGAGTACGCCCGTCCTCCGCCCGCTCCTTAGGCTTGCGTGCGGCGGGCCGGGGAGCCCGTCGCTCGCTCTAAAAGGCCAGTGAGGGGGCGACGTCTGATGTGTGCTCTGAAGGGTGGGTTGCGAAAGTAGTGCGAACGTACAGTGCTCGTGACCCACCCGGAATGCGAGAGTGGCACACGGTGGAGTTTTTAGTGGGTGCAAGTCCCACATAACCGTACCATTTCCCCGAACGGTGCGGCATGCGTATGCATTTTCTCCATCACAAAAAAAAAAAAAAAAAAAAAAAAAAAAAAAAAAAAAAAAAAAAAAAAAAAAGGTTAGTATAAGTATACAACAGCCACGGATCATGTAAAATAAATAAGGAGGTATCGATAAAATGGGCAGGTTTCACAAAAGTAATTTTATTAAAAAAAAAATGTGCGTAAAAAAAATTTTTTTCATTTAATTTACCTTATCCGTGAGCTAGTTTAAGTTTAATTACTGTTGGCAATATAAAAATGTAATACTTATTACTAACGTATTGTTCAATATTATTGTCGAGTAGAAAGATAACAAAATATTTACTTCTCACCTATAAAATAAGTAATTAATAATCTACCAGGAGTAGACAAGTAATGAATAAAATGTTTTTGAAAAAATAAAACAGAATTAGGAGAAGATTTAAAAGTGAAACTTTCATCCTAGTAACAAAAATAATAAATAAAATAAATTATCGAGTTTCCTAACAAAAATAACCGATATAGGTGCTAAAATAAAGTCGCAATAACAATTAAAATACGGATGAATAATATAAATTAATTAAATAATAATAAAATAAAGAAATAATTTACATAAATAAACGCATAAGTTTAATTAATTCTGCCAAATAAGTAAAAACAAACGTATAAAGAAAGAAAAAGGAGATCGCATCATAATAAATTACTAAATTAAAAAAAATTCCAGTTATGAAAATATAAATAAAACCATACTCGGTCAATCAGCGAAAGTGATGACGCTAGCAAGGTCAACATACATTCATTACGTAACCAGAGAGCGGATTAGGACGAATCAGCAACAAAGCTTACGAGTAGATAGAAAAGGAGCTTGTATAAAGTAATACGACTAAACCGGGTCTCAAAAAAATTTTGTTTCAAACTAGGAATAAGCAAACGAAAAATAATTTGGGAAAATATTACTAAAATTTATGAAAAACAGTTAACGATGAGAATAAGAATTCAGAAACATAAATACGTTACAAGCAAACATGTAAATATATTACCCAAGTACTCTCATGTACAGTCAGTTACACATTAACTTAATCAGAATTATTTTTTTGCAATTTTAAACATTATTTAAATTAAATAGTAAAACCAAGAAAATAACTTTAATAAACAAATTAACAAATAAACTAAATTAGTAAATAAATTAAACAAATTAAAAATAAATAAATAAATAAACATTTTATGTGTTTCGATTATGACTGTGTTTTGAAACAAGCGTCCAAAAAGGTTACGACATAGAGATGCGATATTACGACCATGTAAAGTCTTAAAAATTACGTATAAATAACATAAAAATTCTTCTATTGGCCAAAAGCCACGAGTAAATAAAAAAATGATATGAATAAAAAGGGAAAAATGGACAAAACATTATGCTTTACGTGGCATACGAGACAATTAACTTAGTAAAGTTGAGGATTGTTATTAGAAATAACGAGTCAAAGTAAAGGAACAATGACTATAAGAGATAACGAATCAAAAGAAGACTATAAAAGTATATAAAAAAATATATATATATCCAAGGATATACAAATAAATACAACGTAAAATAAACGTTGAAGGGATAGCTCGCAAAAGAAATAAAGTATTAAAAATCTTTTGTTACCATAGCGTGCAAGTAGGTGCTTTATTTTCTAAAAGAATGAATAAAGAATGGAATTGAGTATGAGAAGAATAGAAAGAGATGGGAATAATTCGATAAACAAGGTCTTGGCAATCGGTTGGACTGATCACCCAAACGGTTACCTAGTTGTTGTCTGTTAATTAAAACATTGCATATCGAAGTATTCAGATAATGGGTTGAGATAGCGAGAAAATAAGCAAGGAATGGCATACGAAGAGTATGTATGGAAAAGGAATAATGCTCTTACGAGTAAAAACTACAATAAAGCTCGTAAAAGGTACACAGGTACACCATATAGGACTCGATAAAACCCTTCAGTAGAATCATAGGTCAGGACGAGCTCCACCAATGAATACAGTTTGGGAAAAAGACCCTATATGTTAATGGTACGTTGAGTGTCAGATCATTCTAAAAAAATCATAGTGACAACGAGTTTGTTCTGTGGAAATAGATAGAACTGACCTCTAAATTAGGGCGTGCGCACGACCCGTGGCAAATATGCCATCTTTTATTGTATTTGAGTCGACTCCTCATATTACTACGTACCCATAATAAATATAAATGTTTTAGCCGGCCGGCCCCACAAACTTAATTGTTTGTATGTGTACCATATTTTTAAATAAATAAATACTTCTGCTAGTGTACCCCAGTAAGTAATAAAAAACCGAGCAAGATATGACAAGTGAATTTATTAACTAAAAACAATGAAGCATGCAAATAGACTATGACTTATATATAAGGCCAAATTATGTTTGAAAAAGACAAATCTAAGTTAAAAAGAAAGCGCTATATAAAGATACAAAATATGAAAAAAAAAGCATACAAGTATCATACTATAAAAGTATAAAAAAAAAGGTATACCAACCAACTATGTTGAAGAATAAGGAATAGAGACTACTAAAATATTAGTGAAGTACAAACAAAAGTTTGTAATGGAATTGACAAGCAAGAATTATCTTGTAGCCTTATCCTTATGATTCTTTCGTTAACAAACGAATCATAACGATACAACGGCGTAATAAGAAATACCGGATATGACAATAATTTATAAGAAGTTAAATTAAACATAAGTATTAAAAGGTTAAAAATATTTTAATAATATTACGTAAGTATAAGTAATAGTTAAATAGGACTAAAGGTGAAAAGTAAAATATTTTTTTTGTAATAAAACATTGCCAACAGTACCAATATTTTGAAATAATAGAGGAACATAATTGAAATAAGTTAAAAATATTGGAAAATAAAATAAAAACATGTAAATAATACTGCATTTAGCATAAAAAAAAATTGATTATTATGTAATGAATAAAGGGAAGAATGTGTAATACTTTCAATAGAATAAGTATAAGAAAACAGATAAAATGAAAAATGGGCTAACAAGAACCCAATAAGATTGAAAAGGAAAATTTTACCCAAGATCAAGAATTTTGAAAGTACATACTGTACTAATACCATGTATTTTTGAAGATAAAATAAAACATGTGAAAAAAAAAATTATCATTATTTAGATTTGAATTTTAAATAAAGATCTAAGAAGATATAAATAAAAAAAATATATATAAATAAATAAAAATAAATACGGTATCATAAGGTATAGAATAAGATTATTTGTTGATAGTAAAAAGACATGTAATCAAAATAGTTATTTAAGATAGCCTATTTTTTTTTAAGGAAGATAGAGAGATATTGGACCCAGTATATACTGGACCATATACAGTAATTGAAGATCAAGATGTCAATGTTAAAATACTAATTTCAGGAAAAGAATACGTTCTGCATAAAAGCAGAACACAACCATACCATTTATAAAGCAATTTTTTTTTGTAAGTCAAAAAGGTCAATGTAATACGATCTATATCAATATTAATCAAATAGTAAATAATTATTGTTATATTTAACCAATGGTAATATGTAATAAAATGTAAAAGTAAAAAAAAAAAGCATGTAACCAAATTAAAATAAGTTGTATAACCAATAAAATTAAAAAAAGTTGTATAATTAGAATTTAAGAATAGTTAAGCCAAAAATTGTAAACTAAAATCACGAATTTTTGTCTCAAAAATTAGGGGGATGATGTAGTGTATGGCGATACCTTAATTATTTGAAGTATAGGAATACCTTCATAATGTATTTCGTAGACTAACAGCGTGACGTGTAAATCTTGTAAGAAACCTTGAGTGACGTAGGCATCGTCACTGTTTATTTAACCTTCAGATATTCTCAGGGATATTATCAAAGTCAGCATTTTTCTATTGTAAACATTAAACATCGTACGTAATACGACCATGAAAACCTTGTATATAAGCTTAATAATTTCCTCAATAAATCAGTTCTATTTTCAACATCAACCCGTGTTTAATTACTCGTTCTCCGGTCCAACGCCACTCACCACAATATGTCTAAAAATCAATATGGGTGTCGTTTGTATGGTTTATCGGATCGCTGATTACGAAAATTACAACAATTTTGAAATCTAAGGTGGTGGACATGAAATACCATCATCCCCTGGGGATGGGGTTGGGGTGCGATAGGGTTAATACGTCTAAAAATCAATATGGGTGTCGTTTCTATGTTTGTATAAGGATAGGGATAGCGGTTAAGACGGCGTTAAGGATAGGGATAGGAGTAGGGGTAGGGTTAGGGGCAGGAATAGGGAGAGGGAGAAGGAGAAGGAGAGGGAGTGGGATGGGTGTAGAGAGAGAGGGAGTGGGAGAGGGTGAGAGAGGGGGAGGGGGAAAGGGAGGGGGAGAGTCTGCACATTGTCTGAATAACACGCGGGCGAAGCCGCGGGCACAGCTAGTATTTCATGTAATAATACGACACTCGAATGTGTTAGTAATTTTAGCTAATTGGGTCTGAATATTGATACCCATATCAATTGGAAAAATCATATTCAAAAAATAAAGTCTAAGTTATCAAGCTTCACGTTCGCTCTCCGTGAATTGAAAAAAATCACCGATTTAGGAACTGCCCTCTCGGTTTATTATGCATATATGCACTCAAGATTAACCTACGGCATTATTCTTTGGGGCAATAGCACAAACGTATCAGATCTCTTCATATTACAAAAAAAATGTATACGCATATTAGGAAATTTAAAAAATGATTTAAGCTGTAGGTCGACCTTTACTTAATTGAAAATTTTAACTTTAACCTCTCTATACATTCTAGAAGCATGCAAATTTATTAAGAACAACCCGCAGTTCTACAAAATGAAAGATAATCAGCCCCGACTGTACCCTCGCAGGTATAAAACAAATAAAATCAATAATATACCTTCTAAATTAAAAATACATAGTTCTGGCACTTTAAGTGTATCAATAAAAATATATAATCATCTACCGCTAAATATAAGAATAGAAAATTCTTATAATAAGATGATAAAACTATTAAAAGAATACCTAATAAATAAAACTTACTATAATTTAAACGAATATTTCAATGATAAAAATAAATAAACTAAAAAAATATACCTACATTATATAAATACATAATTAAATATTGTTGATAGCTATTTCAAATCTAAGTCTATCTCAATGATTGCAATGCCTCTGAAAATGGGCTCATATGAGATACCTTATTTATAATACCATCTTGTTATGTACCATATGAAGGCAATAAATGTATTGAGTATAAATGTATTGAGTAATTAATATTGACAACTGTATGAAAAATCACGATGTCTTCGAATGTCTTGTGGATCGTCCTCGTGATAAAAATAAATGAAATATACTGATGCTGAGCGGAAGCGATCGCTGCGTATAGCCATAAATGTTGGAAAGGACAATAACCACATGGCCTATCAGATGAAGATATGATCGCAGGAATGCCGTTGTTGCAGGAAATAGGCGCGATTTCTCGATCTAGATCCACAGACAGACTTCTAGAACTATTAATACCACTTACTTTCTAAGAAATACGAAGGAAAAGACGCAAAACTGAACAAAATGGATGGAACACGAGCAAAGACGCATAAAGATTACCACGCACTTCTGATGGTTTGGAACCAGAAGGGAGCTGTGTTGTTAGGAAATGAGGCACAGATGAACCTATCCAACATTTTATTGATATAACACCACATTTGCTTACAAAACCTAACTTCCATTAAATTAACACAACAAGGACAATATTCAGGAAATCTAAAATGGCAAGATACGACCTAGGTATAACGGCTAACTATAACGCTCCTTAGTCCGATCGTTTCAATGTTCGAGCAGCGAGTGAGAGGCCAAGCAGGTGTGGCCAGCACAGCGTATTGGTTGCACCTAACACGTGTTTCAGAAATTTTGAGCTAACATCCCTCAAGGGGGTGAAATAAGGTATGAAAGATCGTATGAAAATCCTTGTAAATATTAGGATTTAGGCCAATAAAAAGAAAGACTGAAACATTCGTCTCAGCGTTTTCGAAAAATCTTCCCCTAAGGGGAAGAAAATTAGGGATAAAAGTTAATATGAAATTCCTACGCACCAAAAAACGGGCCATGTGCGAGCCGCAAGCTGAGAAGTGTATTAAATGCGTGCAAGTCCGACTCGCACTCGACCAGTTTTTATTGTGTGTTATTATTTTAAAATTCACTTAATTACGATAGATCTAAAAGAATCACGTTTCAAAATCGGAAAATACTGACAGTGCGTTTATCTACGGGATCTTTTTATGATTTCTAGCTTCCCGTCCAAAGCCGCGGCGGGCCGCTTGTACTCGTATTAAATAAAATTAGTTGGACCCTTGGGGCAAAGAATATATCTTGGGGGATGTTATCTCGAAATTTCTGAAACACGTGTTTCTTTATTTCTAATTATTTGCTTAAATCCGAAGATGCAAATAAAGGAATAATCCTTGATTTGCATCTTCTGATCATGTAACCACTGTGTTCCTTGAAATTGTGCAGACAACGAAACTGAACTACTGTTGCTAAGGAACATAGGTTAAAATGCAGAAAAAATATTTTCAGTTACCATGCAAAATTCGAAGCCATTTGCAATTGATGTAATTACAGGTGTTTCGATTGAATGCGTAGTTTGGTCGAATGACAATTTAACCGACTTAAAAAAAAGGTTATTAATTTCACCCGTATTTATGAATATTCAAAAATTCAAATTTTTTGCATATTTACCAAACTAGAGGAGGGACCGCGACACGCAACACACTGAGCTCTATCTATTTGTTTGGTTTAAAGTGATAAAAATTACAACATCCACAATTGAAGCATAGGAGAAGGCTAACAAGAAGTTTCTGTCGCCTATTGAAGAACAATTGGAGCGTTTCCTGACGGAATTTAGCAAGTTAGAAGTAAAAATATCCAAATTAAAAAAACCGGCCAAGTGCGAGTCGGACTCGCGCACTCAGGGTTCCGTACCACCACATAATAGTTATTTATGCAACTGTTGCGTAATGAGAGTAATTTTAACACGAGATCTGGTTTTTGATACGAGGCGCAGCCGAGTATCAAAATAGTATAGATCGAGTGTTAAAATGACTAATTACGTATAGTTGCATACAAAACTTTATCTACGACCGACAAAATAAAATAAAATTTTAAAGAGTAGTGATCAATTTATTGAACTAAGAGGACAGTTAGTTAGTACAGTTAATTAAAGTTATTCCAGATCCAGAGCTTGTGGATGGAGTTGCTTTAACATTAATTTCATGTATATGGTTACTGACAGCCTCTTGTATACTCCTTTTCTCCTGGTACATACTTTCCATTTTGTTCAAATCACTTCTTTTGTTGCTACGGTCACTTTATATAGAAGCGAGCCAACTGTTAGCCTCTTGTCGATTTATGTACTCCTGGTACTCTCCGTTTTCTTTTAAATATAGGTAGGCAGTCGTCACCCCAGTAAAAAGTATTTTTACAAAATTACTTTAAAGTAGGCTGTATGTAGTACTGTGGTAGTATTGCCTTAGCCTATGCAGATTGAAAATTATGTATTATAACAGTTGCGGAATGAAAATCCATACTCCATTTCCGTACTGCTCGTAGTATGGAACAATGAAAATGATAGCGGAAAATGACCTCAATTTCGAATCTGTCATTGGTTTCGAATTTGGAATATTCCGTTACGGGAGTAGATAAACATAATTGTATTAGTTGAAATTTCAGTAAGTTAATGTGCTAGATTTTTGAGTCCGACACGCGCTTGACCAAATTTTATTATTTGTTGTTATTTTATAGCTTATGCACTATAAACATACCAATTTTCAAGTTTGTAAGTGTTCCCGTTTTTAAATAGAACTAAAACAAAAATCGCCTCAGCAACCATCCAACTTGACCCCTCTCTTATATGAATGTTCTTGAAACGGGAGCTCACAACAATTGGTTACCATTAGTTGTGAGAAAAGTTGTAATATTTAATGATTTCAGACTTTTTCCATTATTTGTACTGTGAGACCTAGCTTCTTGCCAAATTTCATAATTTTAGGTCAACGGGAAGTACCCTGTAGGTTTTGCATTTTTGAATAAATGTATGGAGATGAGGACATAAAATGCCATATCTTTTGATTGCGTCGTTGTAAAAAATTGAAATTTTCAGATCTTGTGTGGTTCATGGATCCTAATATATGGTATTAATTTCAATCTGATACCTTTACCCGTTCGTAAGATAAAGGGTCTTGACAGACAGACAGACAGACAGACAGACAGACGGACAACAAAGTGATCCTATAAGGGTTCCGTTTTTTTCTTTTGAGGTACGGAACCCTACAAACAGTAAAATGTCGTGTGTTATTCGTATGTCTCGAAACTGCAAGTTAACGCAGCAAAGGAATCACGACCTAATTTAGCAGCAAAAATCCTGCGGAATCGAGCATTACTAGTCCTTCCTTACTCCGTGACCAGTACCGAGCGCACGTCAAGACCGGTTCCAAAGGACGGAGGTAGGAGAAGCTCGCTGCCACAGCCAGTCGCCGGAGAAGCCATCCCAGTCGCCCGCACCGGACTCGTGCGAGCTACACGTCAAATTACTGTCCGACCGACACCGGAGGTATGCACTTTCTCCTCGACTACTGTGCCGGCCGCGGCGCCTGCATTGATGCACGATGTGCAACATAAGGATGACTCTACTTTCAGCGTTCCTCCCGTCGTTGAAAATCAGGACTACAGTGACAAAAAAGATGACCTTCCATGGCAAGATATGAAGCGAAAAAATCATAATCGTAAACGACAATCACGCATAGTGATAACTGGGACAGATCCTACAGACAATGAACTGCAATCCATAGAACGAGTGTTTCACGACTGTCGTTTCAAGCCAGACACCAGTGAGGATTCGATTAAATAATTTCTGTTAAAAAAAAAACCGGTAGTTAATATGGTGTACAAAAATTTAAATTAAAACATGACGACTACTTAATGATAACAGTGCCACAGAGAAAGTCTGATTTTTTTATGTCCCCTCAAAACTGGCCTCAAGCAGTGGAATTGAGCAAGTGGTTTCGCAAAGGTGGGAACTCCTCACACAACCTGCGAAGTAACGCCGACGGGGACCAGCTCGTGACACCGTTCCATAAGCTCCACAGACCAGAGCAGTCTGTGTATGGTTTGGGCGTAAAGGTTTTTTTTTATAGTTATATTTAACACTTTTGTTAAAATACATACTATGTGGTTCTATATAAAAATGTGACATGTAACTATTTCGTTACCAATAAACTTATTGTATTGGATAGTATAATATTGTATCGTATTGTATCGTATCGTATCTTTATTTATTTTTTTATTTATTAGGTACACAAACAGATTGCAGTGCAAAAATGAAAGAAATAAACATTAAAGCTGTTACAGTACTTCACTACAACCCAAAAAAAGTGTACACAACAGTACCAAATAATTGTTATAAAAATTTTCTCAGACGGTCACAAGAAAAGCAGGAATTACAAATAAACAAAAACATTTTTTTTTTACTTACATAAATAATGATTAAAAAACATATTACTGGAGCTGAAAATATCAATTTGGGCATTGCAACGAGTCAGTTCGTTAAAGTTACGACACATTTTTAGGGTTCCGTAGCCAAATGGCAAAAAACGGAACCCTTATGGATTCGGCATGTCTTTCTGTTTTCTGTCTGTCCGTCCGTATGTCACAGCCACTTTTCTCCGAAACTATAAGAACTATACTGTCGAAACTTGGTAAGTAGATGTATTCTTTGAACCGCATTAAGATTTTCACACAAAAATAGAAAAAAAAAACAATAAATTTTAGGGTTCCCCATACATAGAACTGAAACTCAAAAATATTTTTTCATCCTTCCCATACGTGTAGGGTATCTATGGATAGGTCTTTAAAAATGATATTGAGGTTTCTAATATCCTTTTTTTTTCTAAACTAAATAGTTTGCGCGAGAGACACTTCCAAAGTGGTAAAATATGTGTCCCCCCCAACCCGTAACTTCTAAAATAAGAGAATGATAAAACTAAAAGAAATATATGATGTACATTACCATGCAAACTTCCACCGAAAATTGGTTTGAACGAGACCGAGTAAGTAGTTTTATTTAATACGTCATAAATCATAACCGATTAAGGTGAGCTCCCGTTTCAAGAACTTTTCTATAAAAAAGGGGTCAAGTTGGATGGTCAAGCAGTTTTTAAAGTCAAAGAGCAAACGATTTCAGTATATCATATGGTAAATAGGTACGGTAACTATAGGGTTGTAAAAAGATATATTGGTTTTATGTATATGTATGTTTATGTATTCCGCTCACATCGGGTACAGCCATTAAAATTAAGAAGTTTCAAAAGTTCCGGACAGTCGACTAGACAAGTAATTATGATATATTAATTTTATGTAAATAAATAAGTTCAGCTTGCATTCTTCTATCATGTAACTTTAGAATCTTAAAATACCTAAGTCTTGTCTCATAATTTGATAGACGTCAAATGTAACCGAGAACCTACGACAAACAGATCGTAAAAATGAGCGTATTGTATTGTATTGTATTGTGTTGTGTTGTGTTGTGTGTTGTGTTGTGTTGTGTGTTGTGTTGTGTTGTGTTGTGTTGTGTTGTGCTGTGCTGTGCTGTGCTGTGCTGTGCTGTGCTGTGCTGTGCTGTGCTGTTCTGTGCTGTGCTGTGCTGTGCTGTGCTGTGCTGTGCTGTGCTGTGCTGTACTGTACTGTACTGTATTGTACTGTACCGTACCGTACCGTACCGTACCGTACCGTACCGTACCGTACTGTACTGTACTGTACTGTACTGCACTGCACTGCACTGTACTGTACTATACTGTACTGTACTGTACTGTACTGTACTGTATTGTATTGTATTGTATTGTATTGTATTGCATTGCATTGAATTGCATTGCATTGTATTGTATTGTAGCGACCCACCCCGTCTTCGCACGGAAGCAATGATGATACTAAAATATACAACAAAATAGATACTTTTTGTGTTGTGATTATATAGGGTGCTACTTAATTAAGTGCGTTCCGTCTAGTATAATATACGGGCTATAAAAGTGAACACAACTATGGTGAAAATTTCAAAGATTTCTGTATGTTTTTTTGTGATAATCAAGAAAACAGTTTCTTAACTAAACATTTAAAATATCACCCTTTATCATTTATTTACTCACACGTTTACATTAGTCATTCATTCATTTCCCATGGCGCTAAAAAGCAAACTGGCGCCAAAAAGCAAGTCTGAACTCGACTATTTAGGAACTCCATCAAAGAGCAAATAATCTGTTTGCAGATCACTAAAGCTGCAAATCATTAAAGGCACCTAAACCTAGGCATTAAAGGCGTCGCTGTTGGCGTGGTGATAGCCACGTCCAAACCCACAAATTAACCGAAAATTGGGCACAAGTTATTGCGTTTACGTTAGTCTGTGGTAACTTTTTTGTGTTGTTTTGATATCTGTTTAAATAAAACTTTAAATAAATTTTGCTGAAATGTTGTTTACAAGATACGTGACAGGCAACAGTTGATAGGCGGCGGCATAGACTATGTGTCAACCATTGACGTAAGAAAAACGCTGCGCTTCTAAACGCCCCCGCGCGTAGTTTCCAAAAGGAGATCATACTCGTAACAAAAAGTACATTTTAAAGTAGGAACGTAACTCCATCTACGACTCAGAGCGATTGCAGAGCGATGACATTAACAACACCAATCTTTCACCATCTTTTAACCGTGTTGAGTAAGCGCAGTCGTTTTAACCTAGACGGAGCGGCAGCATCACGCGACCACCGCATCCACTTATTGACGAGATGTAGTATGGATTGGAACTCAGAGGAGTGACGAATGTTCTAACGAGACTTCTTCACCTCAACCTCCTTATATCTCGACATAGAGCGGCTTGGGTCTTTGTCATACTTCAATGTCAGTTTATTGTTATTGTTTGCTTGATTAGAAACTATTGTGATTTTTCATGTTTATTTCAGCTACAGACCTGTTTTCAGCAATAGTGGGACACAAACAGCTAAAAGCATTGTTTCTAGAGGCCTGTGTAATTAAACAATCGGTAGCCCATTAAAAAGCAAAGGTACCTAAACAATTTTCTTATTTTACAATGCATAAAGACCGTTTTAAGTTGATCCAATAATGTTCACCTAATCCCGCACTGGGTCTTTTGTTGCTGCTGTGCTGGTAAGATTATTCGAAAAACGCTAGACAGCAGTGCTAGTTCAAAACACTGGATCAATGTGAATCAGCCTTCATGAAAATTTAGTAAAGATCGCCTTTTTAGTTTAAACATTCTTTCACTCATTCATAATTTCTCCTTGCTCGCTCTGGCTTATGGCCTTACGCAGAAGTTCAGAGACCTTCTCGCATTCACGTATGTGTGTGTGCCGTATGAGTACACGCTATCAGCTGTTCTAGCATGGTTTCTACAGGATGTTAAAATCTCGTGCGGATTTAATAATAAAATTTTGTTGGAAAGTTAATTTCTAAAAATCATATGGAAAGTTTTGCTATTTTAAACATATTTGAGGTCAATGACCCTCCACAAAGCCACGGTTTTCTTAAACGTACCTAATTAATTCGCACCTTATATAAGATGGGGACTTGCATATGTTTAGCGTAGACTGTTAATGCAAGTTTTTCATTAATTAATATTTAATTATCTAACGCCCTTCACAAACTGGTATCGCAAATTACAAATATTGGTTTCGAACTGTCTGTTTACCTCTTCTTTTGCAACTTAAGTAATATTTTAAATATTTGACCTCTAAAGAGTATTAATTTGTAAATATTTGTTATTAAGTTTTATTTAACAAAACATGAAACTAGATGATGTAAAATAAATAAATTCCGTTCCACGAAAACTCTTTCCCTCCCTTTATCTTACCTCCGAAGTTGCAAGGGAAATTAAGTCGTTGTTTTTTTATGGGTGCGCATCATTTCGTATAAATATTTTTCGTATATCAACGTTTCAATAACATTCAATTGATATAATAAACGTTTCATATAACAACTATTAGCATAATTTTGTTTGACATAACGTACCTTTACTATTATAATGAACGTTTTCTATACTAACATTTGGCATAACTATCATTTCACCTAAATATCTTTCATATAAAATTTAATTCATATAAAATTCATTTGATACATTATTTTTTATTAATTTACTTATTATTATTTAATTTATAATAATAAAACAAAAATAATATAATAATCAATTAGTTTATAATAATTTTGTATAGTTATATGCTTATTTACTAAAATTGTTGTAAAAATGAAACGATAAGGCTCAATTAAATAGATCATAGGTGAGCAAAGCGAGCAAAAGAGTTCGGGGCACACCGACACAGTTGGTTAGGTTCGAAGGGTATGGTGGAATTGAGCGTGGGCGAGCGGAGCGAGCTCCGCTCCATTCCGCCATACCCTTCAGGTTAGGTTGACATGAATGTATGCGTATGCCTGCTTGCCTGCATGCTTGCTTGAATGCTTGCTTACTTGTGTGTTAATGGCAAGGGCTTAGTAGAATCAATAAAAGGCGAGCGAAGCGAGCAAAAGAGTTCGGGGCACCCCGACACAGTTGGTTAGGTTCGAAGGGTATGGCGGAATTGAGCGGAGGCGAGCGGAGCGAGCTCCGCTTCATTCCGCCATACCCTTCAGGTTAGGTTGACATGAATGTATGCGCATGTCTGCTTGCCTGCATGCATGCATGCTTGCTTGCTTGCTTGTTTCTTGCTTGCTTGCATGCATGCCTGCTTGCCTTTGCTTGCTTTTTTTTGCATAGTGCATGCTTGCTTGTTCATTTACCTAATAATTAATGTGGATATTATAACTAACCAATGAAAATAACGAACTGATATTATATGAAATGGGTATTATACGAATTGATGATTATATGAAACATTTTTATAGGAAATGTTTATTATAAGTTTTGAAATTATATGAAATGAAAATATGTGAAATGTCGATTATACGAAATAATTATTATATTAAACAAAATTATATGAAACGTTGTTATATCAATTAAATGTTATATTAAAAGTTGTTATATCATCTATTACACACCCGTTTTTTATGTATAAAAACTAAGAGACCCTTAAAAGGCCTAGCCAAACCCAAATATTTTATAAACAGAGTAGTTTTATGACCAAAATGTTACCAGGTGAGTAAGTCATGCTGCTCACCAACAGATAGCGCTGCAGGATTTATTATTTTCTCAAGTTTCTTTGGCCACTTTCCTTCTCCATCGACAGATCAGCTCCAAGTCATAATAATATTGCATTGTCATCCGATTTACAAAATTTAATCTCAATCGAAAACCGGGAAGTGGGTCAAATTTAACTTGCAAGATTTGTTAACAGACAGACAGACACCGCGAAAGGGAATTTAAACTAAGGGCAAAAGCTTGTAACGATGACGAAAAGAATTATAAAAAAATATTTTATGAAATATGCTTGGAAAATCGATAACTATTTTGACAACCTTCGAGATGGTTAGATCAAGGAGTAAGTATAGATTATTAGCTGGTTAAATCAAGAAGAAAGTATATAATAGTTCATTAAAGGGATTTAAAAACATTGCTAAAACAGAACATTAAGATGCAAGTGCACTATTTTAAATATTACGCCCGAGGCTCAGAAATAGCAGCCCGAGCCGCAGGCGAGGGCGTAATGGAGCTGAGATGGTAATCATTAAAGCGCACGAGCTTCTACGATGTTTTTAAACACATTTGCGAATAAAAACAAATGAAAGGATTATGTCCCAAAGCAGGCCAAGATGCGTCTGGTGACGGCGATGAGGACGGGGACGGGGACGGGGACGGGGAAAGGGACGGGGACAAGGGTAGGGGTAGGGATAGGGATAGAGACAGGGGTAGGGATAGGGCTTGGATGGGGCTAGGGGTAGGAATAGGGGTACGTAGGTAAACGCGGGTGGAAAAGGGTACAATGTTTGTATGGAGGATCGAATTTTTTGATGAAGTAAACTGAATTTGGTTTATCGTTTAAAAAACCACAAATTGTTCACAATAATAGTCTAATAGGATCGTGTAGAAAATCGGGATTATTTGGCGTTCCGTACTAGGATTGCGTTACTTCGAACACTTGTTTTCTAATCTTATTAGACCAATATGACGGGATGTTTTGTATGGATGTTTTTTTTACAGAATCATATCATGTGGAGTATTTTATGAAAGGGCTTTTTGAGCCGATTCTAAAAATATATAAAACAGTAACTGGTTTACTAAAAATTTTAAAAATATGTTCAAAGCATACCAAGTTTAGACTTTTCCTGGAAGCAAATGGCTGAATATTTTTTTGTAAAATATCCATGAAATGACTCGTGATATACTTATATTCAACGTTATGAAAGCATTTTTGAAAATATCAATAAGATTAATATTTTTTTAATAAGAAAGCTATTTAATTTTCAGTACTTTTTTAAAAAAATATATGAAACCAGTGACTGTAGTGTAGGATAAACTATATTTCTAAAATCAGCTGGATAAGCCCTTTCATTGGATACCTATAATGATAGGTTTTTGTAAAAAAGAACTCCTCAAGCTGATTCTAGAATAGTACATTAAGATGCACGTGCACTATTTTGGATATTACAGCCGAGGCTGAGAAATTGCTGCCCGAGCCGCAGGCGAGGGCGTAATGGAGCCGAGGGTGCAATCACCAAAGCGCACAAGCTTCTTACGACGTTTTTCAACACATTTGCGAATAAAAACGAATCAAATTCGCTTACCTGCAATTCCTGAGCCTCCATTTTTCGTTCTCACAATACTTTTCAACATGGAATAAATACACCACAAAGAGCTACGTTTATACTCATTCGCCAGCTCATTGAAATAAGCCAAAAAGACATTCTCTCAAAACGAATTGGCATTTTTGCTGTTCTTCCATTCAATGAACTTTTCGTAGGCAAGAATGTACCTATTTTTCCTTTGATTTTGCTGGAAGGAGACTCTCACTTGCATTTTGTGCCCCAGTAATTATTTCCTGTGGGGTAAAATTAAGTTCTTCTTCATTGCTTGAAACCGACGAACGACAGTGTTAGTTAATCACAAAAATTAAAGCAAATGAAAGTACTTCTGAAAAATGGCGCGCGGAATAATTGTTGCGCGCGCATTTCTTTTTTCAAATGTGGAGCTGTGGCGAAGCAGTGGCAATGCTCCCAAACAGCATAGTCATTGAAAAAACGTACAAAAACTTTTAATTTATTGCTTACAAAATCAATTAATGTTAATTTGTTGTCAAATTTAACTAATCTCACGCAACAAACTGTTTATAAATTATATTTTCATCATCATAAGGTATATAGGGTGCTACCTTATCAAGTACGTTTAAGAAAACCATGGCTTTGTGGAGGGTCATTGACCTCAAATCAAGTTGCTGCTGGGCTATCAAATAATAATAATAATAATATGGTAAAAATTACAAAACTTTCCATATGATTTTTCGAAGTTAACTTTCCTAACAAAATTTTATTATTAAATCCGCACGAGATTTTACCATCCTGTAGAAACCATTCTAGAACAGCTGATAGCGTGTACTCATACGGCAAACACACATACGTAAAGCGAGAAGGTCACTGAGATCATCTGACAAAGACGCTTAACTGCGTAAGGCCGTAAGCCAGAGCGAGCAAGGAGAAAATATGAATGGGTGAATGATACTAAAAAGGCGATGTTTACTAGATTTTCATGAAGGCTGATTCACGTTGATCCAGTGTTTTGATCAACCACTGATATCTAGCGTTTTTCGAATAGTCTTAGCAGCACTAGTACCCAGTGCGGGAAGAGATGAGCATTGGATCAACCTGAAACGTAAAATAAGAAAATTCTTCAGGTATCTCTGCTTTTAAATGGACTTGTGTTTGTTAAACTACAAAGGCCTCAAGGAGCTATGCTTTTTGCCGTTTGTGTCCCATTATTTCTGGAAACAGGTCTTCAGCAACGTTTTACAGCACGTTTGTAGCACTGTTTCAGGACACGATAACACTGTTTCACTGAATTTATTTCATATAATTAATATTATTTTTCGGAAAATTGGTTGTCTTGTTGACGAACTCTCTTTAAACGTCACAAATACTTAGGTTTACGTCGAAGGTTTATTATGAAATCAGGTTTTTGTCAAAACACCTCAGTTTTTTATCTAAACCGGAAGGAGACAAATTTGTGATTTATTGTGCAAACACTGATCATAAGGAAGCGAATTTTTTTTTATTTATAATTGTGTCATAAAACTGAAAAAGTAACGGTTCAAAAACTTGGATTTTTTAGGTATGTTTATGATAAAATGAGCTACAGGACACAGGACAGAAAGCTCCCTCTAGAATTCTGGCTTTTGCTGGAAAAATATAGAGGGAAAGTACCATAGTCACCTCGCTTGTTAGCGTTACGGCTGGCACCATGGACCCCGGTTGTAGGTGACCGCAGTAAGTAAGATGTTAGATAAAAAGGAGGATGCTACTGCCCATCCTCCAGTTTTTAACCCTTAGTCGCCTCTTACGACACCAACGGGTACGTACGGGTTGGTACAATTCTTTGCCGTCACCACACGGGACAATATCTAGGTAATTGACAAAAAAACCGATTTAATCAAAAACCTGCGACATTAATATTGTCAAAAGTTGACATTCGAAGACTAACTTGTCCATCAACAGGCAAGGAGTCTTTGTAATAATAACTTTTTAACATTTACTAATAAATTGATAACCGCCTTTCCTAATTCGGTTCAAAAATTTTATCAGAAGTAGGTACCTACACTTAGTACGTACAAAAGACCTTTCATCACATTTTTCAAGGCTTTGGACTGATAATTAAGTGTAACGCAATTTTAATACCTACTTCTTTCCAAAAATCCTTAAGAGTGTGATCTCCTTAGTTGAAACATACCAAGTCACCTATCAAAAAAATGTCTGTTGCCTGTCACATATCTTCTTTTAGGTAAACAACGACTTGTTATGAGATGTTCTTTATAACAACATTTCAATAATTTAAGTTTTACAAGATATCAAAACAAGACAAACAAAGAAAAGTGTTCAAATACGCAACAAGTACTTTTATCATAAAATTTACAATTGTACATAAAAGTTTTATTTACAAACGATGTTTGATGCACAATTTTCCAATTTGGACGTATCACCACGCCAGAAGCGACGCATAAGAGGAAGGTACCTTTATTAATTTGCAGTTTGCAATCTGTTATCTTGGATTTCCTAAATAGTCGAGCCTCAAATTTTCAGTTTTCTTTTTGGCGCCATGGCTAATGAATGAATTAATACTGCAGAAGTGTGAGTAAATCAATAATAAAGGATGATATTTTAAATGTTTATGTTAAGAAACTGTTTTCTGTATTATCTCGAAAAATCATACAGAAATCTTTCAATATTTTACCAAAGTTGTGTTCAGTTTTATAGCCCGTATAACATACTACTCGTAGAAGGAACGCACTTGATTAATAGCACCTTATATATTTACGAAAATGTCATAAATATTTTAGACACTAGAACTCCGTGCTCTTTGTTAATATAAAAAAGAAAACAAAAATTAAATAACTAGTGCTGTAATATATAATGAGAAAAGCACGCGTTTATAAAAAGCTGGATTTTGGACCTAAATACATTGCAAATAGAGCTTTTTTATAAGCAGATGTGTTGAAAATGTAGTTTATCTTACTAAAATGTTAGATAAACTATATTTCTAGAATCAGCTTAAGGAGCCCTTTCACTGGATACCCATAATGATAGGTTTTTGTAAAAAGAATATAAAATTTCTTACTAAAAATCAAACAAGTTTCTCCCTTCTTATTAAGAAAAAAAAACATAGTTTTTATTAATATATTGAAAAATGCTATAAGTAATTTGAAATGAAGATATAACGATTCATTTGATTTATATTTTTCAAAAGTTTGTTCAGCCATTTCCTACCAGGAAGAGGCCAAACTTGGTATGTTTTAAAAATACTTTTAAATTTTTAGGAAACTAGTGACTGAAATATAAAGATGTGCTATATTTTAAGAATGAGCTTAAAAAGCCTTTTCATTAAATACCCTACATAATAGATATCTGTAAAAAAAAAATCCATTAAAAAAATTGATGACGTCATAACTCTCCCATACATCAATGGAATTTCCGGTGCTTGAAGTCATATTAGTCTTACAGGACTAAAAAAAAACCGGCCAAGTGCGAGTTGGACTTGCGCCCTAAGGGTTCCGTACCTATCTACCATATGATATACTAAAAGCTTTTGCTCTTTGACTTTAAAAACTCCTCGACCATCCAACTTGACCCCTCCTCTTTAGAAAAGTTCTTGAAACGGAAGCTCACCTTAATTGGTTATTATTAGTTGTGAGAAAAATTGAAATATTTAATGATTTTAGACTTTTCCCTTCATTTTTACTATGAGACCTAGCTTCTTGCCAAATTTCATAATTTTAGGCCAACGGGAAGTACCCTGTAGGTTTTGCTATTTTGCATAAATGTATGGAGATGAGGATACAAAAAGCCATATCTTTAGATTTCGTCGTTGTAAAAAATAAAAATTTTCAGATCTTGTGTGGTATATAGACCTTAATATTCGTTATCAATTTCAACCTGATACCTCTTCTCGTTCGTAAGAAAAAGGGTCTTGACAGACAGACAGACAGACGGACAACAAAGTGATCCTATAAGGGTTCCGTTTTTTTATTTTGAGGTACGGAACCTTAAAAACAAGTGTACGAAGTAACATAATTCTAATATGTAACGCCACGAGATTACACGATCCTCTATGACTATAATACTGACCAACCTCTCTAAAGCTATCACATCGTTTTTTAGGGTTCCGTACCTCAAAAGAAAAAAACGGAACCCTTATAGGATCACTTTGTTGTCCGTCTATCTGTCTGTCTGTCAAGACCCTTTATCTCACGAACGGGTAGAGGTATAAGGTTGAAATTATTACCGTATATTAAAGTTTATGAACCACACAAGACCTGAAAATTTAAATTTTTTACAACGACCAACTCAAAAGATATGGCATTTTATGTCCTCATCTCCAAACATTTATGCACTGAAGCAAAACCTATAGGGTACTTCCCGTTGACCTAAAATTATGAAATTTGGCAAGAAGCTAGGTCCCACAGTACAAATAAAGGGAATAGTCTAAAATAATTAAATATTACGACTTTTCTCACAACTAATATTAACTAATTGTGGTGAGCTCCCGTTTCAAGAACATTCATATAAGAGAGGGGTCAAGTTGGATGGTCGCGGAGGTGATTTTTGTTTTAGTTCTACTTTAAAAACGGGGAGTACAAACTTGAAAATTGGTATGTTTATAGTGCATAAGCTATAAAATAACAGAAATTAATAAAATTTGGTCAAGCGTGTGTCGGGCTCAAATCATCTAGCACATTAACATACTGAAATTTCAACTAATACAATTTTGATAATGTGGTGGCACGGAACCCTCGGTGTGCGAGTCCGACTCGCACTTGGCCGGTTTTTTTTACCAGCTAAAGAACCTACATCCTAGACAATAGTTTTTCTCAATTACTTCTGCAAATTGGCTTTGTTTTGAAATGTAACATAAAGGAGTCTAGTCTAGTCTAGTCTTAGAGCAACGCGTCAAACCGCGCAAGCCCGCTTTGCGCGCGAAAATCGTGTTACTCTATGAGTCTAGTAGATGTTATTTAAGCCCTTGTATCTAAGTTCGGAAATCTAAGAGGTAGCATATTAAGAGCCGTAGTCGGGTTGTTTAATTTTTTATTTATGACTTTTAAAGTATAGTGTCCTTGTTTTATTCATTGTCTTGAATACAAAGCAATTTTTGCAACGAATTGAATAAACTTAAATTACTATGTCAACTCTCGTATCAAGAAACATTAATTTATTGAATTAACCAGCTGTGTCAACTCGGTTTCAGGATATAAATTGGGACCGAACAACGAGGAGTTCATCATTGAAGGCTTACATCAACGACCAACATCAACATGAAAATCGTCTTCGTTTTCTGCGTAGCTATGGTAAGTGCATTTTTTATTACAAGACTAAACATTTTTTTACTTCGATGTTCCTTAATTAAACTGATATTTTGATAACCACCCCCTTGCTTTTTTCTGCCGTGAAGCAGCAGCGTTTGCACTGCTGTGTTTCGGTTTGAAGTGCAAGGGAGTCAGTGAAATTACCGGCATATGAGATATATCATCTTAGTTCTCAAAGTGAGCAACGCGATTAGCTGTCTTATTCGTGTCAAAATATGCCATTAATAAGACAGTGGGTGTTATGGGCGGTGGACGTGACCACTTACCATCAGGTGGCCCACCTGCTCGTTTGCTCACTTATAACATAAAAAAAACACGTATATGTTACCAGAAAATAGAAAGATTCATATGTTGATCAATTTCCGCGTCAATAAAAAAAAAACTCGTAGGAATTTCGTGATTCATAGGTCCGTTAGTCAAGGCAAACCAAACGGTATCGGTTAGGGTGTATTAGGTTCCCTTTCTAACAAATACTAAAAGCAAATTAGGTACAGTTTATTATTTTTCTAAAGATTATCAACTTAAAACTGATCAACTTAAGATTTCGTGTTATCTTACGGTGACAAAGACTGTCTGAAGATTCCGTTTATATTTTTGTATGTCCATGTCACCAAATCAGTATTACTGTCAATACCATTAATTTGTTTTTAGTCACTATATCAGACAAGACAATGAATTATTTATTTTGTCACTTTACCAGCTCGGCAAGATTTACTTTATCGTTTAAATTCTGCGTAAGAAAGAACCTGTCCACTGTAGCATGGCAAGCCACAAAATATACAGGGTGTTTAGCGCATCGTGTGTCAAAATGAATTAATCCGTTAGAAGAGATTAGTTGCTATTTTGTTAGCTCCTGTAACCCCTTCTTTACCCAATCATTAATTTAAAACTTAACTTTTTAACGATAAATAGAAATTACCATTTGTTAAAAAAGTATTAGGTCTGGCCTCCAAATTGAAATTTAATTTTGTTGCACACAGTAGCTTTAACAAATTCAAAATTACTTGCCGTTCTCATCTGGTTCTTTTTAGGGTTCCGTATCTCAACAGAAAAAAACGGAACCCTTATAAAATCACTTTGATGTCCGTCTATCTGTCAAGACCTTTTTTCTCAAGAACGCGTAAAGGTATCAATCTAAAATTCATATCAAATATTCAAATCTATACTGTCCCTTAAAGCTCTCAATAAAATAACTTCTAAGTCAACGCAATCAACAGATAAAGCCGTTTAATCCGCATATTTTCGAGTATTTCGACACTCGCAAGGAAATCAAAACCTACAGGGTACTTCCCGTGAACTCAGAATTTTGAAATTTGGTATTACGTTGCTTCGTACCAAATTTTAAGATTATCCTTTTTTTATAGTACAGTTAAAAGAAAAATTGCAAAAAGCATAAATTTTTAGTTACATCATACGATAAAATTTTTAATAATTTTAAACTTACTACCCATTTCCTCATGAACGCGTAGAGGTATTAAATTAAAATTCATATCAAATACTCAAATCTATAAAATCTTTAAGCTGTAAAAAAACCTAAGGGATACTCCCAGTCACCTTGAATCTTGAAATTTGGCATGAAGCAACGTTTTAAAGCACACATAAAGGTAAAATTCCGAAAACCAATAATTTTTTGTTACATCCCATAATATTTTTTCAAAATAGTTATAAACAGTTTACAGCTTTTACTTGTGTTACACTAATAGTGTAAAATATCCCGGGCGGAAGTGTACCTGAACAACATTTGAAAATTGAAATAAAATTAATTTGATTCTGACCTAGAAATATTTTTTTTAAATGAAAGATAATTATGCTGCTTTTTTTGCACTACAACACTTGTTCAGTTAAATGAGTCGTACTTCCACCCGAGGCAATTTGTAGAGTAACAACCAAGACGCACCGCAGGATATCACCCATACTTGGCTGATATTCCACACATCCGCACAAAGTACTTTGAAACATCTATCTAAATATATAAAAGAGCTTGTCCTGACTGACTGCCTGACTGATTCATCAACGCCGAGCCTTAACCGTTATAGATACAGAACTGAAATTATATGCACGTCAAAACTACCCTCTAAAGTTCGAGCAGCACAAGACCCGTCGTCATGGAGATCTTTAGATGGGGCCTATTTCCAGCAGTGGACATTTTTCCGCTGATACCTTTCTGATGATACAAGTTCGAAAAAAAATTGCTTTCAAACAATTTTTATGTTATTTTTAATTTAGTTATACTTTTTTCTTTATTTACAGGCTCTTTTAGTTGCAGCTTTCGCTAATCCTCAAGGTAAGTTACGCAATGCTTATTATATTTATTTACATAATAAATAACTTAAATTAGTTTTCACTAGACAAATATGGTTCCATAATAATGAGACATCACATCAAAAATACGTTAAACATTAATTTATAAATCATCACCCAATCGAACAAAAAAATATTTACCTAATCAATAGACAGCCCAACAAAATAAACATAATAATATGTTCAACGCATTTGCTCATAAAATGGCTCTTATTGCAACGTATTCAAGTCAATTACTAGAATATAATTTTACGGAAAAAATAACATTGTTATACAAACTTGTTTTTTATGACAACTACTTTAGCCGAATATTTTGGACATAGCTGCAAAATGTGCTAGTAAACGTTGGAAAAAACGAAAAAAAAATTTAATTATCATATAGTGTATGCATGTTACGTAAATCGCGAACAATAAAAGATATCGAGATTTTCGACATTAAAAAGTAGGGTATTATAAATACACCTAGTCGCACGCCAATAAGAATTAAGTTGGTAAGCATCTCAGATCAACTAAATACTAAAGATGCAACGTTGTGAAGAGAAAAGTGAGGCCGACTTTTTAATTTTTAACTTGTTATCTTATTGTTTCCTGCTTGTTTAATGACTTATAATTGTAAAATTACCTATGAATCAATAAAAAAATGAATGAATTAACTTTACTTTATAACGTTACCACACACAACGAGAGACTTCTTCTTCTTCTTTCTCGTCGGCAAGAACACAGGCTAAATCCTACTTGCCCAGAAAGCGGCTACCGTGGTAGCCCTCTGGTTACCGTCAAATAAGTCCTCACGCGAGCAGGTGATCGGGCACGCGGGACAATTAGTGAGGTGTGCCATGGTTTGCAAGATTTCTCCACATTCACAGTTGGCGTCTGCGCTACTAAGGAACCCCCACCGGCAAAGGTTATACTTGCTTCGGCCAACTTGGGTCCTCAGCCTATTTAGACTTCTCCAGGTTTGCCAAGGTTCCTTATAGCCTGGAGGCAGGTTTTCGTAGGGGGGGTACAGTGAATGTGGGTACTCGCTTGCCCAAAGTCTGCACCTCACGTCGGAAGGATTTTGGTCGGTAAGCAGTGTGGATCGCAGGAAGCTTTTGCGGCTTCGCAACAGACCTGCGGCGGGAGAGAGCCCGTAGAGTGGATGTCTCGGGTCGCTTTCCTGTTTTTGTTTTTATAGCGAACAGGTCACTTCTCTACGGACTCTGGGAGGAGCTATTTCCGCAAGAGGGAGGAGCTAATCCCGCAAGAGGGAACAGCAAACCGACAGGAGATAACTCGAGACAGCCAGTCATGATGCGGTAGGTGTCGTTTAGCCCCGCGTCCACCTCTCTAGTGTGAGCTGACCTAGCCCACACTTGACACACGTACTCTCCTGCTGAAAACTAACTTTTTGTTTTCTATTTCTGCAGTGGGTCTTGCATAACGAAAGTGTCATAATAGTACATTAAGATGCAAGTGCGCCTATTTGCTCATTACACTCGAGGCTCAGGAATTGCAGCCCGAGCCGCAGGCGAGGGCGTAATGGAGCCGAGAGTGTTATGACTATGCGCATCATCTTAGGACGTTCAACAGATTTGCGAGTAAATACAATAATTTGCCAACCTTATAATATGTCCAACGCACGTCCACCGAAACATTTTGTAGGCTGCATATGTTTGTGTTTTTCCACAATGATATTAAAATTATATAACCGAGTTTACCATTAATTTTCTTGTATTTCGTGTCTAAAAATTTTAGACGGTTCAGGAACTATGTTAAGTATAGGTTTTTATTTAAATAATTGAAAGAATTTAATAATAAACACCCCAAGTGTTGTAAATGGCGCGCATTATAATAATTGCAATAATTGAAATTGAAATATTTCTTGTTTTTACTTGATAGGCAAAGAATAATGTGCCAAACATCATATTTCTTGAACAATAAAATAAATTATCAAAAATTGAATAACTTGTTACTAAGATGACAAATGTATTGTTGACTAGTGTTGCACTAAGTTACCAACAGTGCTTTTTACCGTGGTGAGCGCATGGGTCCGGAGATGATGTGTGCTGTGAGCACGCTGGCACTTTACTCGTCGTTGAATGAAGATTGGAGGCGCCGCTTAAAATTGTTGGCAAAGAGGGCGCCACCAGTCACACAACTGGAAATGTCACACAAAGAAGATGCATAAATTTAACAATACAATTATAATCATTGGGGGAGTTTCCTATATTTAAAACACATGCTTCGCAATACATAAGAGACAATAGACTTACTCACTAAAGTTACCTCGGCATAAAGCTATACCTCTAAAACCTATTATTTTAAAAATAATTCGTTCTCAAAGAGGTATTGAACCGTAGACAGTAGGTTCCTAACCTTACAATAGGGCATTTACATTTTTAATTCTAGTGCATGTCAACAAGTAAAGCAACTAGCCGTTGGCCGCACATCAATGTGGGAGATAGTTTTGCCCACAACGAGTTTCCTAGCAACGCGGTTAACGAAGTGACGTTCGGTTGTGCAGATGTGGTGTGAAGATAAAGATGACTTATTCACTTACTAACATACTTATAAGGTTGTGCTACCTTGCATGTTGCTTACTTTCAGGCTTCTATTCCATGAGACGTCGTCTCATGTTGAAAGTTTTCTAAAAATTATTAAAAAAAGGCACCAGTTAGCATCACAGTATCGCGGGCTTAGTGCATGGGCGTAGAATTCACTTCTCTAAAAACTAAGAGGAACAAAATAAAAGGCGACATCCTGTAACAAAGAAGATTACGTCAACAGGAATGTCCCACAAATTCTGCGAATTTTATTTCACGAAAACTCGAAATAAATAACTGACCTGCCGCCTCCAACAGGAATTTATTTATCCCTCATGCTGATGAGGCGAAGATTTCTCTTTATTGCCCGATTATTCTGTATTTTTTTTTGTCACGTAATTTTTGCTGCATCCACAAAACAAAAATTAGTGACAGGTTTTTTTTAAAACCACTGAGGAGTTTCCACGAAACCGGTGAAATCAACCAAATCTAGAAGAAACCTCTTGATCAAACTGGAATGATTCCCACAAAGGTGCTTATCTAACCGTTTCAACGTATGTCTGCTTTTCTGATTTAGATCCCGTCTCTTCTTTAACTATGCACAGTCTATGACAGCTGTCAGATGTCCCACGTATACATTTATTGATCTACATGAAACAGATAAGCACTGAAAGACCAGCCCGGTTTAATTCCATAAACGAGACCTGCCTAGCTTACCTAAAACGGACGAACGTTATCCTTAATTCTCTTGTAAAACTTATAGTTTGATTAAATGTTTATTTTCAAGGAAATTATCCTTTGTAAGTTTTAAGCAGTCAATAACCTCATCTCAACAAACCCTGACGCGAGCTGGTGGTACTCAATATCCGCTATTTTGCCGCCCTTTAGCTTAGGACGGAAGAGTTAATGCGCGAACCCAACTCACATTTGGGCGGCTAGTTTATTTTGTTACCATTATTGTAGTTTTTTGGGTTAACTACCTACAAGGTGCAAACATAATTCAATTACAAAGTCGACATTGTCTGTCTGTCTGCGTGTCTGACCTCTGAAGATTTTTTTTTCTTTTTTTGAACCACGTCAATCATTTGATCCGTTATAAAGTATCCATCTTCTATCTTCAAAATATATAAAACAGCTTCTCCTGACTGACTGACTGATTCATCAACGCCGAGCCGTAACTGCTATAGATACAGATCTGAAATTTTGTACACAGGTTCTATGCACGTCAAAATTACCCACTAAGAAAGGATTTTGGAAAATCCTTTGTTTTTTGAGCTAAATTCACACAAATTTGAATTTAATGGCTTCTGATAAAAAATAAAGAAACTCGTGTTTAAGCATTTTTAAAATCACCCTTCATGGGGGTGAAAAAGAGGATGATTTTTTTCTGTATGTTGGTCTGTGGGTCTTTCATTTTCAAAGGTAGAATCATATAAATTTATTATTATTTTTTATTTATTGATACATATAAATACAAATATAACCTAAAAACTATACAAAGTCCCACAAAACTGCACAGACAGTTTGACAGTAGGATCAGTTGATACTCATTAAACATTTAAAATAAAATTTAATATTAATTTTATAAGAAGTGCTTAGTTACTATCAGGCAAAGAATTTATTAAGAATTCTTTCAATTCCTTTTTAAATTTAGCTTTTTTAGTTTCTTTTTTGATGTCATCGGGTAAATTGGTTCTGAGCTCTTGATAAAAAATAAAAAAAAACGTGTTTAAAGATTTTTCAAAATTTATGTCCTAAAGGGGTGAAATAAGGAATGAAATTTTGTATGAACGTCCTTTGTTTCTTGAGCTTAATTCCCACAAATTTAAATTTAAGCTTGTAGTAAAAGTTTAAGCATTTCTAAAAACCACCCTTCAAGGGGGTGAAGAAGGGGATGATTTTTTTCCATATGTTGTTCTATAAGTCTTTCATTTTTAAAGAAAGAATTATAGAAATTGGGTTCTGAGCTCTTGGTAAAAAAAAAGAAACGTGGGTATCATCACCTAAGGAGGTGAAATAAGGGATGAAAGTTCATATGAAAATTCTGCAGTTTTGACATGAGTTGTTTGAAATTTGGATATCAGCTAATAATTAGAACTAACTAAACACGTGTTTCAGAAATTTTGAGATTCATCCCCAAAAGGGTGAAATAAGGGTTGAAAGTTTGTGTGAACATCCTACAGTTTTGACGTGAAGTACTTGAATTTGGATTTTAGCTAATAATATGAAGTAAAGAAACACGTGTTTCAGCAATTTTTAGATATCATCCCCCAAAAGGGGATTTAGATATATTTTCTGGTTCGGTAGTCTACACAAAAAATATAATTTCTAAGATATTTAATATTTAATTACAGCGTGATAACTTAAATCCCTGTTATAGGTACATTATTTAAATTAATACTTTTTTTATAATCTTTAACCTTTAGAACTGCTTGCAATGTGAACATGCTGTGTTTATATCTACGAGTAGTAGGGTACATTCGCCACCGATCATAAGTATACATTTACTATTATGCATGTTTCTGAAATAGTACCCAGTTTTATGAACCAAATAAAAAAAAAACCGGCCAAGTGCGAGTCGGACTCGCGCACCGAGGGTTCCTTGCCACCACATAATCATAATTGTATTAGTTGAAATTTCAGTAAGTTAATGTGCTAGATTTTTTGATTCTGACACGCGCTTGACCAAATTTTATTATTTGTTGTTATTTTATAGCTTATGCACTATAAACATACCAATTTTCAAGTTTGTAAGTGTTTCCGTTTTTAAATAGAACTAAAACAAAAATCACCTCCGCGACCATGCAACTTGACCCCTCTATTATATGAATGTTCTTGAAACGGGAGCTCACCACAATTGGTTACCATTAGTTGTAAGAAAAGTTGTAATATTTAATGATTTTAGACTTTTCCCATTATTTGTACTGTGAGACCTAGCTTCTTGCCAAATTTCATAATTTTAGGTCAACGGGAAGTACCCTGTAGGTTTTGCTTTTTTGCATAAATGTATGGAGATGAGGACATAAAATGCCATATCTTTTGATTGCGTCGTTGTAAAAAATTTAAATTTTCAGATCTTGTGTGGTTCATAGATCCTAATATATAGTATTAATTTCAGCCTGATACCTCTACCCGTTCGTGAGATAAAGGGTCTTGACAGACAGACAGAAAGACAGACGGAAAACAAAGTGATCCTATAAGGGTTCCGTTTTTTTCTTTTGAGGTACGGAACCCTAAAAAGGAATGAAATAAGGGATGAAATTTCTATTAAAATCACGTATGCAAATTCTTTAAAAAATAAGGATTTAGCCTACTAAAAAGAAAGAAATAAACATGTGTTTCAGTGCTTTTGAAAAATCATCCCCAAAGAGAGGGAGAGCCCTCCCAAGGGAGAGGTAGAGGAGCATTGGGAGGGTGAGAGGGAGGGAGAGGGGGAGAGTTAGGAGGTGGGGGAGAGCGTTAGGGAGGGGTGGGGGAGAGGGAGAGACTGCACAATACTGCACATTGTCTGAATTCCACGCGGGCGCAGCCGCGGGCACAGCTCGTTTTAAATATAACAACTAAAATGTTCTTACTTTTCTATTTCTGTTAATAAATGTGAGTTTATTTTTCACTTCAGGACCAGTTATGCAGATTTAAAGTCTTGTATGGATAGGTGGTCCCGAAGCAGTCTGTTCTATTCCAAATATTTTATTAAATAAAAATCACTAGATGTAAGACCATGTAGTAAACCAAAAAATGATTTTTGTTTCTATTTTAATAACTAAAACTCCATTTTCAAAAACAGGTTTGAGTAGCCAGCTCTTGCACTTAGTTCTAAACGAGTTTAGTTGATGCGCGAACCCAACAGAATTTGCATTTGGCAGCTGTTTCAATTTTTCACTAATATTGTAGTTTTTGGGGAACTACCTACAAGGTTTAAACAGATTTTGTCTGTCTGTCTGCGAGTCTGACTTCTGAAGGATTTTTTCTTTTTTAGGGTCCCGATACCAAAATGGTAAAAAAAAAGGAACCCTTATGGTGCCGCTCTGTCTGTCTGTCTGTCCGTCTGTCTATCACACCTCTATATCTCAGCAACCACTTATGCTATGCCCAACTTAACTGCACATGAAAAGTTTTTGCAAAAAGTATGATTATTAATGTAAAGGGGGCCAAAATAGGGGGGGCCAAATTTCAAATTGTTGCTACTAGGTCGAGTGGGGTATCATATGAAAGGGCTTTACTTGTACATTTTGAAATATATTTTTGTATTTCTTTTAAGTTTCTTAGTTTTCAAGCTATGATGAAAAATGTCAAAAAAAATACCATTCCCCCCCCATTATCTCCGAAGTTTGAGTAAGGAAAAATCTGAATTAATTACAGATGACAGAAATTTTTGTAAACTGTACAGCAAAAATAAAACGATCTTTCTAAGTTGCACAATTTTTCAGAAATCTGCAAAAAACCTTTACAAACAAATTTTGTTTTGCGGTCCTGAAAATGGACTTTATTGCTTCCAAAAATACAATAGGTATATCGGAACCGTCGGCGCGCGAGTCCGACTCGCACTTGACCGGTTTTCTGAACATCATCAGTCATTTGTTCCGTTATAAGGAATCCAATTGAAAATCTAACTACTAACGTGTTCTAACGTTTCTTGCTCCGTTACTTAATTTGATTTTTTCTCACTTCAGGTACAGCACGTGGTAAGTATTTTTTATATGGATTTAAAGACTTGTATGAACAGGTGGTCTTGATATGTAAGACCAAGATGTGAAGTTTAACAATGAGCAGGGTCTCAAAGAGCAACTAAAGGAAGAATAGATTTCTGATCTTATTTTTGTAACTAATAGTAATTTAGCTCAATTTTTAAAAACAGGTTTGAACTGTTCTTGCACTTAGTTCTATTCAAGTATAGTTCTGCCGTCCTACGTATGTCCAAACGGGACAGAGCAAAGACGAAACTTGTTGTTGTGCCAATTTATAAACCTAGCAAGTGTTCATTAGTTACTTGGTTATCAAATTGAAAATGCAGATACTAGGTTTATAAATTGAAACTCGTCTTAAACTTTGTGTTGTTTTCAAAATCACAAAGAAGGACTTACTAGGAAATATGCCCCTGTGTCACTAGCAAACTAACCTGTCTTCATTTAGGTGCGTTGCATTTTGTAAGGGAAGTAATGATTTTTTTGAAATTTTAGGTTTTGGCGAAAAAACCCCGATAGGAGGTAAGTGACGATGAGTATCTTTGTGTTGTTTTCAAAATCACAAAGTACGTCCTAGGAAATATTTACAAAACCGGACACATTGTTGTTAGGTAGAGTACGATACCTTGTAAGGCACTTACTAGGATTTTTGTTTGATAATTTGTGATATGTTTGCGATACAATTTAAAAATCAGTATCTGCTTGTAGAGCACTAAACTACTATTGAAGAAAAGTAATCAATTTATTAAACTAAGATGACAAATGGTATACTTATTAAAAGTTAATCCTGAAGTTATTCCAGATCCTGAGCTTGTAGATGGAGTTGCTTTAACATTAATTTCATTGCATATTGTTACACCCGGTATATGGTTACTGACGGCCTCTTGTAGATTCATGTTCTCCTGGTATATACTTTCAATTTTGTTTAAATCACTTCTTTTGTTGCCTCGTTCACTTTAAAAGCAAACTAGCCAGGGGTACTGTCAGCCTCTTGTCGATTTATGTAGACCTGTTACTCTCCATTTTCTTTTAAATATAGGTAGGCAGTCGTCACCCAAGTAAAAAGTCCCCACTGTAGTATTTTTATCTACTCCCGTTTCGAAATATTCCAAATTCGAAACCAATGACAGATTCGAAATTGAGGTCATTGTCCGCTATCATTTTCATTTCCTAAATGTTCCATACTATGAGCAGTACTGTAATGGAGTATAGATTTTCATTCCGCAACTGTTATACTTCATAATTTTCATTCTGCATAGGCTAAGGCAATACTACCACAGTACTACATACAGCCTAATCTAAAGTAATTTTGTAAAAATACTCAGTGCTGACTTTTTACTTGGGTGACGACTGCCTACTTATATATTTAAAAGAAAATGTAGAGTACCAGGAAAACATAAATCGACAAGAGGCTCACATGGTTGGCTCGCTTCTATACATATAATGTATGTAGGAAAAAAAAATAACGCGCCCAGTTGGAGTAGTAATCAAAACGTACTATGGGTGCCGGCTATGATACAATTTTGTAACTCACACACCCATTCACACTTTTCTTTCAAATAGTCGTTCACGGCATGTGACATGGACAACATCTCTGTCATAAAATATCAGAAATAAAATAAATAACACAAGTTATTAATAATTGTGCGGTGAAATTGTGCCGAAACCATGCCGCAAGCAAAACTACAAAGCTTGCTGGTATCACATTTTTCTGGTGAGTAGTGAACCGCTTGGTTTTTACAATTTTCATGGTCAAATTTTTAGTACAAACTTGTGTTGTTGATTTTTAGTGATGTGAAGTAGTCGATAAAAAATAATATAGAATCGAGCCGTCAGCTTATTATTATTTTATTTCATTTATTTATCGTAGTTTTCCGAAAGATCCGGCGCAAAAACGTAAATGGGTGCCAACATACAGGAGAGACCAAAATTGGAATCCAACCAAATAAAGCAGAATCTGCTCAGCGCATTTTAATTACAGTAATTACGAATTGATTAAAGCCGGCAGAAAAAGACTTAATAAAGATGCAATTCTAACCGAGAACCTATGTCACAAGGTAAACGTAAAAGTCGTTTTTTCCATCCTCAAAAATGTATAAACTCTACCAGCTATCCCATCTGGAAAACAGCTGTATGTACGTTTATATTATAACTGATGTTTTTCTGTGCAGTGTCTTATTAATATTATTAGCTAGCCCCATACAAACTTTAGACCCCCGTTTCACCCCTTCAGGAGGAGAATTTTGAAAAATTATTTTTTAGTCACCCCTAGATCTCACAAGGAAGCTACGTGCCAAATTTGGAGTTTCTAGACCCAGCGGTTTGGGCTGTGCGTTGATTCTTTGTCAGTAATTTAATTATTTTTTTTTTTTCCCTCATGATATAAAGTGACCGTGGCAACATAAGAACACGTGATTTAAACAAAATTGAAGTACCAGGAGAACATGAATCTACAAGAGGCCGTCAGTAACCATATACCGGGTGTAACAGTAAACTCCATTTACAAGCTCTGGATTTGGAAAACTTTTAATAACTGTACTAAATGTCCACTCTTTAAAATGTTATTTTATTTTGTCGGTCGTAAATAAAGTTTTGTATGCAACTTAACGTCATTAATAATTTTTCAATACATTTGCTCGAAAAACGTACTTACAAGGACGTAAACATTGCTCGTAAGTAGTTACTTACCGAAGTAGTGCGGTAAGTTTTAAAAGTATAATACCAAGGAGTTTTTACACTCTCATCATAGAATTATTTTGTAAAAATACTACAGTGGTGACATTTTACTTGGGTGACGACTGCCCACCTATATTTAAAATAAAATGGAGAGTACGAGGAGAATATAAATCGAAAAGAGGCTGACAGTACCCATGGTTGGTTCCTTTACCAAGTGTATTACTTATACCTGTTTTCTCACAAATTAATTGAAAAACGTCGTAAGATACACGTCCGTAAGGGTTTTGACAAACTTGTGCCGATGGTAAACCCTCGACTTCGTCTCGGGCTTACAAAACGTCAACTCGTTTGTAATAACCCTACTTACGGAACTTGTATCTTAAACTACTATTAACACTCGATCTATACTATTTTGATACTCGGCTGCGCCTCGTATCAAAAGCCAGATCGTGTGTTAAAATTACTCTCACTACGCAACAGTTGCATAAATAACAAAGTAGGCTGAATATAGTACTGTGGTAGTATTTACCATATGCAAAATTAAAATTATAAAGTATAACAGTTGTACAATGAAAATCCATACTCTATGTCCGTACTGCTCGTAGTATGGAAGAGTAAGGAAATGAAAATTATAGCGGACAATTACCTCAATTTCGAATCTGTCATTGGTTTCGAATTTGGAATATTCAAAAAAATCCTAATATAAAAAATATTCCATTGTTTAAAACTGGTAGTAAATCAGAACCCATTAATTTGAGACTTATTTTTAATCTACCAACTCTTAGTAAGATATTTGAAAAGATAATATAAATAAGATTCAGAGCCACTTTTGCCGCAACAACTTTACGCACCTCAAACAGTTCGGTTTTACGAGAGGTCGCATAACAATCAGTGCAGTTGTAGAGTGAAGCTAATTCAAAGTATTTTTAAATAACGCCTGGTTATTTTTGTAGGAACCTCTGAAACTTACAGTACCAATAGCATCTTCAGATTTTCCCATGGCCAAAAAATTACTTTAAAAATGCGATCCTAGCATCTGTTATTCTGCGCCCTTTTGTTAAATTTAATCAATGGAAGTGTGAAAGCATTTGACTGAGTATGACCTTCCCAAAAATTTTACTTAGTAAGTAAGGGTAGACTGATATGGGTCTTGACTGATATGGCTCTTAAATCACTAGGATCCTTTTTGTTACCTGGTTCGAATAATCCAACTACTTTACTTTTTTTTCATTTAGTAAGAAAAAGTATCATAATCAACACATTCATTGAATATAAAGGCTAAGGAGCTATTGCATCAATGTTAGGTCGTCAGTAGTCTTTCTTTTTTAAACCGCATCCCTAATTTGAACCTTTATCAGATATACAATTTTGAATATGAAAGTTACATTTTCTTACTCTGTTACTTAATAAAATTTTTGTTCACCTCAGGACCAGTGTGTAAGTATTATTTTACATGGATTTTAAGACTTGTATGGATAGGCTTCTCATACACTGCTGGCGCCCGAAAATATAAGAGTTAAACCAGTCTTTAACCAAAGAAAGAATGTTATTAGCACGAAGAATGCCGAGGAGGATATCAAAATCAACAACAACAATCAACAGTTTTTGTTAAATCATTTGAAATAATAAAGACTGCTGATATAGATGGCCTGTTACTTAAAATTTTTAGTGCTATTATGGAAAGCATTGCACTATACTTATCTAGTATTTTTATTAAATGTGTAGATGGTGAATTTTTTAATTTAATGAAACATTGTAAAATTATTCCATTAATTAAATCTGATAGTAAATCAAACCCCACTAATTTAAGACCTATTTCTATTCAACCAACTCTTAGTAAGATATTTGAAAAGATAATTCAAATCAGATTCAGAGACACTTTTCACGCAACAACTTGATACACCTCAAACAGTTTGGTTTTACGAGAGGTCGCATAACAATCGATGCAGTTGTAGAGTAAAGCTAATAAAATTCAAAGTATTTTTATTTGACGCCTGGTTATTTTTGAAGGAAACACTGACTTACAGTACCAAAAGCGTCTTTAGATTTTTCCCATGCCCAAAAAATGTATTTTAAAAATGCGATCCTAGCATCTGTTCCTCTGTACACTGTAGACTGATTAGGGTCTTAAATCACTGGGATTTTTTTGTTACCTGCTTTGAATAATCCAACCACTTTTTTTTTCATTTAGTAAGAAAAAGTACCATCATCAACACATTCATTGAATATAAAGGCTAAATATGGATCTAATGAATCAACGCTAGGTTTAGTAGTTCCTCAGTAGTTTTCATTATATAACTTCTAAAGACTTTAACATTTTCGAAAGGGGTGACATTTTTGGACTCAAATTAAATAATCAACAAGTAAAGATGGTGAATTGAAAGTCGGTTGTTTTCATAGGAATATTAGTAAAAAAGGTTTCAAATTCTTGAGCCACTTCTCCGTTCGAGTTAATGGTTCCGCGATTTGTATGAAATTTGATTTGACTGTCAGAAGTTTTCATTTTATTAGTTCCACTGTTTAGTTCCACTTTTTACTGACTGTAGGCTGTAATTTTTATACATACCAACTAACAGATGAATTTTTGTGTAGTGTTTCCAGGATAACTACAATTCTTATTTATCTTCCTCCATCCTCCATCCCGTAACAGGTGAGTGTTTTAGTAACTTAAAACTCTAAAAAACGGTAGCACCAAAAAACTTTTTATGCAGAGTCTGTTTTGATGACAACGAAAGATTGACAGCAAAAGATTTAAAAAGGCTTTTGTATAAGAAAACTTTTCTGAAATTGGTTTTTTGCTCTCAGTTTCTTTTTTGTTGTAGTTGGCCAAAAAAGTGACAAAACTTGAGTTTACTAAGCTTAGAAGTTTTGGAATTGTCTGTAAAACCTTTTTAAAGTAGATACGTCTAGGTTTTCGTTTGGGGGTAATTTCCTGCAAAGTGGATATAGGCCCTCTGATGGCGAGTCTTACACTAGCAAATACTGCAGAGAGCAAAAACGCTCATATTCGTTCGTTTATAGTTACATAATGTGGTGCATTATACCCTAAGTCAACAAAAGCACGGTTTTTACTAAGAACTAAGACGGAATAGGTATCACTTTTCATTGCAAAATCGTGTAGTGCATTTTGGAAGAGAAGTACCATAGTTTCCATGCTTGATACAGTTGAGACAGAGGTTGTTGGTGACCGTAGTTAGTGTATATTGTATTAACGCCATCACTAATATTTTCCGGATTAAGAGATGAGCCTTGGATTGTTTATTCCTTATGTAGACTAGGGTTTCCATTGGTTGCCGAAGCATGTATTATTGAGATGATCATGTGCAGATGCAAAAAGAAGTGCGGCGGCCACAGATGTAGGCGCTTACAGCGGCAACAAGTGCAAGTAGTAGTGCGCTTGCGAAGGCAAATGTACATAACAGACAAAATATATTTACTTGTAGGTATATTAAGCACATATATGTGTTGATCGATTAATTACAGACCTTTAAGTCTTACAAAACCTGGCAACATAAAACAAATATTTTTGTTGTCCTGCATTTTTCTTAGAATTTTTACGACTATGCCGCTTTTAGTTATATATTATAATATTATTTTATAGTAGGTTTTAACGAAATTAAGATTTTTGGATTTGTTTGAATGCGGGGTTTTTAATGTATTTTTCCTCTCCATCTTCCAATCTACCTCTCTGTGGATGGGTTGCCGACAAGTGGCTTTATGCCCTCCCCCTACCCTCCAGCGGTCTTCGAACCTCTTCCTCCTGGGCGTTTTTAACAATAGTCTACTTAAGAAACAATAAGTGCCAAGGCTAATCCTTTAATCCGGAAAATGTTAGTCCTTATACTGATTGCGCTAAGTAAATAATTATGATACGTTACGCATAAGAACGCTGCTGCCCATCCTTGTCTCAAAATCCCGTAATCGCTTTTCATGAAACTAAATTGTATAAACCAATTGCTACTGCTCCTGGATGGCACAACAAGGACTAAAGAAAAACTGGGTTAAAAAAAGGTTAAAGATTTTTTTTTGTTTTTAGTTTACCATGGCAATCGTACCCGGCTATTTCGTCTATCATTCTGTCTCGAACGCCTCAGCTCAGATTAGACTACGCTTAGATGTTGAAGAACACGCAAAAGTAGAAGCTGATTGAAGAATCATCCAATCAATGGCAGCGGCTTGGATGAGCAGCGTACCGAGACTTTTTTTTCAATAACATTTTACGTTTTGTTTGTCTTTTTTTTTGGATTCATGTCGTAAAATTGTGAATTTTGTCTTAATGTTTATGTCTGAACTTTGATTCAATCTCTTTTCATAGTTTTTATTCATTCTCTTTAAACGATCATAATGCTTCATACTATCACAGTTTCGTTAGATTTAAATTTTTTTTATCAATGACTTAAATGGTTTATTTATAATTATACATGCATGAATTTATATTTGGTTTTATTATGATACAACATTTAAGATATGGAAATTTCCTAAGGCAGCATATTTGACTTGGCTGTGGTCAAAGACAATACAATTTATGGACATCCAGCAGCGTGGCAAAGCCGGTAGCATCATGGGAACATTCGATCCTGGTACGCTTTAAGGCGGGCTTTTCGACTGACTTTTGGCAAAAAATATAAAAGATTGTTTATTTATCTACCTGATTATTCAAAAAACATTTGATATAAAATTATAGGAAACTGAAAGTGACTGTGCTCAGTCAACGAAACTGAACATTTTTCAGTAATGGATAAAAAAAATTACCTCTCCATACAAATTGCCCAATCTTATCGAACAGTTTATATGGAGAAGTCAAAATTTAATTTTGGACATTTTACTTTGGGAAAATTGTTCAGTTTCATTGAATGAGCATGTCCGTTCAGTTTTCAGTACATCGTCCCTAAAACCCTGTATTGTATATGCCATTCCATGAAAAACATTCTGCCGTATTCCGTTTTTGCCAAAGGTTTTTACGGAGTCAGCTACCTAACCTAGGGGATTTGAAGGGGGCGCTGGTTTTAAGCAAGAGCTACTGCCCTCTCACCTCCGCAACCCAGAAGACAAACCAGACCCAATCCTAGATTAGGCTTTACTGGGTTAGTGGCTAGCCTGGCTATCAGAAATTACTAGCAACCAAATGGCCTCTGACTTGTCTTAACGACTATTATCATTGACAGTAGCCGGGACCAACCGCTTAACGTGCTTTCCGAAGCACAGAACGCTCTAGTTGTTGTGCCAATAGTGTTCAATCATCCGGGTTCTGAACACGTCCAACATTACTTAACTTCCGTGATCGAAAAAATAGCATCAATCACTACGCCAAGAGCGCTCTATTACCATTCAGCTACGAGCGCTTCGAGAAAAGTAACCAATATTTCAATGCACAGCCCAAACCCTTGGCATTTTTTTGTCTAAGGAAAAACATTTTGGATATCCAGTTGCTGGGGAAATGGCCATCTTATGTAAGACTCCACTGACTAAAACTTCCAGGTTACCATCCTCAGCGCAAGATGGGTAGGTCTGGGATTTCCTTAGGAACACGGTACGATCAGTGTAACCCTCACCCTTCATTTGGTGTTCCTTCCTCCTCACTGCTAGGCAGTAGCAACACCAGGTCACATTGGGTTTCTACCTCCTGCTAGCCGTTTGAACGCTGTGATCAGGTTCCCCATCCTGACCACCTACGACCTGGAGCGCCCACACATGTGGCGAATTGGGGGGTACTGAACTGGCTCTACTATTGACCTGGAAACTTAAAATTTTGCACAGACAATGTAGGCGAGCACTTAAAAGGATTTTGCGAAATTCATCCCCTTTATAAATCCACGGATATCCAAACGAACAAAGTCGCGGGCAAGAGCTCGTAAATGTATATTTTCTGAAAAGTAAGCTTTTAATGTTAAACTTAAATATTTGTATGTAAATCAAAAATGTCAAACACCCTTACAGCAGACTTCCATTTCAAGATCCTTAGTCGCCTTTTTAATAACTAAGGGAAGAATTGGCGTGGTATACCATAGCAGTACTATCTTCCACCGGCAACACAAAACTGAACGACTCCCAAAATCCGGAAATTTCGGAAAGTAAAAGTCCCAGAACAAAGAAAAAGTCCTGTGACTAGCTCTTAATTAACAAGAAAGATAGCAGAGGGTCAGTTACTAAAATAACCAAATTATTTAAAAGACGGACAATGTCTGGAAAATACAGTTGGTAAACCAACTATCCCGTACAGAGATTTGTCTTGTTAAGTAGCAAAACTTGCGCTGATTGGTTTTTGTTTATGTGATTAATGTGAAATGATTGATAAAAGTAGAGGAAACGTGGGAAGTATGTCTAAATCGTAGCATGAGAAGGGCTGTGCTCTCTTCTTACCACGACAGGAAAGGGGCGTGGTTTTAAGTAGATTGTATGATGAAGCTTGTGAAATGACCGGCACATGTGTCTTTTCATGGGCATATTTCAAACTACTTGTACATGCCGTAAAATTTACTGTCCCATGGACAATTATTTACTTTTTTATGTCTCTATATCCCTGAGATATTTTTTAGTTATTTTTAAATATTAAGTTTATGTTTTTTCTGCTGATTTACATATATTAAACTAACAGTATTACATTTTAAATAAATAATGAATAATTTCAAAAATTGGCAATTTTATTGTTCAGTACTGTCCCATTTCCATTCACCAACTTTTGACCTGATATTCAACATTACTTTTCATAGAATATATTGTGGTTTCGACTTTTTTGTGTGTAAATATCTTTTTATCTTACGAATAAATACTAAATAGCTCTCTAAACCTTATTTAAGGAACATATTTTCAATATTAAATACTGTCCCATAATTTGGTTGTAACGGACATGTCCTAGCACCGTTACCGTGTTACAGGCGATATTTTTATGAATTTTTATACCAAATACGAATTGTATTTATCAAATAGTAACACTGTAATGAATCTTTCAAACTTCACTCTATGTTGTCGGCCATTTTAACAAGATTTACGGGTGGAGTGAGCTATGCGGTATATAATCTATTTGGTTTCACGTCTGATTGTCCGGTCAGTAATTTGAATGTACATAAAACAATTAATAATAAACTTACCTTCACTTTATACTGTCATACGTTTTAGGTATTTTGGAATTAAAATATAACCACAATAAGCCTTTTAAAACAATATTTTTAGGCGAGGAAACCATTTTCGGTAGCATGATGTGGTTCCGTTACGTCCTGTTCGTTACTTTAAAACCAGTAACGTATGACCCGGACCTAATCAGTAACGAATAGGACAGCATAAAGTTGCGTCTAAAACTGATGTCTGGTCCAAATATAACCTTTTATATTCAATGGGAAAAAAACTAAAGTTTTTATGGCTTTCTGATCAATAATACATGCAGCCAAGTTTCTCTGTATATCTTCATCTTTACTGTGTCCTGTTCGTTATGAGTAGGTCAGGTTACGTGACTGTCCCATAAAAAATTCCCCAATCTTCTTGATTATTGCCTATATTTATAGGAAATCCATTTATTTATTAATATTAAAAATAACTTTAATATAGTGAGATCAAATAGCTAAGAAAACTAGTGATTAATTAGCCTAAGAATATGATTATACCACAAAGTAAAAGATTAAGATTTTTTATTAGGTAACGGTAAGGACTAATTAAATGCAAAAATAATAAATAAATATTTTTCTAAAAACAGTACGTGATTATTAAAAGATAAAGAACTTATTTGTTTTCCCAATAAATGTATTAAAACATGAAATTTAAAGTTTGTTTTAGAATTATAACCATTTTTCTCTTGGTAACGAACATGACAGAATTCAGAGAACTTTTTAGGTTTTTCTTTGATTAGATCATAATTATTTAAAATTGATCGGTTCTTTAAATGAAAATACAAAATTTATCTATTAGGCTACTTATAATTGCTAAAAATATACTAATGTAATCAACTTTGATAAAATCATGAATTTTTCAATAGCGTACAAGTAAATTGAAAAATGCCCTCATCCTCATTGCCAGACAGGCCATGCTGTATATTTAAGCCATAGTAGCTCAAAATTCTGACACCAGGGTTTGCGAGACCGGTCATCGACCATACAGTAAAACGCTCACGATGTTATTATAATGATGATTTTGACGTAATTGAAGACCTCATTAATATACTGTATACCGTAGCCAAAAAGATGTTAATCTGCCTATTAACTAAACAAACAATTTACAATGAAAATAGGTCAAAACACGAAAAAAAATTCGTCCACCTATAACCAAACAAATTGGTAAGGATTTTTTTTCTTCTTTCGGTTTATGGGTACATACCTATAAACCGAACAACTTCTTCCTTAGAACATTCTAAGGAAGAAGTTGTTCCGAACGTAGTGATTATGACCTCTTAGTTGTTCAGCATTATAGGTAGTTAACAATTTACGAGGTTATAGGTACAGCGTGAATTTGTATTCGTTTTGCACCCGAAGCCCAGTGATTCTGCTTATGAAAACAAACAACTTTCCCGAAGAAAAATATTTTTTTTTCAATTCACGAGTAAAAATTTATTTTCTTCGGGAAAGTTGCCTGTTATCATGAGTAGAATCACTGGGCTTCGGTTTCAAAACCAATGTAAATTCACGCTGTATTTATACCTCTTTTTTTCGGTTTATTATTAGGACATAGAAATTTGTGACTTCCAATAACTGGCACTCTATTTACTTAGGATCAACTTTAATTATGGAGTAATAAATAAATGTAGTGCAAACAAGCGCATAATTACTGTTTGTTTTTCAAGATGTCTTTTGTGTATAGCCTTTTAAGTTCCTCGTACCGTAAATTTTTAACAACAAAATTAAAAAGATCTAGAAAACTATAAATAATATTTATAATTTAAATAAGCATAAAAAACTTGCAACAGATATTTTAAAGGTGAAAAATTACACCCGAAGAATCCTTAAACTCAGTAAATAGATTTTTTCCAACGATTGGTTCTGAATTAGCAAGTACAATTTATGTGAGTCAACGTTCTATAAAAACATGTTCAAATTACATGTAAACTAAATTTCCGAATAAAATTACTAAACTTCCGAATAAAATACTGAACCTCCTACAAGCGAACCGACCTATAGGTTTGTTAGGTACGGTAAAACACAACCTAACCGATCCCGAAAGGGATCTGTTAGGTTGTGGTAGGTACTCTTGCGATCAGCAGAAGCGAATTGAGGTTCCAAAAGTTTCCAGTAGATATGTAATTAAAGCTGGTAAAAAAGTATTACACTTATATAAAGAAATGATAAATCATTTATTTCCAATCAAATCAAATGTCAAATACTACATACTAAACCTTATTACTATAAAAGTGTCAAATAAATAACCCGCCCCTCGACACTCCCGGTACAAAGGTGCCCATGACACTTGCCGCGTTACCACGTTGAATAGCTACAGACAGCCTTTGCACCAGGAATGCCCCGGAGCGAGAGTCACAGCCCTTGTCACGCATTCGACGCCCGATGTCCTGCACAAGGCACTTGGCTTCAGACCCCCAGCAGCCAGCTGTCTCCACCGCGAAGGGGACGAACTTATAACCACGCTTCAGTTCAGCGTATTTAGAATGTTTAAGGCGAGCCGCCTCCTCGGCGGCAGCACCTGCCAATCTTGTCGTTTGGGCCAAGTGAGATGGAGCGAAGGTGCTTACGCAGGTCGCGTCCCAGAGGAGACATCTACCCATCTCCCAGGGCACAAGCGTTAGGCCGTCAGGCCTCTTTCCGTCTGTTCTACTGAGGCCCGGGGGCTCGAGCATGCATGGGATGTTGGCTGATACGAGAGACCGGCGTATAATGTCATTCAGAGCGTGGTGACGTGGGAACCTACCTGAGCACCTACAGCAACTTAACGCATGATAACCATCACTCTCCACTCTAGAGCCGCAAATGCATATATGGGGTTCACAGACACTGCAGCCCAGGCGGAGAGCGATGGCAATACGCAGCGAATCGCTGTCAAGAAGGGTGCCCAGGTTCGGCGATGGTACTGCGTGCAACCACGCTCCAGACTCCGGCTTAGAGGCAGCTCTAAGCCTTGCCAAATCAGCCCCCGTCGCCTCCCCTACTAGTCTATCTATGGTAGACTTGGACGCGATATCGTCCCAGAAGCGTTGCCTTTGGGGGGTATCCGGCTTATCCAGGCCGAGAGACGTCCAAGCACTCTCGGCGTCGGAAACAAAAGGTATACGAAGCTCATCACCATTTACAGAAAGAATGCGAGCGACGAGTTCCGTAGACCCATGCACCGACGCCAAAAATGCGGGAAGACCCACATCCTGAACACGCCGAACACCCAGCCCCCCATGTCTTACAGGTAATGTTGCCTGATCCCATTGGCCATCAGTGAGCTTTACATTCGCGATCGCCTCAAGTAAAGTAAAAAAAAAAGTAAAGTAAGTCATGTTTATTTTTCGAAGATTTCAGTATCTCGGTATAATCGTTTCGTCATTTTTATTCGGACAAAAGTAGTCGGAAAGATTTTATACTACAGTAGATTTTATATTTTGAGTAAGGACAATTCTTATTTTCTTGTCGGAGCTTTTATTACTAGCCTTACCGCTTTTAAATTTGAGGACAATTATTAACGTTTTAGGGCACTCGGGAAGATGCCCTCAGTGAAACACGTGTTTATGATATGAGTTAAGGGAGGAATTCTAAGACTTTTTAAGTGTTTGAGAACTTTTGGCGTGATACCGTCCCAACCAGAACCACAATCTGACTTAAGACTGTAGATACTATTTGGCTAGTAATAAAAGCTCCGACAAGAAAATAAGAATTGCCCTTACTTAAAATATAAAATCTACCGCCTAAAATACTAACCCATCTGCAGTCTTAAGTCAGATTGTGGCTCTAGTTGGGACGGTATTACGCCAAAAGTTCTCAAACACTTAAATAATCTTAAAATTCCTCCCTTAACTCATATCATAAACACGTGTTTCACTGAAGGCATCTTCCCGAGTGCCCTCAAACGTCTATAATAGTCCCCAAATTTAAAAGCGGTGATAGAGATGAGGTGACAAATTACCAACCCATATCTTTGCTTCCGGCAATCTCAAAACTTTTGGAAAGATTAATTACAAACACAGCAAGGACAATATTCAGGCAATCTTAAATGGCAAGATGTGACCTAGGAACAACGGCTTACTATAACGCTCCTAAGAAGTCCGATCGTTTCAATGTTCGAGAAGCGAGTGAGAGGCCGAGCAGGTGTGGCCACCGCAGCGTGGTGGTTGCACCTAACACGGCCTCTCCTGACGTGCCAGCGTCCTCGATGGCTTTTGACCTGACCAAGAAACGTCACTCGAAGTAGCTGTCCTGGCATCATCTCTTCATTGTCATAAGAACCTGCAGAAGAAAGGCTCTGAACATCAACAAATAAAAATAACCTGGAGCTCTCTCTTTCATCTATCTATATACTATATACTATACTAGATTTCGTTTGGGATCTCTGCGCCTGTTTGCTGCACCTAATGCCCGCACCGTTGCGAGACAATACTCTCCAGTCAGTCGAGCCATCAAAACTCTGAATGAGCTCCTCATCTGTCAACCTCAATTGGATGTGTTTGTGGATGATTGGTCTAATTTAAAAAGGAATGTTTTGAACATTTGTGAAGACAATTGATATGAAATTTTCTCTATTATGCGTTGATTTATGTAATAATTGTATTTACCAACTTTTACCTTTGATAAAATGTAACGTTTTGGCTAGTCTGTAAGTTACGTTTTTGTAGAATAAATAAATAAATAAATAAATCTATGCAAACCAGTCAAAACCAAAAATAACAGAAAGTTAGTCAGTCAGTTTCGAAACTGAGAAATCATCATCACATTGTACAGCATACAAAACATGTGTATGCGATTACACATAGGTTGTTTTAAAATAAAGTGAGCGAATAACGTGAAGTTTGAATTCGCTTGATGGATAAGTCGTCTCAGCTGTACCAGATTTGACCTTAGGTTTTGCAATTCTAACTAGTACTGGAGTACTTGCACTAGATAAGACTTTTTACTGTTTTGTGATATGGCTCACCGCAGCAAGTGACGTAGTAAAATAATTGGTTTGGTCCATTAAAAGCTGCCGTTTTTCGTAATGTAAGGTTTGGTCACACCAAGTTTGTTAATAAGTGTGCAGAGTTTCACACAAACAAACGTCTTGCGTCCGGTTGAAGCGTAGGCCGACGAGAGTATGCGACGGCTATGGCTGCTGGTGGGAGCCGGTCTTGTGGCGCCCCTGCTGCAGCACATCCCGAGCGCTCTACGTTTAGCTGACGTCATTAAGAGATTTTAATATCCAACAATGAATAAACGATTTTGACTTTGACTCTGACTTTTATTCCATCCACATAATGGAACTCGTCATCAGTATCTAAGCACATGAATGACAATACTGAATCCGATGCTGATTAGTACACAATGGTTATTTGTCTGAAATAGGAAGCTAACAAGTAGTCTTAGTTTGTTCATTTCTTTCCTCTATGATTATATGAAAAAAAAAATGAAAGGAAATGTTTATTATACGTTTTGAAATTATACGAAATGAAAATATGTGAAATGTCGATTGTATGAAATAATTATTATATGAAACAAAATTATATGAAACGTTGTTATATCAATTAAATGTTATATTAAAAGTTTTTATATGATCTATTACACATCCCTACACAAAAAATCACCAACTTGAAACTATCGTTGTAGGTATGTACTATTCTTATTCTTTAATAGGTATCTACTACCTAAACTTAACAGTGACAGTAGCAAAAGTCTTGCCATACCTTCCGAAGCACAGAAAATGTTCGGTATGTCTTAGCACTTGCAGTCACACGTCCAGGTCGTTATCATAACCTGTTTCCCAAATTTGTGATATATCGATAGAGAACAACTTACAGACTTAAATCACGTCCTTTCCTCGTCGATTTGAAGATAACGTGTGGGTAGCATTAATAAAGATTTTTGTGCATATTGGCAAAAATTGGTTTACCTTTAAACAAATGGATGGATACCTACTTAGTTCCCAATCTATTTTTGGCGTACGAATGTAAATAGTAAACTTACTCAAATTCACGCACAACTCCATCGTTTTGCGGCCACCACATAGCACATAACATACGTCGTTGTTGTAATCCTGTAATTCATCTTCTCTTTTATCTTTTCCAATTCAGCAGGTCCAGCTTGACATATCTCGTGTCGCTCCACGTACTCTCAAAGGAGACCTTACCTACACACTCCAGTTCACCCTTGATCATGCCACGGTGTCGACATATGGAAAGTTGAATTTCCTGCTACAACAATAATATTACTGCGTGTCGGCAGCTATCGCCAATCAGTCGACAACTACAAACAAAATCAAGAATATTGCCCATGTTGGGTCAGGTTTACCCGTGCTGGTCCATACTAGCTCAAAGAAACTTTACTGCTCGCTCGGTGCTTAAGGCGATATGTAAGTTTTTTTGAGTATTCTAAAGAGAAATATCTTTATATTTACCCAATATCTTGCCGTGATTTTCAGGTATGTATTTATTGACCATTAAAGTGAGGGCATCACCAAGACCAAAACATGATTAGTGAAAATCGACTCGACAAAATAAAAATCCAAAGTTCCATCTTCAATTTTCATTTATTCCTCTTTTTGTGGAACCGGAGGTATTTTAAGTAGTGAAATTAAGTATACAGAATGGTATTTGTAGTTGCTAGGGTTTGCCAAACCTAAAATTTTATTTTATTACTTAGTTTTTACAAAAACTCGATGTTTTATATCGGGCGCTTACGTCATTCAGTTTTGGTAACACGCACAGTATATCTGTCGCAATCGAATGCATTGCGGATTCTAAATGACGTAAGCGCCTGATATAAATCATCGACATTTTGTAAAAACTAAGTTATAAAATAAAATTCAAACCCTAGCAACTACAAATACCTTTCTTTATACTTAATTTCACCACTTAAAGCACCTCAGATTCCACAAAAAGAGGAATAGATGAAAATTGTAGAGGCAACTTTGAATTTTTATTTTGTCGAGTCGATTTACACTGATCATGTTTTGGTCTTAATGATTCCCTAACTTTTATGGTCAAAAGACACATACCTGATAATCACGGCAAGATTCTGGGTAAATAAAAGATATTTGTCTTCAAAATAACCAAAAAAAGTTACATATCGCCATAAGTCAAATGTCTCTGTATTTTACAAGTAAGACGCTAATACATCGATACGAAAATACAAGCAACTATTTTACTTTACGCCAGTAAGTCCTTTCATTAACTGAACAACGCTACAAAGTCATCCGTGAAAATAACATTTTCTGTCCATTTAGTTGCTACGAAGCTATTCCACGAAACGTGGAACAAAAATCAACCTATGCTGTACTCCACTTAACAATTTTTTTGCCGATTATGGAAAAAATAATAACAACTATGCACAAACCCAAAAAAAAATATTCCTGCACAAACATTTTATATAAGTAATCACACGTAAAGACAAGGAGCTATTTTTTTACTTCCTGACCATTTCTTTCTCCAATTCCGTGTTCTTGACGATTCGTACGACCTCGTACGAGTGTGCACGATTCCAAATTTCCAACCCGTACAATTACAGACACAAATTTTGTTTTGCAAACTGCTCTGCTACCCTATGCTGCTTTCCAATTACCTACTTTCAAATTAAAACGAAGCTGTTTACTATTCACTTGTGTAGAAGGAGACTTTTTTCTCACCACGCCACCTAAATATTGAACACATACCGTCATCCGAAAATATCAATCTTCCTGAGCACAATGGTTTCATGGTTTGCTCACAACAACATTCAACTGCGTGATGATTTTCTCAGCGTATCTCACCAGCGAATCACGTTCCAGACTGCCAAGTAAAGTTGGAGGTAACAACTTGGTATGCACGACAGCAAATAATTGACAACAAAACCTGTATAAACCGAACTAGTGCCACGCTACAAAGGTACAAACAACCGAAACAAGAATCACTTGAGGTTAATGTGTTACAACTGACGTCCAGCCGACTGTACTGCATTCTAGTTTGCGGGTTGACGCATATACAACATGTGAAATTATCTGTACTTACTTAAGAAAAATTTGAAACAAAATTATTTTTCTACCTTCATTCCTAAATATACTCATCAAACAAAAAAATTGGGTTTTAAAAAAACCGCCGTAGCGACGACAACTCAATGAAAAATCACGATGTCTTCGAATGTCTTGTGGATCGTCTACGTGATAGAAAGAAATAAAATATACTGATGCTGAGCGGAAGAGATCGCTGCGTAAAGAATGTTGAAAAGCACAATAACCACGTGGCCTATCAGATGAAGATATTTTTTTTTTATTTCTTAACAACATCAACAGTACAGTCGACAATGTAGCTTAATCGACAATGTAGCTTAAATAATTGATTAAATATGTTGAATTAAAAATTAAAAACATATCAAAACACATAAAAGATATAAAACAGTCATTAATAATACTACAGAATATCATGAGTCTCACTACACAGATTCTCAGTTAATATTTTACCTAGAAATTGTTTGTTTAAAAAAAAAATAATAACATCTAAAATGATAATAAAAAAAAATACATACATACATAACATCACGCCACTTTCCCGTCGGGGTAGGCAGAGACTACAGTCCTCCACCTGCTACGATCTTGACATACTTCCCTTGCTTCCTGTACTTTCATCAATCCTTTCATACATGCTCGTCGGTTTAGGGTACTTTTAACCTGGCCTTTATTCAGAACGTCCTGAATTTGGTCTTGGTACGTTCGCCTAGGCCTTCCCCTTCCAACGTTTCCATCCATAAAAAATAATAACTAATAAATTTATGTCAGGTTATCACATAACCACAATGTCAATGTCATAAAAAAAAACTGTATAATTAATTCTGCTAATTCAATAAAATGTAAATGGAAGAGAATAATAATAAAACAACACTTCTTACTACCTATTCAATAAAATTTTAGATGTAAATATGATAGAGATTTATAATATAACAGAACAAGCAATTTATTGACATCATAGTACAAATTATTTTCACATTCATGTTCTTATCTTAACTAGTTAAATATTTTTCTAATACATATACAATATTCGTTAGTGAACAACAAAATAAATCAATTTCCCTATTATACGAGTATAGAATTACGAGTAAGTGTTCGAAGGGCTGTGGCAAGCGGAGAGTGTTTAAGTAAATTTGTCCTACATTTTGGTAACTCGAACACATCGTAGCTACGAGTATATCCTACTGAGGAACTTTATCATATCTCGAAAGTTATGTCACCAAGAAAGCTTAACATGAGGCAGTTGATAGTGTTTTTTGTGAGACACATTTGTGACACACCTCTGAATCCCAGAAACACGTACCCTGGTACTAGGAGAAAATATCCTGTGCCATTTAGATATACTGCTGCAGCAAGAAAACATTTTTTTAGCATTGCCCTTCGCTTGTATGGGCATTTACCTGAAGACATTGCTAACCTCATTGACTCCTTCGTTGATCCTGTAACGTTGAATAGTTCTACAATGCGCAGAACTCTAAATCAGAAAGTAAAGTCTTACCTTGTTAAAATGCAGTGTAACAATTTTAAAGATCTTTATTCGAGTCTCATATAAATCTTAAAATATATATAATAATATGTATGATAAATATTAAATATATAAATGTTATATTATATGTACATATTTAATATTTATCATACATGTTATTATATATATTTTGGGATTTATATGATACTCGAATAAAGATCTTTAAAATTGTCACACTGCATTTATATATATATACATATACTCTATTTAATAATATAAGTTACGCTTATAGTTCCTAACAATCTATATTATTACTAACACAATATACTAACAAGTTTCTGTCCAACTAAATTGATGCTAAAAAAACATGACCCTGCAATCTACAGCACATGATTACGTGAAGTGACTAGCCCTTTCACAGGCCAAGGTCTATTAGGGCTGTCACTGACCACCAAATTGTTTTGGAGTCGCCAGTCGTTATCTAATACGTCGGATGTACGGTTATTTCTTTGTCATTTGTTATGCAACTAATAAATAAATAAAAAAATACCGGCCAAGTATGAGTCGGACTCGCGCACTGAGGGTTCCGTACCACCACATAAACATAATTGTATTAGTTGAAATTTCAGTAAGTTAATGTGCTAGATTTTTTTGAGTCCGACACGCGCTTGACCAAATTTTATTATTTGTTGTTATTTTATAGCTTATGCACTATAAACATACCAATTTTCAAGTTTGTAATTGTTCCCGTTTTTAAATAGAACTAAAACAAAAATCGCCGCCGCGACCATCCAACTTGACCCCTCTCTTATATGAATGTTCTTGAAACGGGAGCTCACCACAATTGGTTACCATTAGTTGTGAGAAAAGTTGTAATATTTAATGATTTCAGACTTTTCCCATTATTTGTACTGTGAGACCTAGCTTCTTGCCAAATTTCATAATTTTAGGTCAACGGGAAGTACCCTGTAGGTTTTGCATTTTTGATTAAATGTATGGAGATGAGGACATAAAATGCCATATCTTTTGATTGCGTCATTGTAAAAAATTTAAATTTTCAGATCTTGTGTGGTTCATGGATCGTAATATATGGTATTAATTTCAACCCGATACCTTTACCCGTTCGTGAGATAAAGGGTCTTGACAGACAGACAGACAGACAGACAGACGGACAACAAAGTGATCCTATAAGGGTTCCGTTTTTTTATTTGAGGTACGGAACCCTAAAAATAAAAATAAAAAAAGTCTAACATGTGTTCCAGAAATTTTGAGATAACATCAAAATCATCGTGAAAAAAGGTATGAAATTTTGTATGAAAATCCTTCTAAATATTAAGATTTAGGCCAATAAAAAGAAAGGCATAAACATTCGTCTCAGCGTTTTCGAAAATTAGGGATAAAAGTTAATATGAAATTCCTACACACCAAAAAACGGGCCAAGTCCGAGCCGCAAGCATGCGTGCAAGTTCGACTCGCACATGACCAGTTTTTATTGTGTGTTATTATTTCAAAATTCACTTAATTACTATACCGGGTGTTAGTGTAAACACTGTGATCTTGAGACCATGAAACTGAACAACTTCCCCTGAGGAACATAAGTCAAAATAAAAAAAAAAAATTGTTTCCCATAGAAACTGCACCAGCTGATTGCCCATTTTGTATGGGAGATGAATTTTTTTTTGTTATTTCGATCTATGTTCCTAAGGGAAAGTTGTTCAGTTTCATGGTCTCAATGCACAGTTTCAAGGATCACAGTGTTTACACTAACACCCTGTAGACTAAGAGAAACACGTTTCAAAATCGGGAAATACTGACAATGCTTTTATCTATGGGATCTTTTTTTGAACCTTCCCGTCCAAAGCCGCGGCGGGCCGCTAGTATAAGATAAAATTTGATCGAAATTTTACATAATACTAGCGGCCCCATGGGGGATGTTATCTCAAAATTTCTAAAACACGTGTTTCTTTATTTCAAATTATTCGCTTAAATCCGAAGATGCAAATAAAGGAATAATATTTATTTGCATATTCAAAGAGGATATAAAACAATTCTCATCATGTAACCACTGTGTTCCTTGAAATTGTGCAGACAACGAAACTGAACTACTGTTGCTAAGGAACATAGGTTGAAATACAGAAAAAATATTTTCAGTTACCATGCAAAATTCGAAGCCATTTGCAATTGATGTAATTACAGGTGTTTCGGTTAAATGCGTAGTTCAGTCGAATGACAATTTAACCGACTAAAAAAAAAGTGATCCATTTGACACGTATTGTCAAAATTTTATTGTAATTGTATTGTCAAAAATACTATTTTTTTTTGTTTATACCAAACTAGAGGGGGGACCGCGACACGCAACACACTGAGCTCCGTCTATTTGTTTGGTTTAAAGTGATAAAAATTACAACATCCACAATTGAAGCATAGGAAAAGGCGATCAAGAATTTTCTGTCGCCTATTGAAGAAAAATTGGAGCGTTTCCTGACGGAATTTAGCAATTTGTTGTTGTAGTTGTAAAATCTTTATTGCTTATTCTTTATTACAAAGTGGCTATTGTCTGAAAGATTACAAGCAAAGGCGGACTTATTCCTAGGTGAGATCTCTACCAGTCAACCTAAGGGTGACTAAAGGAGAAAGTATAATGATGCAGGATGCAAGCGTGCAAACAGAGCAAAACATGAAAGAAAATAAGATAAATTTATAAGACTAATAGAAAGAGACTTTAAATACGTACCTAACTTAATAATAATAAAAGAAAAATAAGTATATTAATTACTAATGCTATTCCATACATACCTACATTAAAACTACATACAAATATCTATTAAATATATAGTATAACTGAACAATATATATATATGGATACATAATAATCCATTTTAAATATAAAATATACCTACATATAACTAAGTAAAGCTCAAGTGTCAGAATTGTAACCCTAGAGTTTCTTTAGCGCAGATTTAAATGAATTTATGCTGGGTGACTTCATTACATGCTCGGGAAGCTGGTTCCAGAGTCTCACCGCTCGGACAGAGAAGGAATTAGAAACAATGCGAGAGGAGTGGCTTGGAAAAGCAAGAGAGAGGTTCACGCTGGATCGGAGCCGGCTGTCGGAGTCAGTGCAGAACTGGAAACTTTCTTTTAGGTAGTGAGGAGTTGCAGGATTGAAAAGAACGGAGTAGAAAAGGGATAGGATGTGGATGTTTCTGCGAAGTCTGATGGGGAGCCAATTTAATTTAATTCTAAACTCGGAAACATGGTCGAATTTTCGGAGGCCAAAAATGTATCTGATGCAGACGTTTTGGAGTCGATCGAGTTTGTCTAATAAATCCTCGTTAGCATCGAGATAGGCTACATCAGCGTAATCTAGGAGAGGTAGAAGGAGGGAATGGGAGAGCATTATCTTGGTTTGAAGTGGGAGAAGATTTTGTAAACGCTTGAGGGAGTGGAGGGACTATAGGGTTGTAAAAATATATATTGGTTTTATGTATACAGCGTGAATTTGTGTTGGTTTCGCAACAGAAGCCCAGTGATTATCATAGTAAAGTGGTCACGTAATCGACTCATTTTGTATGGGGAGGTGAAAAAATTTTTTCGAGTAAAAAATTTTTTCTTCGGGAAAGTTACTTGTTTTATGAGCAGAATCACTGGGCTTCGGGTGCGAAATCACTACAAATTCACGATGTATGTATGTTGATGTATTCCGCTCACATCGGGTACAGCCATTAAAATTAAGAAATTTCTAAAGTTCCGGACAGTCGACTAGAGAAATAATTATGATATATTAATTTTATATAATAATTATGATTTTTTTTTCTAAACAAAATTTTACTGAAGTAAATGAAAAAAAAAACCTTCTGGCAAAAAACTTCCTATAGCAAGGACAAAGGAAAAATCTAATATTTTGAAAATTTTAAATCAAAATATTCAAGGTTTTTCTGGAAAAATTTTAGAATTATAATTATTCTTAGAAAGAACAAAATTTGATATAATTTGTTTGACAGAACACTGGCAAAAAGATTATCAAATGTTGATAAATTATCAAAACTATTGTATAGCCAGTGCTTTCAATCGAAAGTCTGCTTTACACGGTGGATCACTGATTTTAGTTCGTAACAGTTTTAAGATAAAGAACCGTAAAGATATTGTTCGACTTTCGGTTGAAAGATGTATTGAAATATCTTGTGTTGAGCTGGACGAGCATGTTGTAGTGTGCGTATACAGACCTCCCGCTTTTCAAAAATTTTCAATGTTCGAGTTAGTAATGGAAGATGTTTTAAAAATAGTGACAAAAGAAAATAAGTTTGTGATAGTGTGTGGTGACTTTAACGTCAATATCTTAGAAAATAATACCTATAGTAACAAACTTATAAGTCTTTTCAAATGTTTTAATTTAGAGCATGTATTTTTTGAACCTACAAGGGTGACGTCATCCTCGGCTACCTGTATTGATAACGTCTTTTGTAATTGCGATTATTTTGAGAAAAGTATCATAAACTCGCTTCAGTCTGACCACTCTGGTCAAAGTGTTACTTTTAATTATTCTCGAGTAACCCAGAAGATAGATATAGAAACCAGGAGCCTAACGAGTGGTAGGTTAGAAAAGTACAAAAACACGTTACTAGAAAAACTGCCCTGTCACAATTATAATACTAACAACCCTAATCTATATATATAAAAGAAGAAGGTGACTGACTGACTGACTGACTGACTGACTGACTGACATATTAACGCACAGCCCAAACCACTGGGTCTAGAGATTCCAAATTTGGCATGTAGGTTCCTTATAAGGCTTAGGGGTGCACTAAGAAAGGGTTTTACAAAATTCCACCCCTAAGGGGGTAAAATAGGGGATGAAAGTTTGTATGAAAGTCCGTCAGTTTTGAAGTTAGGATCTTCAAATTTTGTATTTAGGCTGCCGACTAAAAATTAATAATTACGTGTCTCAGGGTTTTTGAAAATTCGACACCCTTAAGGGTGAAAAGGGGGATGAAGTTGAAAATTCTTTATTCTTAAAGTAAAATCCACATTATTTATTATTTAGGCATTAATGATGTAATTCTATGCAACGTTCATCACTGTTATTGAAATTCCACCCCAAATTCAACCCCTAAAAAAGGGAAATGGGGTGAAAAAGTCTAAAAACAAATATGGGTATCGTTTGTATGGTTTATCGGGTCGCTGATTACGAAAACTACAACAATTTTGAAATCAAACGTGGTGGACGTGAAATACCATTATCCCCCTGGGGATGGAGTTGGGGTGCGATAGGTTTGAAATGTCTAAAAATCAATATGGGTGTCGTTTGTATGGTTTAACGAGTCGCTGATTACGAAAACTACAACAATTTTGAAATCCAACGTGGTGGACGTAAAATACCATCACCCCCCTGGGGATGGAGTTGGGGTGCGATAGGTTTGAAATGTCTAAAAATCAATATGGGTGTCGTTTGTATGGTTTATTGGGTCGCTGATTACGAAAACTACAACAATTTTGAAATCCAACGTGGTGGACGTGAAATACCATCATCCCCCTGGGGATGGAGTTGGGATGCGATAGGTTTGAAATGTCTAAAAATCAATATGGGTGTCGTTTGTATGGTTTATCGGGTCGCTGATTACGAAAGCTACAACAAATTTCAAATCCAACGTGGTGGACGTGAAATACCATCGTCCCCTGGGGATGGGGTTGGGGTGCGATAGGTTTGAAATGTCTAAAAATAAATATGCGTGTCATTTCTATGTTTGAACGGTGTTAGGAATAATTCACTTAAACTACTTAGGTCATATTTGGAAAACATGATTCAAAAGGTACAAGTAAACAGGACGAAATCACTGGGATATGTTGTCAAAATTGGCGTACCTCAAGGGTCCATATTAGGGCCATTTTTATTTTTATTTATTTATTTCATTCTAAAACAGTACAACTGTATGCGAATTTTCTTAAAAAATAGATACAAATAAATTAAACCAACTTATTCATTACAAAAAATAAACTCAATTAACTTATTAACTAAACTAAAATTAAAATGTCAATAAATTCATGATAACAATAATAAATAATAATATTTATTAAAATGTCAATTTGAGTTTTGAAAATTAAAGTTTAAAATTCATCTAAGTTATAACAGTTTTTGTCCAGTAATAGAAGTTTCAGCTTATATTTAAATAAATCAATACTAGTTATCGTCTTGAGTTCTACCGGTAGTCTATTAAATAATATCACGGCTTGGTACCTTGGGCAGTGTCGAGCAATATTAAGGCAAGGCTGAAATTTTTGACTAAGATCTTTCCTTCTTGTATTTAAGCGCTTATTCATTTCCACCTCTGTTTCATATAAAGCTCTGTGCTTGATTACATCCACTAAGACAAGTAATATGTAAAGGCTAGGAACAGTCAAAATTTGATACCGTCTAAAATAATCTTTACATGATTCCCAAGGTGGGATACGAGCAATAGCTCTAACAGCCCTCTTTTGAATAGTAAAAGCTTTAACCATATTATACTTGTAACTATTCGCCCAGTATTTGATGCTATAACGTAATTTAGATTCCACCAATGCAAAATATACCGATTTTAATTGATCCAATGTCAGAATGTCTCTCAAGCTTCTTAACGCGTAGCAAGCAGAACTAATCGACCCCTCTAAAATACTTAACTCTGCTTTCCAATTGAGTAGAGAATCAATGTGTAGACCCAAAAATTTTACTTCCTGTACTAGTTCAATTGTTTTATTTTTCAACCTAAGATCAAGAGTCTCCTTATTTCTGGCAGTTGTCTTAAATAAGATAGCTTGGGTTTTTTGAGTATTTAGCTGGAGATCATTGGCAGCAAACCATTCATCGAAAGCTGTTAAAGTAGCATTCGCATTCTCATTTAGTTCTTTAGTAGTAGAGCCTGAGAGAACCGCATTAGAATCATCCGCAAATAACACTAACTTAGCATTGGGTACCACCGACGTGACATAGTTCACGACATCATTAATAAAGACCAGGAAAAAGATTGGACCCAAAATGGAACCCTGTGGTACACCTCGGGAGATATTGACAAGCGCAGAGGTCACCGTAATTTCCGCGCCATCAATACCCATTTTCCTAATCTCTACGTACTGCTTCCTGTTCTTAAGGTATGATTCTAATAACTTTAGGACATTCCCCCTGGCACCATAATGTTCAAGCTTCTTTAATAAAATGGAGTGGTTAACCATATCGAAAGCTGAACTAAGATCCAAAAATAACCCGGCCACTTTTAACTTTCTATTTAGGTTACCTACTACGTCATTTATTATTGCATCAATAGCTTCAGAAGTCCCAATTCCTTTTTGATAACCAAATTGCCGTGTGGTCAGTACTCGGTGTTTACTTAAATGAGCAATTAGTCTAGTTTTTATCAGTTTCTCAAAAATTTTTGATAAGACAGGCAATAGAGAAATTGGCCTGTAGTTGTTGGCATCAAATTTACATTTTTTCTTGTATACCGGTAAGATTTTCGCTATTTTTAACTGATCTGGAAAAATCCCACTTTCCATGCATTGGTTAAAAAATGCAGCTAATGCCTGGTCCAAGATATCAATATTATCCTTGATGACTGAAATAGGCATTTCATCATACCCACAAGACGTTTTATTTTCCATATTTCTCACAATTTTTGAAATTTCATATGCCGTGACAGTTCTAAAATCCATGTCATTATCAATCCGTTTACAGTGCTTAGACAAGTAGTCCAACGATAACTCAAGGTTTCCTACCACACTAACTTGTCCAATAGCAAATTGGTCAGAAAAAACTTGGGCTATCTCAGAAGGGTCACTGATAATTTTACCGTCTATTTTAAGTATTATATTATCAATTCGCTTATTAACGTTCTTACTTCTTTGCTTATTCACAACCTTCCATATACCCTTTGACTTATAATTTTCATTACTTATTTTAGTTTGAATTGCTTTAGATCTAGCTTCCCTTATAACATTTCTGTAAATTTTAATATATTGCGCTTTATATCTTAGAATACTTATATCATTTTGTGTATTGTTTATATTACATAGGAAACGTTTCATCAAACTGGATACTTTCACGCCTCTTGTAATCCATTTCGTCTCTCCTACATTTTTTATTTTAACCTTTCTTTTCTTCTTACTGAAACATGTTTTAAACATGCACGTTATCTTTTTTAAAAAATTGTTTATACCTAAGTCTAACCAACTCTCTTCAAATATACTAAGTCTAAATTTGTCATTATTAATACTATTGAATACCCGTCTTTCCGTGTAAATGACCCGATCCACCCATTTTTCAATTCTTAATCTTTCCACTAATAAATTAACCATTATGGCAGCATGCCCATCTGCAAGCCCATTGTGATCTACAGCGGTGTTTTCAATAGAATCTGCATTAATATTAGTTAAAATATTATCGATACAGGAGCAAGAGTTATTTCTTATAAACGTTACATCATGGATAATATGTCGAAAATTATAGCACCTCAGTAAGTTTACAAAGTCATTCTTTTTAAGAGTATCTTTAAGCATATCTACATTAAAATCCCCCATTATTATTACCTTTTTATCATAGACTTTTTGTAATAATAATTCCAATTTACACAGAAATAAATCAAACCTTTTATCATTTTGATAGCAACAAAAGATGTACACATTAGTATTTAAATCTTTGACTCCACTCAACTCCAAGCATTCTGAGCATGCAAAAAGCCCAGCACAATCAACTTCTACAGTATGTTTGTCTCTGCGTCCAAGAATCATTGTGCCACCTCTAGCCTTATTTTGTCTAGCAAAAAGCGATATGACATTGAAGTTATTAAGGTGAAAGTAAATCGCCGACTGATTATTGAGAAAATGTTCACTAATACATACATAGTCTTGTCTTTGATCTAAAGATTCCAGATACAATTCCAACTGATCTGTTTTCGTAGAGATGCCACAGAGATTCTGATGAAAAACATTAATATTATCGTAATTTGTTGTACAATTTTCTTCATGTAATTTTATTGAATTGACATTGCTATCGTTACTATCTATATCTGTATCTTTTGACAAAAAGTTTGATTTAACTACGCTAGTATAATAAGATTTCCCTACATTCGTCACGAAAAAAATTTCTAGTGCCTATTGTTGTCGGCTCCTCAGGCGTTTTAATTATTGCAGAATTATTTGGGTACAGATTTTTATGTCTATAGCTAAGCATTATTATGTCTAAGACTAAACCTCGACATGTACTCTTCTTATCCAGCTTACCATTGTTATACGTTATTAGCTCAAAATATTGAATATTATCCCTATCACGACTGACAGATTTTAGCAAATCATTTAGATTACTGTCGTTCAAACTCGCTCCGTAAGGTATTTGGCCAAATAACACATTTGTATGCTTCAACTTGTCTATGGAGTCACATAGACACGTTTGAAATTTCATTAAATTTGTGTCATGTCTACCAGCTACTATAATGACAAAGTCTTTTTTGTTAAAGCTATTACTTAAATTGAGTGCGCTATTAGACATAATTTGCTCAATGTTTGCATAAGGTTTTAACATAGAAGTAATAATATAGTGAGGACCTAATTTATTTTGAAGAATGTTGCGCATATTGCGTCCGGTTTCATCTCCTAGTAGAAGTACTTTTTTCTTGCCACTTTTTTCTTCTGTTTGTTCCTCATCGTGAACGGTCGCCCTTGCTGTATCTGGCGCAGTTTCATGGAAGGTAGTAGTTTTATGACTGTTGAATTCCGGTAAAGATGATTCATCATAAAATTCAATGATTGGCATTATGGTTGGCATAGTATTGTTTTTCTTTTTTCGCTTACGTTTCTTCTTATCGTTTGTGGTGTGCGAAGTAGGAAGTAACTTTGATAACTGTTCGATTTTTTTTCTGTAACTATTGACTTCTTTCTCCAATTGATTATTTTTTGGTATCAGGTTTTCTATTTCATTCTCAGCCGAATTCAAATTCTTTTCCAGTAGTTGCACTCTATCGTTTAATGCTATCAATTGGGTATTTTTAGTTAAAATCTCAATGTTCGTACAGCTTTTTCTAAACTCAGGTTTTGATGTCCCCAAATCTTTACTATCATCCTCATCACCACTATCCGACACACTTTGATCGGTTAGTGATTCAAACGAATTTTTGGTTGGTATATTTACTATAACAGTTTCTTTTTTGCAATGAGTTGAATTTTTATAAGCCGGGGATATTGAATCAATTTGGATCGCAGACAGTTGAAGCGTGTGTAAGGTATCGTCATTCTTGGAGTTAACTCTTTCGATAGAGGTAGACTTAGCAGAATTTGTTTGGATCTCCGATAATTGTAGTTTTTCTAAGGTATCATAACATTCTGTTTCTAATTTATCCATTGATGTAGAAGTGTCTGAATCTGTGTCGGTCTTAGATATTTGTTGTGCGACTATAGTATTATCTTGTATGACCTGAACTGCATCTTTGGAAGTAGAGGAGGTGGAACTCGTATTTGTGGGTCGTTCTGATTGCAACAAGATTGGTTTATTTTCTGTCAAGTGGTTTTTAACAAACATAGGTGTACTGCCAGTTTCTCGAACACATGGTGCACTCGTAGATGGTGTATTATCTTTTGATATTTGGTCTGTACTATGGGGTACTTTTGTGGTGGGTGTGGAGGTTGATTTTGGTGCAGTTAAAACTTTTGTTGACGATCCTATCAATTTCTTATTGGACGAAATATTGCTCTGAATACACAGTGTGCACCTGAAATTATATCGGTTACTTATCCTGTACAGTTTTTCCGAGTAACCTGCACATTCGAAATGATAACTATTATTACATAGCTTGCATGTTATAGTATTCCGCCGTTCTGCTGTTTGCTTGCATTTATTGCATGTTATTGCCATCTTGCATCCAGATCCAGCAGTTTTATCTGTATAATGTTGTGTAATAAGTCTTTTTCCGATATGAATTATCTTATGATGATGCTTTATATTCCTAATGTCGTTTCACCCAGTGACATCTAATGTTAAAGAGCAATACGAGTATTATAGCTTTTAGCGACATCTAGTAACTTATTACGACGGTTCCTCAAACACTTCGATAGTATGCAACCAAGTTCTTGTTGGGTGTGGTAGATGGGGACAGTGTCGCAATCCATGAATTGACAGCTGATACGTTGTTAGTCGTCAGCTGATTAGTCATCTATGTTTACATACCCGTTCGAAAATCTTAACGGAACATTATGGTTATACCACAAGATTTATCATATTTCAACACTATTTAAGTCCGTTTTTGATGTAGCTTACGTTAAAACGTAGTGTGTGAATGTTGATAGAACACTTATTATCGATTAGTGTGCACTTTTGCCCTCGGACAAGTTGGGACAACCGCAGGTTAGTTACATTCACTTATAATTCATTGTCGAAAACGAAATGATCCACAAACACTTATGTCTAGTTATCAACACTATTTGCGCTTAATAACATGGACTAAACATATAAAGAACACTTTTAAAAAATAAATATTACGATTTTTAATGAACCAGTGTTTACCGTCGCAGAGCTAGCGCCCCAATTGATTTTATTCCTTATTTATATTAATGACCTTCCTTCTGTGGTGAAGAATCTGTCAAAGTTTGTGTTATTTGCTGATGATACTTCATTAATATTCAATGTAAGTAGGAAATCACAAAATTATAACGAAGTCAATGATGCACTTGGACAGATTCATGCATGGTTTACTGTTAACAAACTAGTCCTAAACGCCAAAAAACTAAATGTATTAAATTTGCACTACCAAATGTAAGGTCTACTTCACATAACATAGTATTGAATAATGAACCATTAGATTTTGTAAATAGTACAGTTTTCTTAGGGTTAACACTAGACTCTAAACTTCAATGGGGCCCTCATATAACGGCTCTTTCTGGTCGATTGAGCTCGGCTCCATATGCTGTTAGAAAAATCAGACAACTTACTGATGTAGCTACTGCAAGGCTGGTTTACTTTAGCTACTTCCATAGCATTATGTCTTATGGCATACTGCTTTGGGGCCGAGCAGCTGATATACATTCAATATTCGTTTTACAAAAGAGGGCTATAAGAGCAATTTATTGCCTGAAGACTCGTGATTCCCTGAGAGAACTGTTCAAGGAAATCAACATTATGACAGTGCCATGCCAGTATATATATGAAAATATAATATATGCTAGAAAGAACATTCATCAATTACCTAAAATTTGTGACAGGCATAATTTTAATACTAGAAATAAGCATAAAATTGATCAACCATATACTAGATTAACTAAAGTCAATACATCTTTCGTTGGTCTGTGTATACGATACTACAACAAAATACCTGACAATATAGTGCAATTACCTGAGAGAAAGTTTAAAGAATGTGTAAAGCAAACGTTATGTAAAAAAGCTTACTATAGATTGGATGACTATATGAATGACAAAGAGGTATGGTGCTCTGATATTCCAGCGAAACACAAGAAACACATTGTAAAAAGCCGACTCTTACAGTAGGCCGTGCTGCAATGGTTTCTTGCCGTTTCTTTTACGCTGCCATAGCACGATCCGAAACGGCGTAGACTCGCTCTATTTGCATTATATTCTGCATGACATTCAATAAGTATTCTGTAAAGAATCTACATTGAATAAAATTATCTGAATCTGAATCTTATGTAAATAAATAAGTTCAGCTTGCATTCTTCTTTCATGTAACTTTAGAATCTTAAAATACCTAAGTCTTGTCTCATAATTTGATAGACATCAAATGTAACCGAGAACCTACGACAAACAGATCGTAAAAATGAGCGTATCGTATCGTATTGTATTGTATTGTAGCGACCCACCCCGTCTTCGCACGGAAGCAAGGATGATACTAAAATATACAACAGAATAGATATTTTTTGTGTTGTGATTATATAGGGTGTCTTTTAATTAGTTCTTGATAGCAAAAGATATGCATGTACTCATGATACTGACCAACTTTTCCCAAGGAACATAGTCGAAATACGAAAAACTAAATTTGACCTCTCATACAAAATGCGCCATCAGCTGATGCAGTTTCTATGGGAGGTCAAAAATTGATTTTCGTATTTCGACCTATGTTCCTTGGGGAAATTGTTCAGTATCATGAGTACATTCATACATTTCTCTATCAAGAACTAATCAAAACTCACCCTATATAAGATGGGGACTTGCATATGTTTAGCGTAGACTGTTAATGCAAGTTTTACATTAATTAATATTTAATTACCTAACGCCCTTCGCAAACTAATATCGCAAATTACAAATATAGGTTTCGAACTGTCTGTTTACCTCTTCTTTTGCAACGGAAGTAATATTTTAAATATTTGACCTCTAAAGAGTATTAAGGAGTAAATATTTGTAATTAAGTTTTATTTAACAAAACATGAAGCTGTCTGTCTGTCAAGACCCTTTATCTCACGAACGGTTAAAGGTATCAGGTTGAAATTAATACCATATATTAGGATCCATGAACCACACAAGATCTGAAACTTAAATTTTTTTACAACGACGCAATCAAAAGATATGGCATTTTATGTCCTCATCTCCATACATTTATTCAAAAATGAAAAACCTACAGGGTACTTCCCGTTGACCTAAAATTATGAAATTTGGCGAGAAGCTAGGTCTCACAGTACAAATAATGGGAAAAGTCTGAAATCATTAAATATTACAACTTTTCTCACAACTAATGGTAACCAATTGTGGTGAGCTCCCGTTTCAAGAACATTCATATAAGAGAGGGGTCAAGTTTGATGGTTGTTGAGGCGATTTTTGTTTAAGTTCTATTTAAAAACGGGAACACTTACAAACTTGAAAGTGGTATGTTTATAGGGCATAGGCTATAAAATAACAACAAATAATAAAATTTGGTCAAGCGCGCAAATTTCAACCAATACAATTATGTTTATGTGGTGGTACGGAACCCTCAGTGCGCGAGCCCGACTCGCACTTGGCCGTTTTTTTTAAATAAGAAAGCTATTATATTTTCAAAACTTTAAAAAAAAAAAAATATGAAACCAGTGACTGTAGTGTAGGAGAAACTATATTTCTAAAATCAGCTGGATGAACCCTTTCATTGGATACCTATAATGATAGGTTTTATGTAAAAAAGAACTCCTCAAGCTGATTCTAGAATAGTACATTAAGATGCACGTGCACTATTTTGGATATTACGGCCGAGGCTCAGAAATTGCAGCCCGAGCCGCAGACGAGGGGGTAATGGAGCCGAGGGTGTAATCACCAAAGCGCACAAGCTTCTTACGACGTTTTTCAACACATTTGCGAATAAAAACGAATCAAATTCGCTTACCTGCCATTCCTGAGCCTCCATTTTTCGTTCTTACAATACTTTTCAACATGGAATAAATACACCACAAAGAGCTAGGTTTATACTCACATAAACAGTTTGTTGCATGAGATTAGTTAAATAATTGATTTTGTAAGCAATAAATTTAAAGTTTTTGTACGTTTTTTCAATGACTATGCTGTTTGGAGGCATTGCCACTGCTTCATCACAGCTCCACATTTGGAAAAAAAAATGCGCGCGCAAAAATTATTCCGCGCGCCATTTTTCAGAAGTACTTTCATTTGCTTTGATTTTTATGTCGTTCTCTTTGACTTTAAAAACTCCACGACCATCCAACTTGACCCCTCCTTTATAGAAAAGTTCTTGAAACGGGAGCTCACCTTAATTGGTTATTATTAGTTGTGAGAAAAATTGAAATATTTAATGATTTTAGACTTTTCCTTTTATTTTTACTGTGAGACCTAGCTTCTTGCTAAATTTCATAATATTTAATGATTTTAGACTTTTCCCTTTATTTTTACTGTGAGACCCAGCTTCTTGCCAAATTTCATAATTTTAGGTCAACGGGAAGTACCCTGTAGGTTTTGCTATTTTGCATAAATGTATGGAGATGAAGATACAAAAAGCCATATCTTTAGATTTCGTCGTTGTAAAAAATAAAAAATTTCAGATCTTGTGTGGTATATAGACCTTAATATTCGTTATCAATTTCAACCTGATACCTCTTCTTGTTCGTGAGAAAAAGGGTCTTGACAGACAGACAGACAGACGGACAACAAAGTGATCCTATAAGGGTTCCGTTTTTTTATTTTGAGGTACGGAACCCTAAAAACAAGTGTACGAAGTAACACAATTCTAATATGTAACGCCACGAGATTACACGATCCACCACTCTAAAGCTATCGCATCGTTTTTTAGGGTTCCGTACCTCAAAAGAAAAAAACGAAACCTTTATAGGATCACTTTGATGTCCGTCTGTCGGTCTGTCTGTCAAGACCCTTTATCTCACGAACGGGTAAAGGTATAAGGTTAAAATTAATACCGTATATTAAGGTTTATGAACCACACAAGACCTGAAAATTTAAATTTTTTTCAACGACGAATTCAAAAGATATGGCATTTTATGTCCTCATCTCCATACATTTATGCACTAAAGCGAAAGCTATTGGGTACTTCCCGTTGACCTAAAATTATGAAAAAGTCTAAAATAATTAAATATAAAATAAGTCTAAAATAAGTCTAAAATAAGTCTAAAATAATTAAATATTACGAATTTTCTCACAACTAATATTAACTAATTGTGGTGAGCTCCCGTTTCAAGAACATTCATATAAGAGAGGGGTCAAGTTGGATGGAGGCGGAGGCGATTTTTGTTTTAGTTCTATTTTAATAACGGGGAGTACAAACTTGATAATTGGTATGTTTATAGTGCATAAGCTATAAAATAACAGCAATTAATAAAATTTGGTCAAGCGCGTGTCGGACTCAAATCATCTAGCGCATTAACTTACTGAAATTTCAACTAATACAATTATGATGATGTGGTGGCACGGAACCCTCGGTGTGCGAGTCCGACTCGCACTTGGCCGGTTTTTTTTACCAGCTAAAGTACCTACATCCTAGACAATAGTTTTTCTTACTTCTGCAAATTGGCTTTGTTTTGAAATGTAACATAAAGGAGTCTAGTCTAGTCTAGTCTTAGAGCAACGCGTCAAACCGCGCAAGCCCGCTTTGCCCGCGAAAATCGTGTTACTCTATGAGTCAAGTAGATATTATTTAAGCCCTTGTATCTAAGTTCGGAAATCTAAGAGGTAGCATATTAAGAGCCGTAGTCGGGTTGTTTAATTTTTTATTTATGACTTTTAAAGTATAGTGTCCTTGTTATATTCACTGTCTTGAATACAAAGTAATTTTTGCAACGAATTGAATAAACTTAAATTACTAGGTCAACTCTCGTATCAAGCAACATTAATTTATTGAATTAACCAGCTGTATCAACTCGGTTTCAGGGTATAAATTGGGACCGAACAACGAGGAGTTCATCATTGAAGGCTTACATCAACGACCAACATCAACATGAAAATCGTCTTCGTTTTATGCGTAGCTATGGTAAGTGCATTTTTTATTACAAGACTAAACAATTTTTTAATTCGATGTTCCTTAAAACTGGTATTTTGATAACCACCCACTTGCTTTTTTCTGCCGTGAAGCAGCCGCGTTTGCACTGCTGTGTTTCGGTTTGAAGGGCAACGGAGCCAGCGCAATTACCGGCATATGAGACATATCATCTTAGTTCTCAAAGTGAGCAACGCGTTTAGCTGTCTTATTAGTGTCAAAATATGCCATTAATAAGACAGTTGGTGTTATGGGCGGTGGACGTGACCACTTACCATCAGGTGGCCCACCTGCTCGTTTGCTCACTTATAACATAAAAAAAACACGTATATGTTACCAGAAAATAGAAAGATTCATATGTTGATCAATTTCCGCGTCAATAAAAAAAAACTCGTAGGAATTTCGTGATCCATAGGTCCGTTAGTCAGGGCAAACCAAACGGTATCGGTTAGGGTGTATTAGGTTCCCTATCGACCAAATACTAAAAGCAAATTAGGTACAGTTTATTATTTTTCTAAAGATTATCAACTTAAAACTGATCAACTTAAGATTTCGTGTTATCTTACGGTGACAAAGACTGTCTGAAGATTCCGTTTATATTTTTGTATGTCCATGTCACCAAATCAGTATTACTGTCAATACCATTAATTTGTTTTTAGTCACTATATCAGACAAGACAATGAATTATTTATTTTGTCACTTTACCAGCTCGGCAAGATTTGCTTTATCGTTTAAATTCTGCGTAAGAAAGAACCTGTCCACTGTAGCATGGCAAGCCACAAAATATACAGGGTGTTTAGCGCATCGTGTGTCAAAATGAATTAATCCGTTAGAAGAGATTAGTTGCTATTTTGTTAGTTCCTGTAACCCCTTCTTTACCCAATCATTAATTTAAAATTTAACTTTTTAACGATAAATAGAAATCACTATATGTTAAAAAAGTATTGGGTCTGGCCTCAGTATTGAAATTTAATTTTGTTGCACACAGTAGTTTTAACAAATTCAAAATTACTTGCCGTTCTCATCTGGTTCTTTTTAGAGTTCCGTATCTCAACAGAAAAAAACGGAACCCTTATAAAATCACTTTGATGTCCGTCTATCTGTCAAGACCTTTTTTCTCAAGAACGCGTAAAGATATCAAGCTAAAATTCATATCAAATATTCAAATCTATACTGTCCCTTAAAGCTCTCAAAAAAATAACTTCTAAATCAACGCAATCAACAGATAAAGCCGTTTAAACCGCATAATATTTTCGAGTATTTTGACACTCGCAAGGAAATCAAAACCTACAGGGTACTTCCCGTGAACTCAGAATTTTGAAATTGGGTACGACGTTGCTTCGTACCAAATTTTAAGATTATCCTTTTTTTATAGTACAGTTAAAAGAAAAATTGCAAAAAGCATAAATTTTTAGTTACATCATACGATAAAATTTTTAATAATTTTAAACTTACTACCAATTTCCTCATGAACGCGTAGAGGTATTAAATTAAAATTCATATCAAATACTCAACTCTATTAAATCTTTAAGCTGTAAAAAAACCTAAAGGATACTCCCAGTCACCCTGAATCTTGAAATTTGGCATGAAGCAACGTTTTAAAGCACACATAAAGGTAAAATTCCGAAAACCAAAAATTTTTAGTTACATCCCATAATATTTTTTCAAAATAGTTATAAACGGTTTGTGCGGGACCCTCTTGTCGGTTTGCAGCTTTTACTTGTGTAACACTAATAGTGTAAAATATCCCGGGCGGAAGTATACCTGAACAACATTTGGAAATTGAAATAAAATTAATTTGATTCTGATCTAGAAATATTGTTTTTAAATGAAAGATAATTATGCTGCTTTTTTTGCACAACAACACTTGTTCAGTTAAATGAGTCGTACTTCCACCCGAGGCAATTTGTAGAGTAACAACCAAGACGCACCGCAGGTTATCACCCATACTTGGTTGATATTCCACACATCCGCACAATGTACTTTGAAACATCTATCTAAATATATAAAAGAGCTTGTCCTGACTGACTGATTCATCAACGCCGAGCCTCAACCGTTATAGATACAGAACTGAAATTATATGCACGTCAAAACTACCCTCTAAAGTTCGAGCAGCACAAGACCCGTCGTCATGGAGATCTTTAGAGGGGGCCTATTTCCAGCAGTGGACATTTTTCCGCTGATACCTTTCTGATGATACAAGTTCGAAAAAAAAATAGCTTTCAAACAATTTTTATGTTAGTTAGTTATACTTTTTTTTTATTTACAGGCTCTTTTAGTTGCAGCTTTCGCTAATCCTCAAGGTAAGTTACGCAATGCTTATTATATTTATTTACATAATAAATAACTTAAATTAGTTTTCACTAGACAAATATGGTTCCATAATAATGAGACATCACATCAAAAATACGTTAAACATTAATTTATAAATCATCACCCAATCGAACAAAAAAATATTTACCTAATCAATAGACAGCCAACTTTTTGTGTTCAACACATTTGCTCATAAAATGGCTCTTATTGCAACGTATTTAAGTCAATTACTAGAATATAATTTTACGGAAAAAATAACATTGTTATACAAACTTGTTTTTTATGACAATTACTTTAGCCGAATATTTTGGACATAGCTGCAAAATGTGCTAGTAAACGTTGGAAAAAACGAAAAAAAAATTAAATTATCATAATATAGTGTATGCATGTTACGTAAATCGCGAACAATAAAAGATATCGAGATTTTCGACATTAAAAAAGTAGGGTATTATAAATACACCTAGTCGCACGCCAATAAGAATTAAGTTGGTAAGCATCTCAGATCAACTAAATACTAAAGATGCAACGTTGTGAAGAGAAAAGTGAGGCCGACTTTTTAATTTTTAACTTGTTATCTTATTGTTTCCTGCTTGTTTAATGACTTATAATTGTAAAATTACCTATGAATCAATAAAAAAATGAATGAATTAACTTTACGTGATAACGTTATCACACACAACGAAAGACTTCTTCTTCTTCTTTCTCGTCGGCAAGAACACAGGCTAAATCCTACTTGCCCAGAAAGCGGCTACCGTGGTAGCCCTCTGGTTACCGTCAAATAAGTCCTCACGCGAGCAGGTGATCGGGCACGCGGGACAATTAGTGAGGTGTGCCATGGTTTGCAAGATTTCTCCACATTCACAGCTGGCGTCTGCGCTACTAAGGAACCCCCACCGGCAAAGGTTATACTTGCTTCGGCCAACTTGGGTCCTCAGCCTATTTAGACTTCTCCAGGTTTGCCAAGGTTCCTTATAGCCTGGAGGCAGGTTTTCGTTGGGGGGTACAGTGAATGTGGGTACTCACTTGCCCAAAGTCTGCACCTCACGTCGGAAGGATTTTGGTCGGTAAGCAGTGTGGATCGCAGGAAGCTTTTGCGGCTTCGCAACTGACCTGCGGCGGGAGAGAGCCTGTAGAGTGGATGTCTCGGGTCGCTTTCCTGTTTTTGTTTTTATAGCGAACAGGTCACTTCTCTACGGACTCTGGGAGGAGCTATTTCCGCAAGAGGGAGGAGCTAATCCCGCAAGAGGGAACAGCATACCGACAGGAGTTAGCTCGAGACAGCCAGTCATGATGCGGCAGGTGTCGTTTAGCCCCGCGTCCACCTCTCTAGTGTGAGCTGACCTAGCCCACACTTGACACGCGTACTCTCCTGCTGAAAACTAACTTTTTGTTTTGTATTTCTGCAGTGGGTCTTGCATAACGAAAGTGTCATAATAGTACATTAAGATGCAAGTGCGCCTATTTGCTCATTACACTCGAGGCTCAGGAATTGCAGCCCGAGCCGCAGGCGAGGGCGTAATGGAGCCGAGAGTGTTATGACTATGCGCATCATCTTAAGACGTTCAACAGATTTGCGAGTAAATACAATAATTTGCCAACCTTATAATATGTCCAACGCACGTCCACCGAAACATTTTGTAGGCTGCATATGTTTGTGTTTTTCCACAATGATATTAAAATTATATAACCGAGTTTTCCATTAATTTTCTTGTATTTCGTGTCTAAAAATTTTAGACGTTTCAGGAACTCTGTTAAGTATAGGTTTTTATTTAAATAATTGAAATAATTTAATAATAAACACCCCAAGTGTTGTAAATGGCGCGCATTATAATAATTGCAATAATTGAAATTGAAATATTTCTTGTTTTTACTTGAGAGGCAAAGAATAATGTGCCAAACATCATATTTCTTGAACAATAAAATAAATTATCAAAAATTGAATAACTTGTTACTAAGATGACAAATGTATTGTTGACTAGTGTTGCACTAAGTTACCAACAGTGCTTTTTACCGTGGTGAGCGCATGGGTCCGGAGATGATGTGTGCTGTGAGCACGCTGGCACTTTACTCGTCGTTGAATGAAGATTGGAGGCGCCGCTTAAAATTGTTGGCAAAGAGGGCGCCACCAGTCACACAACTGGAAATGTCACACAAAGAAGATGCATAAATTTAACAATACAATTATAATCATTGGGGGAGTTTCCTATATTTAAAACACATGCTTCGCAATACATAAGAGACAATACACTTACTCACTAAAGTTACCTCGGCATAAAGCTATACCTCTAAAACCTATTATTTTAAAAGTATTTCGTTCTTAAAGAGGTATTGAACCGTGGACAGTAGGTTCCTAACCTTACAATAGGACATTTACATTTTTAATTCTAGTGCATGTCAACAAGTAAAGCAACTAGCCGTTGGCCGCACATCAATGTGGGAGATAGTTTTGCCCACAACGAGTTTCTTAGCAACGCGGTTAACGAAGTGACGTTCGGTTGTGCAGATGTGGTGTGAAGATAAAGATGACTTATTCACTTACTAACATACTTATAAGGTTGTGCTACCTTGCATGTTGCTTACTTTCAGGCTTCTATTCCATGAGACGTCGTCTCATGTTGAAAGTTTTCTAAATATTATTAAAAAAAGGCACCAGTTAGCATCACAGTATCGCGGGCTTAGTGCATGGGCGTAGAATTCACTTCTCTAAAAACTAAGAGGAACAAAATAATAGGCGACATCCTGTAACAAAGAAGATTACGTCAACAGGAATGTCCCACAAATTCTGCGAATTTTATTTCACGAAAACTCGAAATAAATAACTGACCTGCCGCCTCCAACAGTAATTTATTTATCCCTCATGCTGATGAGGCGAAGATTTCTCTTTATTGCCAGATTATTCCGTATTTTTTTTTGTCACGTAATTTTTGCTGCATCCACAAAACAAAAATGAGTGACAGGTTTTTTTTAAAACCACTGAGGAGTTTCTACGAAACCGATGAAATCAACCAAATCTAGAAGAAACCTCTTGATCAAACTGGAATGATTCCCACAAAGGTGCTTATCTAACCGTTTCAACGTATGTCTGCTTTTCTGATTTAGATCCCGTCTCTTCTTTATCTATGCACAGTCTATGACAGCTGTCAGATGTCCCACGTATACATTTTGATCTACATGAAACAGATAAGCACTGAAAGACCAGCCCGGTTTAATTCCATAACGAGACCTGCCTAGCTTACCTAAAACGGACGAACGTTATCCTTAATTCTCTTGTAAAACTTATAGTTTGATTAAATGTTTATTTTCAAGGAAATTATCCTTTATAAGTTTTAAGCAGTCAATAACCTCATCTCAACAAACCCTGACGCGAGCTGGTGGTACTCAATATCCGCTATTTTGCCGCCCTTTAGCTTAGGACGGAAGAGTTAATGCGCGAACCCAACTCACATTTGGGCGGCTAGTTTATTTTGTTACCATTATTGTAGTTTTTTGGGTTAACTACCTACAAGGTGCAAACATAATTCAATTACAAAGCCGACATTGTCTGTCTGTCTGCGTGTCTGACCTCTGAAGAATTTTTTCTTTTTTTGAACCACATTAATCATTTGATCCGTTATAAGGTATCCAATTTTAAATATAAGAACTAACATGTTCTCACTTTTCTATTTCTGTTAATAAATTTGAGTTTATTTTTCACTTCAGGACCAGTTATGCGGATTTAAAGACTTGTATGGACAGATGGTCCCGAAGCAGTCTGTTCTATTTCAAATAAATTTTTAAATAAAAATCACTAGATGTAAGACCATGTCGTAAAGTTTAGCAATGAGCAGCATATTAAAGAACAACAAAAGGAAAAAGTTATTTTTGTTCCTATTTTAGTAACTAAAACTCCATTTTAAAAAACAGGTTTGAGTAGCTAGCTCTTGCATGTCTTGCACTTAGTTCTAAACGAGTTTAGTTGATGCGCGAACCTAACTTGCATTTGGGCGGCTGTTTCAATTTGTCACTATTATTGTAGTTCTTGGGGCTAACTACATACAAGGTGCAAACAGAATTCAATTACAAAGCCGACGTTGTCTGTCTGTCTGCGAGTCTGCCTCATGAAGGATTTTTTCTTTTTTTGAACCACACCAGTCATTTGTTACGTTATAAGGTATCCAATTGAAAATCTAACTACTAACATGTTCTTAATTTTCTGTTACTTAATTTGTTTTTTTTTTTTTACTTCAACAGCAAAAGGTAAGTATTTTTTATATGGATTTAAAGACGAAACTTGTAAACAGATTGTCTTGATATGTAAGACCATGATGTAAAGTTTAGCAATGAGCAGGGTCTCAAAGAGCAACTAAAGGAAGAATAGATTTTTGATCTTATTTTTGTAACTAATAGTAATTGAGCTCAACTTTCAAGAACAGGTTTGAACTGTTCTTGTACTTAGTTCTATTCAAGTATAGTTCTGCCGTCCTACGTATGTCCAAACGGGACAGGGCAAAGACGAAACTTGTTGTTGTGCCAATTTATAAACCTAGCAAGTGTTCATTAGTTACAAGGTTATCAAATTGAAAATGCAGATACTAGGTTTATAAATTGAAACTCGTCTAAAACTTTGTGTTGTTTTCAAAATCACAAAGTAGGACTTACTAGGAAATTTGCCCCTGTGGCACTAGCGAACTAAGAACTAACCTGACTTCATTTAGGTGCAATGCGTTTAGTAAGAGATGTAATGATTTTTTTGTAATTTTAGGTTTTGGCGAAAAAACCCCGATAGGAGGTAAGTGACGATGAGTATCTTTGTGTTGTTTTCAAAATCACAAAGTACGTCCTAGGAAATATTTACAAAACCGGACACATTGTTGTTAGGTAGAGTACGATACCTTGTAAGGCACTTACTAGGATTTTTGTTTGATAATTTGTGATATGTTTGCGATACAATTTAAAAATCAGTATCTGCTTGTAGAGCACTAAACTACTATTGAAGAAAAGTAATCAATTTATTAAACTAAGATGACAAATGGTATACTTATTAAAAGTTAATCCTGAAGTTATTCCAGATCCTGAGCTTGTAGATGGAGTTGCTTTAACATTAATTTCATTGCATATTGTTACACCCGGTATATGGTTACTGACGGCCTCTTGTAGATTCATGTTCTCCTGGTATATACTTTCAATTTTGTTTAAATCACTTCTTTTGTTGCCTCGTTCACTTTAAAAGCAAACTAGCCAGGGGTACTGTCAGCCTCTTGTCGATTTATGTAGACCTGTTACTCTCCATTTTCTTTTAAATATAGGTAGGCAGTCGTCACCCAAGTAAAAAGTCCCCACTGTAGTATTTTTATCTACTCCCGTTTCGAAATATTCCAAATTCGAAACCAATGACAGATTCGAAATTGAGGTCATTGTCCGCTATCATTTTCATTTCCTAAATGTTCCATACTATGAGCAGTACTGTAATGGAGTATAGATTTTCATTCCGCAACTGTTATACTTCATAATTTTCATTCTGCATAGGCTAAGGCAATACTACCACAGTACTACATACAGCCTAATCTAAAGTAATTTTGTAAAAATACTCAGTGCTGACTTTTTACTTGGGTGACGACTGCCTACTTATATATTTAAAAGAAAATGTAGAGTACCAGGAAAACATAAATCGACAAGAGGCTCACATGGTTGGCTCGCTTCTATACATATAATGTATGTAGGAAAAAAAAATAACGCGCCCAGTTGGAGTAGTAATCAAAACGTACTATGGGTGCCGGCTATGATACAATTTTGTAACTCACACACCCATTCACACTTTTCTTTCAAATAGTCGTTCACGGCATGTGACATGGACAACATCTCTGTCATAAAATATCAGAAATAAAATAAATAACACAAGTTATTAATAATTGTGCGGTGAAATTGTGCCGAAACCATGCCGCAAGCAAAACTACAAAGCTTGCTGGTATCACATTTTTCTGGTGAGTAGTGAACCGCTTGGTTTTTACAATTTTCATGGTCAAATTTTTAGTACAAACTTGTGTTGTTGATTTTTAGTGATGTGAAGTAGTCGATAAAAAATAATATAGAATCGAGCCGTCAGCTTATTATTATTTTATTTCATTTATTTATCGTAGTTTTCCGAAAGATCCGGCGCAAAAACGTAAATGGGTGCCAACATACAGGAGAGACCAAAATTGGAATCCAACCAAATAAAGCAGAATCTGCTCAGCGCATTTTAATTACAGTAATTACGAATTGATTAAAGCCGGCAGAAAAAGACTTAATAAAGATGCAATTCTAACCGAGAACCTATGTCACAAGGTAAACGTAAAAGTCGTTTTTTCCATCCTCAAAAATGTATAAACTCTACCAGCTATCCCATCTGGAAAACAGCTGTATGTACGTTTATATTATAACTGATGTTTTTCTGTGCAGTGTCTTATTAATATTATTAGCTAGCCCCATACAAACTTTAGACCCCCGTTTCACCCCTTCAGGAGGAGAATTTTGAAAAATTATTTTTTAGTCACCCCTAGATCTCACAAGGAAGCTACGTGCCAAATTTGGAGTTTCTAGACCCAGCGGTTTGGGCTGTGCGTTGATTCTTTGTCAGTAATTTAATTATTTTTTTTTTTTCCCTCATGATATAAAGTGACCGTGGCAACATAAGAACACGTGATTTAAACAAAATTGAAGTACCAGGAGAACATGAATCTACAAGAGGCCGTCAGTAACCATATACCGGGTGTAACAGTAAACTCCATTTACAAGCTCTGGATTTGGAAAACTTTTAATAACTGTACTAAATGTCCACTCTTTAAAATGTTATTTTATTTTGTCGGTCGTAAATAAAGTTTTGTATGCAACTTAACGTCATTAATAATTTTTCAATACATTTGCTCGAAAAACGTACTTACAAGGACGTAAACATTGCTCGTAAGTAGTTACTTACCGAAGTAGTGCGGTAAGTTTTAAAAGTATAATACCAAGGAGTTTTTACACTCTCATCATAGAATTATTTTGTAAAAATACTACAGTGGTGACATTTTACTTGGGTGACGACTGCCCACCTATATTTAAAATAAAATGGAGAGTACGAGGAGAATATAAATCGAAAAGAGGCTGACAGTACCCATGGTTGGTTCCTTTACCAAGTGTATTACTTATACCTGTTTTCTCACAAATTAATTGAAAAACGTCGTAAGATACACGTCCGTAAGGGTTTTGACAAACTTGTGCCGATGGTAAACCCTCGACTTCGTCTCGGGCTTACAAAACGTCAACTCGTTTGTAATAACCCTACTTACGGAACTTGTATCTTAAACTACTATTAACACTCGATCTATACTATTTTGATACTCGGCTGCGCCTCGTATCAAAAGCCAGATCGTGTGTTAAAATTACTCTCACTACGCAACAGTTGCATAAATAACAAAGTAGGCTGAATATAGTACTGTGGTAGTATTTACCATATGCAAAATTAAAATTATAAAGTATAACAGTTGTACAATGAAAATCCATACTCTATGTCCGTACTGCTCGTAGTATGGAAGAGTAAGGAAATGAAAATTATAGCGGACAATTACCTCAATTTCGAATCTGTCATTGGTTTCGAATTTGGAATATTCAAAAAAATCCTAATATAAAAAATATTCCATTGTTTAAAACTGGTAGTAAATCAGAACCCATTAATTTGAGACTTATTTTTAATCTACCAACTCTTAGTAAGATATTTGAAAAGATAATATAAATAAGATTCAGAGCCACTTTTGCCGCAACAACTTTACGCACCTCAAACAGTTCGGTTTTACGAGAGGTCGCATAACAATCAGTGCAGTTGTAGAGTGAAGCTAATTCAAAGTATTTTTAAATAACGCCTGGTTATTTTTGTAGGAACCTCTGAAACTTACAGTACCAATAGCATCTTCAGATTTTCCCATGGCCAAAAAATTACTTTAAAAATGCGATCCTAGCATCTGTTATTCTGCGCCCTTTTGTTAAATTTAATCAATGGAAGTGTGAAAGCATTTGACTGAGTATGACCTTCCCAAAAATTTTACTTAGTAAGTAAGGGTAGACTGATATGGGTCTTGACTGATATGGCTCTTAAATCACTAGGATCCTTTTTGTTACCTGGTTCGAATAATCCAACTACTTTACTTTTTTTTCATTTAGTAAGAAAAAGTATCATAATCAACACATTCATTGAATATAAAGGCTAAGGAGCTATTGCATCAATGTTAGGTCGTCAGTAGTCTTTCTTTTTTAAACCGCATCCCTAATTTGAACCTTTATCAGATATACAATTTTGAATATGAAAGTTACATTTTCTTACTCTGTTACTTAATAAAATTTTTGTTCACCTCAGGACCAGTGTGTAAGTATTATTTTACATGGATTTTAAGACTTGTATGGATAGGCTTCTCATACACTGCTGGCGCCCGAAAATATAAGAGTTAAACCAGTCTTTAACCAAAGAAAGAATGTTATTAGCACGAAGAATGCCGAGGAGGATATCAAAATCAACAACAACAATCAACAGTTTTTGTTAAATCATTTGAAATAATAAAGACTGCTGATATAGATGGCCTGTTACTTAAAATTTTTAGTGCTATTATGGAAAGCATTGCACTATACTTATCTAGTATTTTTATTAAATGTGTAGATGGTGAATTTTTTAATTTAATGAAACATTGTAAAATTATTCCATTAATTAAATCTGATAGTAAATCAAACCCCACTAATTTAAGACCTATTTCTATTCAACCAACTCTTAGTAAGATATTTGAAAAGATAATTCAAATCAGATTCAGAGACACTTTTCACGCAACAACTTGATACACCTCAAACAGTTTGGTTTTACGAGAGGTCGCATAACAATCGATGCAGTTGTAGAGTAAAGCTAATAAAATTCAAAGTATTTTTATTTGACGCCTGGTTATTTTTGAAGGAAACACTGACTTACAGTACCAAAAGCGTCTTTAGATTTTTCCCATGCCCAAAAAATGTATTTTAAAAATGCGATCCTAGCATCTGTTCCTCTGTACACTGTAGACTGATTAGGGTCTTAAATCACTGGGATTTTTTTGTTACCTGCTTTGAATAATCCAACCACTTTTTTTTTCATTTAGTAAGAAAAAGTACCATCATCAACACATTCATTGAATATAAAGGCTAAATATGGATCTAATGAATCAACGCTAGGTTTAGTAGTTCCTCAGTAGTTTTCATTATATAACTTCTAAAGACTTTAACATTTTCGAAAGGGGTGACATTTTTGGACTCAAATTAAATAATCAACAAGTAAAGATGGTGAATTGAAAGTCGGTTGTTTTCATAGGAATATTAGTAAAAAAGGTTTCAAATTCTTGAGCCACTTCTCCGTTCGAGTTAATGGTTCCGCGATTTGTATGAAATTTGATTTGACTGTCAGAAGTTTTCATTTTATTAGTTCCACTGTTTAGTTCCACTGTTTACTGACTGTAGGCTGTAATTTTTATACATACCAACTAACAGATGAATTTTTGTGTAGTGTTTCCAGGATAACTACAATTCTTATTTATCTTCCTCCATCCTCCATCCCGTAACAGGTGAGTGTTTTAGTAACTTAAAACTCTAAAAAACGGTAGCACCAAAAAACTTTTTATGCAGAGTCTGTTTTGATGACAACGAAAGATTGACAGCAAAAGATTTAAAAAGGCTTTTGTATAAGAAAACTTTTCTGAAATTGGTTTTTTGCTCTCAGTTTCTTTTTTGTTGTAGTTGGCCAAAAAAGTGACAAAACTTGAGTTTACTAAGCTTAGAAGTTTTGGAATTGTCTGTAAAACCTTTTTAAAGTAGATACGTCTAGGTTTTCGTTTGGGGGTAATTTCCTGCAAAGTGGATATAGGCCCTCTGATGGCGAGTCTTACACTAGCAAATACTGCAGAGAGCAAAAACGCTCATATTCGTTCGTTTATAGTTACATAATGTGGTGCATTATACCCTAAGTCAACAAAAGCACGGTTTTTACTAAGAACTAAGACGGAATAGGTATCACTTTTCATTGCAAAATCGTGTAGTGCATTTTGGAAGAGAAGTACCATAGTTTCCATGCTTGATACAGTTGAGACAGAGGTTGTTGGTGACCGTAGTTAGTGTATATTGTATTAACGCCATCACTAATATTTTCCGGATTAAGAGATGAGCCTTGGATTGTTTATTCCTTATGTAGACTAGGGTTTCCATTGGTTGCCGAAGCATGTATTATTGAGATGATCATGTGCAGATGCAAAAAGAAGTGCGGCGGCCACAGATGTAGGCGCTTGCAGCGGCAACAAGTGCAAGTAGTAGTGCGCTTGCGAAGGCAAATGTACATAACAGACAAAATATATTTACTTGTAGGTATATTAAGCACATATATGTGTTGATCGATTAATTACAGACCTTTAAGTCTTACAAAACCTGGCAACATAAAACAAATATTTTTGTTGTCCTGCATTTTTCTTAGAATTTTTACGACTATGCCGCTTTTAGTTATATATTATAATATTATTTTATAGTAGGTTTTAACGAAATTAAGATTTTTGGATTTGTTTGAATGCGGGGTTTTTAATGTATTTTTCCTCTCCATCTTCCAATCTACCTCTCTGTGGATGGGTTGCCGACAAGTGGCTTTATGCCCTCCCCCTACCCTCCAGCGGTCTTCGAACCTCTTCCTCCTGGGCGTTTTTAACAATAGTCTACTTAAGAAACAATAAGTGCCAAGGCTAATCCTTTAATCCGGAAAATGTTAGTCCTTATACTGATTGCGCTAAGTAAATAATTATGATACGTTACGCATAAGAACGCTGCTGCCCATCCTTGTCTCAAAATCCCGTAATCGCTTTTCATGAAACTAAATTGTATAAACCAATTGCTACTGCTCCTGGATGGCACAACAAGGACTAAAGAAAAACTGGGTTAAAAAAAGGTTAAAGATTTTTTTTTGTTTTTAGTTTACCATGGCAATCGTACCCGGCTATTTCGTCTATCATTCTGTCTCGAACGCCTCAGCTCAGATTAGACTACGCTTAGATGTTGAAGAACACGCAAAAGTAGAAGCTGATTGAAGAATCATCCAATCAATGGCAGCGGCTTGGATGAGCAGCGTACCGAGACTTTTTTTTCAATAACATTTTACGTTTTGTTTGTCTTTTTTTTTGGATTCATGTCGTAAAATTGTGAATTTTGTCTTAATGTTTATGTCTGAACTTTGATTCAATCTCTTTTCATAGTTTTTATTCATTCTCTTTAAACGATCATAATGCTTCATACTATCACAGTTTCGTTAGATTTAAATTTTTTTTATCAATGACTTAAATGGTTTATTTATAATTATACATGCATGAATTTATATTTGGTTTTATTATGATACAACATTTAAGATATGGAAATTTCCTAAGGCAGCATATTTGACTTGGCTGTGGTCAAAGACAATACAATTTATGGACATCCAGCAGCGTGGCAAAGCCGGTAGCATCATGGGAACATTCGATCCTGGTACGCTTTAAGGCGGGCTTTTCGACTGACTTTTGGCAAAAAATATAAAAGATTGTTTATTTATCTACCTGATTATTCAAAAAACATTTGATATAAAATTATAGGAAACTGAAAGTGACTGTGCTCAGTCAACGAAACTGAACATTTTTCAGTAATGGATAAAAAAAATTACCTCTCCATACAAATTGCCCAATCTTATCGAACAGTTTATATGGAGAAGTCAAAATTTAATTTTGGACATTTTACTTTGGGAAAATTGTTCAGTTTCATTGAATGAGCATGTCCGTTCAGTTTTCAGTACATCGTCCCTAAAACCCTGTATTGTATATGCCATTCCATGAAAAACATTCTGCCGTATTCCGTTTTTGCCAAAGGTTTTTACGGAGTCAGCTACCTAACCTAGGGGATTTGAAGGGGGCGCTGGTTTTAAGCAAGAGCTACTGCCCTCTCACCTCCGCAACCCAGAAGACAAACCAGACCCAATCCTAGATTAGGCTTTACTGGGTTAGTGGCTAGCCTGGCTATCAGAAATTACTAGCAACCAAATGGCCTCTGACTTGTCTTAACGACTATTATCATTGACAGTAGCCGGGACCAACCGCTTAACGTGCTTTCCGAAGCACAGAACGCTCTAGTTGTTGTGCCAATAGTGTTCAATCATCCGGGTTCTGAACACGTCCAACATTACTTAACTTCCGTGATCGAAAAAATAGCATCAATCACTACGCCAAGAGCGCTCTATTACCATTCAGCTACGAGCGCTTCGAGAAAAGTAACCAATATTTCAATGCACAGCCCAAACCCTTGGCATTTTTTTGTCTAAGGAAAAACATTTTGGATATCCAGTTGCTGGGGAAATGGCCATCTTATGTAAGACTCCACTGACTAAAACTTCCAGGTTACCATCCTCAGCGCAAGATGGGTAGGTCTGGGATTTCCTTAGGAACACGGTACGATCAGTGTAACCCTCACCCTTCATTTGGTGTTCCTTCCTCCTCACTGCTAGGCAGTAGCAACACCAGGTCACATTGGGTTTCTACCTCCTGCTAGCCGTTTGAACGCTGTGATCAGGTTCCCCATCCTGACCACCTACGACCTGGAGCGCCCACACATGTGGCGAATTGGGGGGTACTGAACTGGCTCTACTATTGACCTGGAAACTTAAAATTTTGCACAGACAATGTAGGCGAGCACTTAAAAGGATTTTGCGAAATTCATCCCCTTTATAAATCCACGGATATCCAAACGAACAAAGTCGCGGGCAAGAGCTCGTAAATGTATATTTTCTGAAAAGTAAGCTTTTAATGTTAAACTTAAATATTTGTATGTAAATCAAAAATGTCAAACACCCTTACAGCAGACTTCCATTTCAAGATCCTTAGTCGCCTTTTTAATAACTAAGGGAAGAATTGGCGTGGTATACCATAGCAGTACTATCTTCCACCGGCAACACAAAACTGAACGACTCCCAAAATCCGGAAATTTCGGAAAGTAAAAGTCCCAGAACAAAGAAAAAGTCCTGTGACTAGCTCTTAATTAACAAGAAAGATAGCAGAGGGTCAGTTACTAAAATAACCAAATTATTTAAAAGACGGACAATGTCTGGAAAATACAGTTGGTAAACCAACTATCCCGTACAGAGATTTGTCTTGTTAAGTAGCAAAACTTGCGCTGATTGGTTTTTGTTTATGTGATTAATGTGAAATGATTGATAAAAGTAGAGGAAACGTGGGAAGTATGTCTAAATCGTAGCATGAGAAGGGCTGTGCTCTCTTCTTACCACGACAGGAAAGGGGCGTGGTTTTAAGTAGATTGTATGATGAAGCTTGTGAAATGACCGGCACATGTGTCTTTTCATGGGCATATTTCAAACTACTTGTACATGCCGTAAAATTTACTGTCCCATGGACAATTATTTACTTTTTTATGTCTCTATATCCCTGAGATATTTTTTAGTTATTTTTAAATATTAAGTTTATGTTTTTTCTGCTGATTTACATATATTAAACTAACAGTATTACATTTTAAATAAATAATGAATAATTTCAAAAATTGGCAATTTTATTGTTCAGTACTGTCCCATTTCCATTCACCAACTTTTGACCTGATATTCAACATTACTTTTCATAGAATATATTGTGGTTTCGACTTTTTTGTGTGTAAATATCTTTTTATCTTACGAATAAATACTAAATAGCTCTCTAAACCTTATTTAAGGAACATATTTTCAATATTAAATACTGTCCCATAATTTGGTTGTAACGGACATGTCCTAGCACCGTTACCGTGTTACAGGCGATATTTTTATGAATTTTTATACCAAATACGAATTGTATTTATCAAATAGTAACACTGTAATGAATCTTTCAAACTTCACTCTATGTTGTCGGCCATTTTAACAAGATTTACGGGTGGAGTGAGCTATGCGGTATATAATCTATTTGGTTTCACGTCTGATTGTCCGGTCAGTAATTTGAATGTACATAAAACAATTAATAATAAACTTACCTTCACTTTATACTGTCATACGTTTTAGGTATTTTGGAATTAAAATATAACCACAATAAGCCTTTTAAAACAATATTTTTAGGCGAGGAAACCATTTTCGGTAGCATGATGTGGTTCCGTTACGTCCTGTTCGTTACTTTAAAACCAGTAACGTATGACCCGGACCTAATCAGTAACGAATAGGACAGCATAAAGTTGCGTCTAAAACTGATGTCTGGTCCAAATATAACCTTTTATATTCAATGGGAAAAAAACTAAAGTTTTTATGGCTTTCTGATCAATAATACATGCAGCCAAGTTTCTCTGTATATCTTCATCTTTACTGTGTCCTGTTCGTTATGAGTAGGTCAGGTTACGTGACTGTCCCATAAAAAATTCCCCAATCTTCTTGATTATTGCCTATATTTATAGGAAATCCATTTATTTATTAATATTAAAAATAACTTTAATATAGTGAGATCAAATAGCTAAGAAAACTAGTGATTAATTAGCCTAAGAATATGATTATACCACAAAGTAAAAGATTAAGATTTTTTATTAGGTAACGGTAAGGACTAATTAAATGCAAAAATAATAAATAAATATTTTTCTAAAAACAGTACGTGATTATTAAAAGATAAAGAACTTATTTGTTTTCCCAATAAATGTATTAAAACATGAAATTTAAAGTTTGTTTTAGAATTATAACCATTTTTCTCTTGGTAACGAACATGACAGAATTCAGAGAACTTTTTAGGTTTTTCTTTGATTAGATCATAATTATTTAAAATTGATCGGTTCTTTAAATGAAAATACAAAATTTATCTATTAGGCTACTTATAATTGCTAAAAATATACTAATGTAATCAACTTTGATAAAATCATGAATTTTTCAATAGCGTACAAGTAAATTGAAAAATGCCCTCATCCTCATTGCCAGACAGGCCATGCTGTATATTTAAGCCATAGTAGCTCAAAATTCTGACACCAGGGTTTGCGAGACCGGTCATCGACCATACAGTAAAACGCTCACGATGTTATTATAATGATGATTTTGACGTAATTGAAGACCTCATTAATATACTGTATACCGTAGCCAAAAAGATGTTAATCTGCCTATTAACTAAACAAACAATTTACAATGAAAATAGGTCAAAACACGAAAAAAAATTCGTCCACCTATAACCAAACAAATTGGTAAGGATTTTTTTTCTTCTTTCGGTTTATGGGTACATACCTATAAACCGAACAACTTCTTCCTTAGAACATTCTAAGGAAGAAGTTGTTCCGAACGTAGTGATTATGACCTCTTAGTTGTTCAGCATTATAGGTAGTTAACAATTTACGAGGTTATAGGTACAGCGTGAATTTGTATTCGTTTTGCACCCGAAGCCCAGTGATTCTGCTTATGAAAACAAACAACTTTCCCGAAGAAAAATATTTTTTTTTCAATTCACGAGTAAAAATTTATTTTCTTCGGGAAAGTTGCCTGTTATCATGAGTAGAATCACTGGGCTTCGGTTTCAAAACCAATGTAAATTCACGCTGTATTTATACCTCTTTTTTTCGGTTTATTATTAGGACATAGAAATTTGTGACTTCCAATAACTGGCACTCTATTTACTTAGGATCAACTTTAATTATGGAGTAATAAATAAATGTAGTGCAAACAAGCGCATAATTACTGTTTGTTTTTCAAGATGTCTTTTGTGTATAGCCTTTTAAGTTCCTCGTACCGTAAATTTTTAACAACAAAATTAAAAAGATCTAGAAAACTATAAATAATATTTATAATTTAAATAAGCATAAAAAACTTGCAACAGATATTTTAAAGGTGAAAAATTACACCCGAAGAATCCTTAAACTCAGTAAATAGATTTTTTCCAACGATTGGTTCTGAATTAGCAAGTACAATTTATGTGAGTCAACGTTCTATAAAAACATGTTCAAATTACATGTAAACTAAATTTCCGAATAAAATTACTAAACTTCCGAATAAAATACTGAACCTCCTACAAGCGAACCGACCTATAGGTTTGTTAGGTACGGTAAAACACAACCTAACCGATCCCGAAAGGGATCTGTTAGGTTGTGGTAGGTACTCTTGCGATCAGCAGAAGCGAATTGAGGTTCCAAAAGTTTCCAGTAGATATGTAATTAAAGCTGGTAAAAAAGTATTACACTTATATAAAGAAATGATAAATCATTTATTTCCAATCAAATCAAATGTCAAATACTACATACTAAACCTTATTACTATAAAAGTGTCAAATAAATAACCCGCCCCTCGACACTCCCGGTACAAAGGTGCCCATGACACTTGCCGCGTTACCACGTTGAATAGCTACAGACAGCCTTTGCACCAGGAATGCCCCGGAGCGAGAGTCACAGCCCTTGTCACGCATTCGACGCCCGATGTCCTGCACAAGGCACTTGGCTTCAGACCCCCAGCAGCCAGCTGTCTCCACCGCGAAGGGGACGAACTTATAACCACGCTTCAGTTCAGCGTATTTAGAATGTTTAAGGCGAGCCGCCTCCTCGGCGGCAGCACCTGCCAATCTTGTCGTTTGGGCCAAGTGAGATGGAGCGAAGGTGCTTACGCAGGTCGCGTCCCAGAGGAGACATCTACCCATCTCCCAGGGCACAAGCGTTAGGCCGTCAGGCCTCTTTCCGTCTGTTCTACTGAGGCCCGGGGGCTCGAGCATGCATGGGATGTTGGCTGATACGAGAGACCGGCGTATAATGTCATTCAGAGCGTGGTGACGTGGGAACCTACCTGAGCACCTACAGCAACTTAACGCATGATAACCATCACTCTCCACTCTAGAGCCGCAAATGCATATATGGGGTTCACAGACACTGCAGCCCAGGCGGAGAGCGATGGCAATACGCAGCGAATCGCTGTCAAGAAGGGTGCCCAGGTTCGGCGATGGTACTGCGTGCAACCACGCTCCAGACTCCGGCTTAGAGGCAGCTCTAAGCCTTGCCAAATCAGCCCCCGTCGCCTCCCCTACTAGTCTATCTATGGTAGACTTGGACGCGATATCGTCCCAGAAGCGTTGCCTTTGGGGGGTATCCGGCTTATCCAGGCCGAGAGACGTCCAAGCACTCTCGGCGTCGGAAACAAAAGGTATACGAAGCTCATCACCATTTACAGAAAGAATGCGAGCGACGAGTTCCGTAGACCCATGCACCGACGCCAAAAATGCGGGAAGACCCACATCCTGAACACGCCGAACACCCAGCCCCCCATGTCTTACAGGTAATGTTGCCTGATCCCATTGGCCATCAGTGAGCTTTACATTCGCGATCGCCTCAAGTAAAGTAAAAAAAAAAGTAAAGTAAGTCATGTTTATTTTTCGAAGATTTCAGTATCTCGGTATAATCGTTTCGTCATTTTTATTCGGACAAAAGTAGTCGGAAAGATTTTATACTACAGTAGATTTTATATTTTGAGTAAGGACAATTCTTATTTTCTTGTCGGAGCTTTTATTACTAGCCTTACCGCTTTTAAATTTGAGGACAATTATTAACGTTTTAGGGCACTCGGGAAGATGCCCTCAGTGAAACACGTGTTTATGATATGAGTTAAGGGAGGAATTCTAAGACTTTTTAAGTGTTTGAGAACTTTTGGCGTGATACCGTCCCAACCAGAACCACAATCTGACTTAAGACTGTAGATACTATTTGGCTAGTAATAAAAGCTCCGACAAGAAAATAAGAATTGCCCTTACTTAAAATATAAAATCTACCGCCTAAAATACTAACCCATCTGCAGTCTTAAGTCAGATTGTGGCTCTAGTTGGGACGGTATTACGCCAAAAGTTCTCAAACACTTAAATAATCTTAAAATTCCTCCCTTAACTCATATCATAAACACGTGTTTCACTGAAGGCATCTTCCCGAGTGCCCTCAAACGTCTATAATAGTCCCCAAATTTAAAAGCGGTGATAGAGATGAGGTGACAAATTACCAACCCATATCTTTGCTTCCGGCAATCTCAAAACTTTTGGAAAGATTAATTACAAACACAGCAAGGACAATATTCAGGCAATCTTAAATGGCAAGATGTGACCTAGGAACAACGGCTTACTATAACGCTCCTAAGAAGTCCGATCGTTTCAATGTTCGAGAAGCGAGTGAGAGGCCGAGCAGGTGTGGCCACCGCAGCGTGGTGGTTGCACCTAACACGGCCTCTCCTGACGTGCCAGCGTCCTCGATGGCTTTTGACCTGACCAAGAAACGTCACTCGAAGTAGCTGTCCTGGCATCATCTCTTCATTGTCATAAGAACCTGCAGAAGAAAGGCTCTGAACATCAACAAATAAAAATAACCTGGAGCTCTCTCTTTCATCTATCTATATACTATATACTATACTAGATTTCGTTTGGGATCTCTGCGCCTGTTTGCTGCACCTAATGCCCGCACCGTTGCGAGACAATACTCTCCAGTCAGTCGAGCCATCAAAACTCTGAATGAGCTCCTCATCTGTCAACCTCAATTGGATGTGTTTGTGGATGATTGGTCTAATTTAAAAAGGAATGTTTTGAACATTTGTGAAGACAATTGATATGAAATTTTCTCTATTATGCGTTGATTTATGTAATAATTGTATTTACCAACTTTTACCTTTGATAAAATGTAACGTTTTGGCTAGTCTGTAAGTTACGTTTTTGTAGAATAAATAAATAAATAAATAAATCTATGCAAACCAGTCAAAACCAAAAATAACAGAAAGTTAGTCAGTCAGTTTCGAAACTGAGAAATCATCATCACATTGTACAGCATACAAAACATGTGTATGCGATTACACATAGGTTGTTTTAAAATAAAGTGAGCGAATAACGTGAAGTTTGAATTCGCTTGATGGATAAGTCGTCTCAGCTGTACCAGATTTGACCTTAGGTTTTGCAATTCTAACTAGTACTGGAGTACTTGCACTAGATAAGACTTTTTACTGTTTTGTGATATGGCTCACCGCAGCAAGTGACGTAGTAAAATAATTGGTTTGGTCCATTAAAAGCTGCCGTTTTTCGTAATGTAAGGTTTGGTCACACCAAGTTTGTTAATAAGTGTGCAGAGTTTCACACAAACAAACGTCTTGCGTCCGGTTGAAGCGTAGGCCGACGAGAGTATGCGACGGCTATGGCTGCTGGTGGGAGCCGGTCTTGTGGCGCCCCTGCTGCAGCACATCCCGAGCGCTCTACGTTTAGCTGACGTCATTAAGAGATTTTAATATCCAACAATGAATAAACGATTTTGACTTTGACTCTGACTTTTATTCCATCCACATAATGGAACTCGTCATCAGTATCTAAGCACATGAATGACAATACTGAATCCGATGCTGATTAGTACACAATGGTTATTTGTCTGAAATAGGAAGCTAACAAGTAGTCTTAGTTTGTTCATTTCTTTCCTCTATGATTATATGAAAAAAAAAATGAAAGGAAATGTTTATTATACGTTTTGAAATTATACGAAATGAAAATATGTGAAATGTCGATTGTATGAAATAATTATTATATGAAACAAAATTATATGAAACGTTGTTATATCAATTAAATGTTATATTAAAAGTTTTTATATGATCTATTACACATCCCTACACAAAAAATCACCAACTTGAAACTATCGTTGTAGGTATGTACTATTCTTATTCTTTAATAGGTATCTACTACCTAAACTTAACAGTGACAGTAGCAAAAGTCTTGCCATACCTTCCGAAGCACAGAAAATGTTCGGTATGTCTTAGCACTTGCAGTCACACGTCCAGGTCGTTATCATAACCTGTTTCCCAAATTTGTGATATATCGATAGAGAACAACTTACAGACTTAAATCACGTCCTTTCCTCGTCGATTTGAAGATAACGTGTGGGTAGCATTAATAAAGATTTTTGTGCATATTGGCAAAAATTGGTTTACCTTTAAACAAATGGATGGATACCTACTTAGTTCCCAATCTATTTTTGGCGTACGAATGTAAATAGTAAACTTACTCAAATTCACGCACAACCCCATCGTTTTGCGGCCACCACATAGCACATAACATACGTCGTTGTTGTAATCCTGTAATTCATCTTCTCTTTTATCTTTTCCAATTCAGCAGGTCCAGCTTGACATATCTCGTGTCGCTCCACGTACTCTCAAAGGAGACCTTACCTACACACTCCAGTTCACCCTTGATCATGCCACGGTGTCGACATATGGAAAGTTGAATTTCCTGCTACAACAATAATATTACTGCGTGTCGGCAGCTATCGCCAATCAGTCGACAACTACAAACAAAATCAAGAATATTGCCCATGTTGGGTCAGGTTTACCCGTGCTGGTCCATACTAGCTCAAAGAAACTTTACTGCTCGCTCGGTGCTTAAGGCGATATGTAAGTTTTTTTGAGTATTCTAAAGAGAAATATCTTTATATTTACCCAATATCTTGCCGTGATTTTCAGGTATGTATTTATTGACCATTAAAGTGAGGGCATCACCAAGACCAAAACATGATTAGTGAAAATCGACTCGACAAAATAAAAATCCAAAGTTCCATCTTCAATTTTCATTTATTCCTCTTTTTGTGGAACCGGAGGTATTTTAAGTAGTGAAATTAAGTATACAGAATGGTATTTGTAGTTGCTAGGGTTTGCCCAACCTAAAATTTTATTTTATTACTTAGTTTTTACAAAAACTCGATGTTTTATATCGGGCGCTTACGTCATTCAGTTTTGGTAACACGCACAGTATATCTGTCGCAATCGAATGCATTGCGGATTCTAAATGACGTAAGCGCCTGATATAAATCATCGACATTTTGTAAAAACTAAGTTATAAAATAAAATTCAAACCCTAGCAACTACAAATACCTTTCTTTATACTTAATTTCACCACTTAAAGCACCTCAGATTCCACAAAAAGAGGAATAGATGAAAATTGTAGAGGCAACTTTGAATTTTTATTTTGTCGAGTCGATTTACACTGATCATGTTTTGGTCTTAATGATTCCCTAACTTTTATGGTCAAAAGACACATACCTGATAATCACGGCAAGATTCTGGGTAAATAAAAGATATTTGTCTTCAAAATAACCAAAAAAAGTTACATATCGCCATAAGTCAAATGTCTCTGTATTTTACAAGTAAGACGCTAATACATCGATACGAAAATACAAGCAACTATTTTACTTTACGCCAGTAAGTCCTTTCATTAACTGAACAACGCTACAAAGTCATCCGTGAAAATAACATTTTCTGTCCATTTAGTTGCTACGAAGCTATTCCACGAAACGTGGAACAAAAATCAACCTATGCTGTACTCCACTTAACAATTTTTTTGCCGATTATGGAAAAAATAATAACAACTATGCACAAACCCAAAAAAAAATATTCCTGCACAAACATTTTATATAAGTAATCACACGTAAAGACAAAGAGCTATTTTTTTACTTCCTGACCATTTCTTTCTCCAATTCCGTGTTCTTGACGATTCGTACGACCTCGTACGAGTGTGCACGATTCCAAATTTCCAACCCGTACAATTACAGACACAAATTTTGTTTTGCAAACTGCTCTGCTACCCTATGCTGCTTTCCAATTACCTACTTTCAAATTAAAACGAAGCTGTTTACTATTCACTTGTGTAGAAGGAGACTTTTTTCTCACCACGCCACCTAAATATTGAACACATACCGTCATCCGAAAATATCAATCTTCCTGAGCACAATGGTTTCATGGTTTGCTCACAACAACATTCAACTGCGTGATGATTTTCTCAGCGTATCTCACCAGCGAATCACGTTCCAGACTGCCAAGTAAAGTTGGAGGTAACAACTTGGTATGCACGACAGCAAATAATTGACAACAAAACCTGTATAAACCGAACTAGTGCCACGCTACAAAGGTACAAACAACCGAAACAAGAATCACTTGAGGTTAATGTGTTACAACTGACGTCCAGCCGACTGTACTGCATTCTAGTTTGCGGGTTGACGCATATACAACATGTGAAATTATCTGTACTTACTTAAGAAAAATTTGAAACAAAATTATTTTTCTACCTTCATTCCTAAATATACTCATCAAACAAAAAAATTGGGTTTTAAAAAAACCGCCGTAGCGACGACAACTCAATGAAAAATCACGATGTCTTCGAATGTCTTGTGGATCGTCTACGTGATAGAAAGAAATAAAATATACTGATGCTGAGCGGAAGAGATCGCTGCGTAAAGAATGTTGAAAAGCACAATAACCACGTGGCCTATCAGATGAAGATATTTTTTTTTTATTTCTTAACAACATCAACAGTACAGTCGACAATGTAGCTTAATCGACAATGTAGCTTAAATAATTGATTAAATATGTTGAATTAAAAATTAAAAACATATCAAAACACATAAAAGATATAAAACAGTCATTAATAATACTACAGAATATCATGAGTCTCACTACACAGATTCTCAGTTAATATTTTACCTAGAAATAGTTTGTTTAAAAAAAAAATAATAACATCTAAAATGATAATAAAAAAAAATACATACATACATAACATCACGCCACTTTCCCGTCGGGGTAGGCAGAGACTACAGTCCTCCACCTGCTACGATCTTGACATACTTCCCTTGCTTCCTGTACTTTCATCAATCCTTTCATACATGCTCGTCGGTTTAGGGTACTTTTAACCTGGCCTTTATTCAGAACGTCCTGAATTTGGTCTTGGTACGTTCGCCTAGGCCTTCCCCTTCCAACGTTTCCATCCATAAAAAATAATAACTAATAAATTTATGTCAGGTTATCACATAACCACAATGTCAATGTCATAAAAAAAAACTGTATAATTAATTCTGCTAATTCAATAAAATGTAAATGGAAGAGAATAATAATAAAACAACACTTCTTACTACCTATTCAATAAAATTTTAGATGTAAATATGATAGAGATTTATAATATAACAGAACAAGCAATTTATTGACATCATAGTACAAATTATTTTCACATTCATGTTCTTATCTTAACTAGTTAAATATTTTTCTAATACATATACAATATTCGTTAGTGAACAACAAAATAAATCAATTTCCCTATTATACGAGTATAGAATTACGAGTAAGTGTTCGAAGGGCTGTGGCAAGCGGAGAGTGTTTAAGTAAATTTGTCCTACATTTTGGTAACTCGATCACATCGTAGCTACGAGTATATCCTACTGAGGAACTTTATCATATCTCGAAAGTTATGTCACCAAGAAAGCTTAACATGAGGCAGTTGATAGTGTTTTTTGTGAGACACATTTGTGACACACCTCTGAATCCCAGAAACACGTACCCTGGTACTAGGAGAAAATATCCTGTGCCATTTAGATATACTGCTGCAGCAAGAAAACATTTTTTTAGCATTGCCCTTCGCTTGTATGGGCATTTACCTGAAGACATTGCTAACCTCATTGACTCCTTCGTTGATCCTGTAACGTTGAATAGTTCTACAATGCGCAGAACTCTAAATCAGAAAGTAAAGTCTTACCTTGTTAAAATGCAGTGTAACAATTTTAAAGATCTTTATTCGAGTCTCATATAAATCTTAAAATATATATAATAATATGTATGATAAATATTAAATATATAAATGTTATATTATATGTACATATTTAATATTTATCATACATGTTATTATATATATTTTGGGATTTATATGATACTCGAATAAAGATCTTTAAAATTGTCACACTGCATTTATATATATATACATATACTCTATTTAATAATATAAGTTACGCTTATAGTTCCTAACAATCTATATTATTACTAACACAATATACTAACAAGTTTCTGTCCAACTAAATTGATGCTAAAAAAACATGACCCTGCAATCTACAGCACATGATTACGTGAAGTGACTAGCCCTTTCACAGGCCAAGGTCTATTAGGGCTGTCACTGACCACCAAATTGTTTTGGAGTCGCCAGTCGTTATCTAATACGTCGGATGTACGGTTATTTCTTTGTCATTTGTTATGCAACTAATAAATAAATAAAAAAATACCGGCCAAGTATGAGTCGGACTCGCGCACTGAGGGTTCCGTACCACCACATAAACATAATTGTATTAGTTGAAATTTCAGTAAGTTAATGTGCTAGATTTTTTTGAGTCCGACACGCGCTTGACCAAATTTTATTATTTGTTGTTATTTTATAGCTTATGCACTATAAACATACCAATTTTCAAGTTTGTAATTGTTCCCGTTTTTAAATAGAACTAAAACAAAAATCGCCGCCGCGACCATCCAACTTGACCCCTCTCTTATATGAATGTTCTTGAAACGGGAGCTCACCACAATTGGTTACCATTAGTTGTGAGAAAAGTTGTAATATTTAATGATTTCAGACTTTTCCCATTATTTGTACTGTGAGACCTAGCTTCTTGCCAAATTTCATAATTTTAGGTCAACGGGAAGTACCCTGTAGGTTTTGCATTTTTGATTAAATGTATGGAGATGAGGACATAAAATGCCATATCTTTTGATTGCGTCATTGTAAAAAATTTAAATTTTCAGATCTTGTGTGGTTCATGGATCGTAATATATGGTATTAATTTCAACCCGATACCTTTACCCGTTCGTGAGATAAAGGGTCTTGACAGACAGACAGACAGACAGACAGACGGACAACAAAGTGATCCTATAAGGGTTCCGTTTTTTTATTTGAGGTACGGAACCCTAAAAATAAAAATAAAAAAAGTCTAACATGTGTTCCAGAAATTTTGAGATAACATCAAAATCATCGTGAAAAAAGGTATGAAATTTTGTATGAAAATCCTTCTAAATATTAAGATTTAGGCCAATAAAAAGAAAGGCATAAACATTCGTCTCAGCGTTTTCGAAAATTAGGGATAAAAGTTAATATGAAATTCCTACACACCAAAAAACGGGCCAAGTGCGAGCCGCAAGCATGCGTGCAAGTTCGACTCGCACATGACCAGTTTTTATTGTGTGTTATTATTTCAAAATTCACTTAATTACTATACCGGGTGTTAGTGTAAACACTGTGATCTTGAGACCATGAAACTGAACAACTTCCCCTGAGGAACATAAGTCAAAATAAAAAAAAAAAATTGTTTCCCATAGAAACTGCACCAGCTGATTGCCCATTTTGTATGGGAGATGAATTTTTTTTTGTTATTTCGATCTATGTTCCTAAGGGAAAGTTGTTCAGTTTCATGGTCTCAATGCACAGTTTCAAGGATCACAGTGTTTACACTAACACCCTGTAGACTAAGAGAAACACGTTTCAAAATCGGGAAATACTGACAATGCTTTTATCTATGGGATCTTTTTTTGAACCTTCCCGTCCAAAGCCGCGGCGGGCCGCTAGTATAAGATAAAATTTGATCGAAATTTTACATAATACTAGCGGCCCCATGGGGGATGTTATCTCAAAATTTCTAAAACACGTGTTTCTTTATTTCAAATTATTCGCTTAAATCCGAAGATGCAAATAAAGGAATAATATTTATTTGCATATTCAAAGAGGATATAAAACAATTCTCATCATGTAACCACTGTGTTCCTTGAAATTGTGCAGACAACGAAACTGAACTACTGTTGCTAAGGAACATAGGTTGAAATACAGAAAAAATATTTTCAGTTACCATGCAAAATTCGAAGCCATTTGCAATTGATGTAATTACAGGTGTTTCGGTTAAATGCGTAGTTCAGTCGAATGACAATTTAACCGACTAAAAAAAAAGTGATCCATTTGACACGTATTGTCAAAATTTTATTGTAATTGTATTGTCAAAAATACTATTTTTTTTTGTTTATACCAAACTAGAGGGGGGACCGCGACACGCAACACACTGAGCTCCGTCTATTTGTTTGGTTTAAAGTGATAAAAATTACAACATCCACAATTGAAGCATAGGAAAAGGCGATCAAGAATTTTCTGTCGCCTATTGAAGAAAAATTGGAGCGTTTCCTGACGGAATTTAGCAATTTGTTGTTGTAGTTGTAAAATCTTTATTGCTTATTCTTTATTACAAAGTGGCTATTGTCTGAAAGATTACAAGCAAAGGCGGACTTATTCCTAGGTGAGATCTCTACCAGTCAACCTAAGGGTGACTAAAGGAGAAAGTATAATGATGCAGGATGCAAGCGTGCAAACAGAGCAAAACATGAAAGAAAATAAGATAAATTTATAAGACTAATAGAAAGAGACTTTAAATACGTACCTAACTTAATAATAATAAAAGAAAAATAAGTATATTAATTACTAATGCTATTCCATACATACCTACATTAAAACTACATACAAATATCTATTAAATATATAGTATAACTGAACAATATATATATATGGATACATAATAATCCATTTTAAATATAAAATATACCTACATATAACTAAGTAAAGCTCAAGTGTCAGAATTGTAACCCTAGAGTTTCTTTAGCGCAGATTTAAATGAATTTATGCTGGGTGACTTCATTACATGCTCGGGAAGCTGGTTCCAGAGTCTCACCGCTCGGACAGAGAAGGAATTAGAAACAATGCGAGAGGAGTGGCTTGGAAAAGCAAGAGAGAGGTTCACGCTGGATCGGAGCCGGCTGTCGGAGTCAGTGCAGAACTGGAAACTTTCTTTTAGGTAGTGAGGAGTTGCAGGATTGAAAAGAACGGAGTAGAAAAGGGATAGGATGTGGATGTTTCTGCGAAGTCTGATGGGGAGCCAATTTAATTTAATTCTAAACTCGGAAACATGGTCGAATTTTCGGAGGCCAAAAATGTATCTGATGCAGACGTTTTGGAGTCGATCGAGTTTGTCTAACAAATCCTCGTTAGCATCGAGATAGGCTACATCAGCGTAATCTAGGAGAGGTAGAAGGAGGGAATGGGAGAGCATTATCTTGGTTTGAAGTGGGAGAAGATTTTGTAAACGCTTGAGGGAGTGGAGGGACTATAGGGTTGTAAAAATATATATTGGTTTTATGTATACAGCGTGAATTTGTGTTGGTTTCGCAACAGAAGCCCAGTGATTATCATAGTAAAGTGGTCACGTAATCGACTCATTTTGTATGGGGAGGTGAAAAAATTTTTTCGAGTAAAAAAATTTTTTCTTCGGGAAAGTTACTTGTTTTATGAGCAGAATCACTGGGCTTCGGGTGCGAAATCACTACAAATTCACGATGTATGTATGTTTATGTATTCCGCTCACATCGGGTACAGCCATTAAAATTAAGAAATTTCTAAAGTTCCGGACAGTCGACTAGAGAAATAATTATGATATATTAATTTTATATAATAATTATGATTTTTTTTTTCTAAACAAAATTTTACTGAAGTAAATGAAAAAAAAACCTTCTGGCAAAAAACTTCCTATAGCAAGGACAAAGGAAAAATCTAATATTTTGAAAATTTTACATCAAAATATTCAAGGTTTTTCTGGAAAAATTTAAGAATTATAATTATTCTTAGAAAGAACAAAATTTGATATAATTTGTTTGACAGAAGACTGGCAAAAAGATTATCAAATGTTGATAAATTATCAAAACTATTGTATAGCCAGTGCTTTCAATCGAAAGTCTGCTTTACACGGTGGATCACTGATTTTAGTTCGTAACAGTTTTAAGATAAAGAACCGTAAAGATATTGTTCGACTTTCGGTTGAAAGATGTATTGAAATATCTTGTGTTGAGCTGGACGAGCATGTTGTAGTGTGCGTATACAGACCTCCCGCTTTTCAAAAATTTTCAATGTTCGAGTTAGTAATGGAAGATGTTTTAAAAATAGTGACAAAAGAAAATAAGTTTGTGATAGTGTGTGGTGACTTTAACGTCAATATCTTAGAAAATAATACCTATAGTAACAAACTTATAAGTCTTTTCAAATGTTTTAATTTAGAGCATGTATTTTTTGAACCTACAAGGGTGACGTCATCCTCGGCTACCTGTATTGATAACGTCTTTTGCAATTGCGATTATTTTGAGAAAAGTATCATAAACTCGCTTCAGTCTGACCACTCTGGTCAAAGTGTTACTTTTAATTATTCTCGAGTAACCCAGAAGATAGATATAGAAACCAGGAGCCTAACGAGTGGTAGGTTAGAAAAGTACAAAAACACGTTACTAGAAAAACTGCCCTGTCACAATTATAATACTAACAACCCTAATCTATATATATAAAAGAAGAAGGTGACTGACTGACTGACTGACTGACTGACATATTAACGCACAGCCCAAACCACTGGGTCTAGAGATTCCAAATTTGGCATGTAGGTTCCTTATAAGGCCTTGGGGTGCACTAAGAAAGGGTTTTACAAAATTCCACCCCTAAGGGGGTAAAATAGGGGATGAAAGTTTGTATGAAAGTCCGTCAGCTTTGAAGTTAGGATCTTTAAAATTTGCATTTAGGCTGACGACTAAAAATTAATAATTACGTGTCTCAGATTTTTGAAAATTCGACACCCTTAAGGGTGAAAAGGGGGATGAAGATGAAAATTCTTTATTCTTAAAGTAAAATCCACATTATTTATTATTTAGGCATTAATGATGTAATTCTATGCAAAGTTCATCACTGTTATTGAAATTCCACCCCAAATTCAACCCCTAAAAAAGGGAAATGGGGTGAAAAAGTCTAAAAACAAATATGGGTATCGTTTGTATGGTTTATCGGGTCGCTGATTACGAAAACTACAACAATTTTGAAATCAAACGTGGTGGACGTGAAATACCATCATCCCCCTGGGGATGGAGTTGGGGTGCGATAGGTTTGAAATGTCTAAAATTCAAATATGGGTGTCGTTTGTATGGTTTAACGAGTCGCTGATTACGAAAACTACAACAATTTTGAAATCCAACGTGGTGGACGTGAAATACCATCATCCCCCTGGGGATGGAGTTGGGGTGCGATAGGTTTGAAATGTCTAAAAATCAATATGGGTGTCGTTTGTATGGTTTATCGGGTCGCTGATTACGAAAACTACAACAATTTTGAAATCCAACGTGGTGGACGTGAAATACCATCATCCCCCTGGGGATGGAGTTGGGATGCGATAGGTTTGAAATGTCTAAAAATCAATATGGGTGTCGTTTCTATGGTTTATCGGGTCGCTGATTACGAAAGCTACAACAACTTTCAAATCCAACGTGGTGGACGTGAAATACCATCGTCCCCTGGGGATGGGGTTGGGGTGCGATAGGTTTGAAATGTCTAAAAATAAATATGCGTGTCATTTCTATGTTTGAACGGTGTTAAGAATAATTTACTTAAACTACTTAGGTCATATTTGGAAAACATGATTCAAAAGGTACAAGTAAACAGGACGAAATCACTGGGATATGTTGTCAAAATTGGCGTACCTAAAGGGTCCATATTAGGGCCATTTTTATTCCTTATTTATATTAATGACCTTCCTTCTGTGGTGAAGAATCTGTCAAAGTTTGTGTTATTTGCTGATGATACTTCATTAATATTCAATGTAAGTAGGAAATCACAAAATTATAACGAAGTCAATGATGCACTTGGACAGATTCATGCATGGTTTACTGTTAACAATCTAGTCCTAAACGCCAAAAAAACTAAATGTATTAAATTTGCACTACCAAATGTAAGGTCTACTTCACATAACATAGTATTGAATAATGAACCATTAGATTTTGTAAATAGTACAGTTTTCTTAGGGTTAATACTAGACTCTAAACTTCAATGGGGCCCTCATATAACGGCTCTTTCTGGTCGATTGAGCTCGGCTCCATATGCTGTTAGAAAAATCAGACAACTTACTGATGTAGCTACTGCAAGGCTGGTTTACTTTAGCTACTTCCATAGCATTATGTCTTATGGCATACTGCTTTGGGGCCGAGTAGCTGATATACATTCAATATTCGTTTTACAAAAGAGGGCTATAAGAGCAATTTATTGCCTGAAGACTCGTGATTCCCTGAGAGAACTGTTCAAGGAAATCAACATTATGACAGTGCCATGCCAGTATATATATGAAAATATAATGTATGCTAGAAAGAACATTCATCAATTACCTAAAATTTGTGACAGGCATAATTTTAATACTAGAAATAAGCATAAAATTGATCAACCATATACTAGATTAACTAAAGTCAATACATCTTTCGTTGGTCTGTGTATACGATACTACAACAAAATACCTGACAATATAGTGCAATTACCTGAGAGAAAGTTTAAAGAATGTGTAAAGCAAACGTTATGTAAAAAAGCTTACTATAGATTGGATGACTATATGAATGACAAAGAGGTATGGTGCTCTGATATTCCAGCGAAACACAAGAAACACATTGTAAAAAGCCGACTCTTACAGTAGGCCGTGCTGCAATGGTTTCTTGCCGTTTCTTTTACGCTGCCATAGCACGATCCGAAACGGCGTAGACTCGCTCTATTTGCATTGTATTCTGCATGACATTCAATAAGTATTCTGTAAAGAATCTACATTGAATAAAATTATCTGAATCTGAATCTTATGTAAATAAATAAGTTCAGCTTGCATTCTTCTTTCATGTAACTTTAGAATCTTAAAATACCTAAGTCTTGTCTCATAATTTGATAGACATCAAATGTAACCGAGAACCTACGACAAACAGATCGTAAAAATGAGCGTATCGTATCGTATCGTATCGTATCGTATCGTATTGTATTGTATTGTATTGTATTGTATTGTATTGTATTGTATTGTATTGTATTGTATTGTATTGTAGCGACCCACCCCGTCTTCGCACGGAAGCAAGGATGATACTAAAATATACAACAGAATAGATATTTTTTGTGTTGTGATTATATAGGGCGTCTTTTAATTAGTTCTTGATAGCAAAAGATATGCATGTACTCATGATACTGACCAACTTTTCCCAAGGAACATAAGTCGAAATACGAAAAACCAAATTTGACCTCTCATACAAAATGCGCCATCAGCTGATGCAGTTTCTATGGGAGGTCAAAAATTGATTTTCGTATTTCGACCAACGTTCCTTGGGGAAATTGTTCAGTATCATGAGTACATTCATACATTTCTCTATCAAGAACTAATCAAAACTCACCCTATATAAGATGGGGACTTGCATATATTTAGCGTAGACTGTTAATGCAAGTTTTACATTAATTAATATTTAATTACCTAACGCCCTTCGCAAACTGGTATCGCAAATTACAAATATTGGTTTCGAACTGTCTGTTTACCTCTTCTGTTGCAACGGAAGTAATATTTTAAATATTTGACCTCTAAAGAGTATTAAGGAGTAAATATTTGTAATTAAGTTTTATTTAACAAAACATGAATTTAGATGATGTAAAATATATTAATTCCGTTCCACGAAAACCCTTTCCTTCCCTTTATCTTACCTCCGAAGTTGCAAGGGAAATTAAGTCGTTGTTTTTTTATATATAAAAACTAAGAGACCCTTAAAAGGCCTAGCCAAACCCAAATATTTTATAAAGAGAGTTGTTTAATGACCAAAATGTTACCAGGTGAGTAATTCATGCTGCTCGCCAACAGATAGCGCTGCAGGATTTATTATTTTCTCAAGTTTTTTTGGCCACTTTCCTTCTCCATCGACAGATCAGCTCCAAGTCATAATAATATTGCATTGTCATCCGATTTTCAAAATTCACCGCCGGACTAAGTTGCGTACGGACGTGTTATCGGTTGCTCCTTGCTATATCTAAATTTTTTCGCATTTTAATTTCTCGATTTCTTTGTAATATCGGTTCCTCTCGTACTATCTTGTGGTGAATCCCATTAACTCTCGCGGCCATATTGGATTGAAGCTCCCCTTCCTGCTTGCACCTGCCTACTGAGCTTCACTGGATGCGAATTTACGGTAAACAATCAACATTTAAATACTGCACAAAGTTAATCGGGTGTCTGGATTTGAACCGCTGCCTACACACACAGCGCTTGAGGTGGGAGCCCGACCGCTAGACCACTGAACCAACGGGTCAAGTTACTTGAGTGACGAAACTACGCATCGCATCGTCATACTTGACCGCTACTACGATAGCTAGCGACAGTTTAGCGATAATTCAGCGACAGTATAGCGACAGTTATTGGTTATATCGCTAACTCGAACTCCGCCTGCCTGTCACGATGAATTCTTCCAATCCTAGTTCGCATTTTACGTCTTCTAACCCGGATCTACGCGGTTCTAATCCGGATCTCGCGGGCTCTCAAGAAAATCTCAGAAAGCGCAAGCAACCGGATCTACAAGCTTTCAAAGAGCTACAATCAAGTATCAGCAAATCAAATATTGAGCTTAGAGAAAATTTTGACACTCAGTTTACCCATCTGAATGGAAGCATTGCCGGTATAAGAAGCGACCTGGACTTGTATCGAAATGAAATAAAAAAGGATTTAGAAGCTTTACGCTCAGATTATAGCTCGTTAAACAGTCAGGTAGCTATGTTGTCTGGTGATGTCGCTACTGCTACCAGTTCAGCACAATTTATATCTAACCAACACGACGTCCTGAAAGCCCGTATCGACGCTATCGAAGCAAATACGAGTTCAAAAGATAACACTGCTCTCAACAACCTTGAGATGAAAATCGAGTCTTTAGAACAACAAGCAAGACAGTGCAACATTGAGATTACTAATGTTCCTGATAGGCGGGAAGAAGACCTCATGAACATATTTGAATCAATTATAACCTACATCGGCCTCTGCGTAGAGCGACGTGACGTAATCTCAATTCACAGAGTCCCTCGTGCTACCAACGACGGTAAACCCAAGAACATCATCGTCAAACTGTCATCTAGGGTCCTTCGAGACAACATTCTTGCTGCTTACCGAAAGAAAAAGGAACTCAACTCATCCAAGCTCGGTATCTCTGGAGTAGCTCTGGAAATCTAATTTCCTGAGATTTAAACATATTTTTTTGTATAGAATTATAATAGTGGAGCACTCATTGCACAAATAATATTTTACATGCTTTGTTTATATACCACTGGAGCGACGTAGATTGCACCTGTTATACACACCCTTTACTTTGTACCAAATGCAAGATGGCAAGCCATAACTTAAGTATTTATTACCAAAACTGTAGAGGTATGCGTACTAAATTAAATACTTTGTTTATTAATGTACTATCGAACTGCTATGACGTTATTATATTGACCGAAACTTGGCTCATACCAGACATACACGACAATGAATTTATTGACCCACGTTATACAGTCTTTCGTTGTGATCGTGATCGTGCTGCATGCAACAAAATGGATGGAGGGGGAGTCTTGATCGCCATACTGAAGTATTTGAGGCCATTCTCTGTTCCAATAATAACTGATATAAATTTTAAGAAGTACTTTGAGCAAGTAGTTATAAACATTCCCAGCGCTGATAATAATACGCATCACCTATTAAGTGCAGTGTATATTCCTGACAAATCACCGAGTCGCGTGTACGACCTACACCTAGAAATTCTTAACAAATTACTTACTACGAGCAACACGATTGACAATTTCTTTCTCTTAGGCGACTACAATATACCCGATGCTGACTGGAGCAGTATTCATCCCAATACGAATGGTTTTAAAAGCACTAATTGCACTTCTTTAACATGCACACAATTAAATAATTTTATGCTTATTCATGATGCTCTCCAGTACAACAACATCAGTCATTCGTGTCTGTTTTTGTTTATAATAAAGTTGCAAAATTATGCGAGGTTAAACATTGCACAGTCCCACAAGCAAAGAAGCTGGTAACCAAATATTTATTGACCCTTTCTTTCTCCCAAACAGAAAATATTATCAAGCCGTTGATCTAATCCCGTAGTGCCAGTATTTCGCTAACACACACACACATCACACTTATACTCACTCACTCACACACATGTCATCTCATAGTATTTTTTGGTATTATTATTCTCTTTCTCTTTTTCTGTTTTTTTATGCAATATAAATTATATTCTACAAGATCTGGAGCATCTAGGCTATTAAATTGTAAACTGTCTTTTTCGTTAAAGTTTGTTTTAGGCTGCCCACGATACAGGCTTGACCTAGTGTGGGAGTAAATGTTTTGCCTTATGGAAAGTTACCAATCTCATTGTTTTATTTTTAGATGCTATAAATTGTAACTTTATTTGATTAATAAACTATATAACTATATACTATATACAGTAATCATAATAACAGAATTCTAGATTTAATGTTGTGCAACGAGAAATGCTTGATTATTTCACCATCGCAAAGCCTTTTCCCATTGACAATCATCATCCGCCTTTCTGTGCAAACATTACTATGAAAACAGTATCAACTCCATTGAAGCACAAAAAATATTGAAATACAATTTCCACAAAGCTGATTATGAGCTAATTAATGAAATCATTCGTAGTACTGATTGGGATTGTCTCCTTGCAGAATTATACGCCAGTAAGGCGGTTGATGTATTCTACGAGACAATGTATAACATTATAAATTTACACATTTCACAGTCAGCTTCAAAAAGCACTAAATATCCCGTTTGGTTCTCAAAATCCCTGATAAAAAAAATTAAGAACAAGAATAAAGCGTGGATAAAAATGAAGAAATATGACAATCCTTCTGTTAAAGAAACTTTTGATATTTATAGGACTCGTTTCAAAACTGAATGTAAGAAATGCTTTGATAGATATAAAAATTCTATTGAGGATAGTATTCCAACCAATATGAAGTATTTTTGGTCTTACTCCTCAAACCGAAAAGGTAAAGCGGGGCTCCCCTCCACAATGATTTTCGGAGAAAAATCTTCTAACGATCCACTAGAGATTTGTGATATGTTTTTATCGTTTTTTCAATCAGTTTACGAGCCATGTACATTAGCAGCCGATTGGAAACCTCCTGATGAGGTATCACAGGAATGTGATCTTTTCAACACAATCGAATTTACCGAAGTCTCTATTAGAACAGCGCTGAAACATCTTGACCCTACCAAAGGTCCTGGACCGGACGAAATCCCTGCCCTGTTCCTTAAACGTACAGCTAATACAATCTGGAAGCCATTACATATAATTTTTAATAAATGTATGAGTGAGGGCATCTTTCCAGAAATCTGGAAAAAAACCCACATTCTACCTATCTTCAAAAGTGGTTCTAAGCATGATATTGAAAACTACCGCCCCATATCTATTCTTAATGCCCTGTCTAAGCTTTTCGAAAGACTGGTACATGCAAACCTCTATCCTCTGCTTCATAATATTATAATCCCAGAACAACATGGTTTCGTTAAACGTCGTTCTACAGTAACCAATCTTACTGTCTTTGTAGATCACTTATTTTGTAACATGGATAGTAAGATTCAAGTTGATGCTGTTTATACGGACTTTCGAAAGGCTTTTGACAGGGTTGATCACGAGATACTACTAAATAAAATTGCGTTTAACGGTATTAGGGGAAATCTACTACGTTGGTTCACTTCCTACATTACAAACCGAATGCAACAAGTAGTTATGAATGGATATCACTCTCGCTCAATTGTAGTAACATCAGGCGTCCCACAGGGATCTATACTTGGCCCGCTCTTATTTATTTTATTCATAAATGATATTAATTGCTGTTTTAAACACACCAATTTTCTTTTATATGCAGATGACCTTAAAGTATACAAAACCATTAAAGACTTAAATGACTGTCAAAACATTCAACAAGATTTAGACCGTCTCTCCGAATACTGCAATAAAAATAAGTTAAAACTAAGTATACCTAAATGTAATTATATAAACTTTACAAAGAACAAAAGAGTGATATCCTTTCAGTATTCTCTGTGTAGTGAACCACTTTCAAAAGTAAATCATATAAAAGACTTAGGTGTATTGCTGGACTCCAAGTTACACCTGGACTTACATATAAATAAAATAATTTTAAACGCATTCAAGATGTATGGTTTTGTCATGAGGTCCACAGTCGGCTTCACGCGTCCTAGCACATATCTCACTTTATATAACGCTCTGGTTCGCTCCCAGCTTGAATATGCCTGTATAATTTGGGACCCTCTATATAAAAAATACACACAGGATATAGAAAAGGTGCAATCTAAGTATTTACGTAGTATGCAGTATAGATGTAGTCGCACTCGCTCCTCTTACAACCTCATATTGAGAAATAATAATTTACTTTCATTGCAATCTAGACGCCTGCTTCTTCATGCAATGATGCTTCATGGAATATGTAATAATAAATTTGATTGTATCGAACTAAATAACAAACTAATGCTGCGGGTATATAGAACTGACATTCGACGAAAAGCTCGCAACTACCCACTGTTCGTAACTAGTTCTTGTCGCACAAATGCCGGATTGCGATCTCCTATTCATCGACTGCTTGATATTTATAACTCTAAATTCCACGATATAGATATTTTTTCGTTATCATCTCCTATTTTTAAGAAAGCTATAGTTAAAATGTTATCTGATGAAAATTCACTCTAAATCTCAGGAACCGATGCTCTATTTCTTTTATGTATTTGTTCTCACTAATGCAAGTCACTGATATAACATGTTCTGTACACATTACAAGTCCTTACTTAATTTTATTAGTAATCTGTGGAAAATGTCGTTGGTAGTACCATAAACTATGTTTTGCAAATATTTAAATTTAGTAATACACATTGTACTACTGTTTGTTTTCCCAAATAAATAAATAAATAATAAAATTTGGTCAAGCGCGTGTCGGACTCAAAAAATCTAGCACATTAACTTACTGAAATTTCAACTAATACAATTATGTTTATGTGGTGGTACGGAACCCTCAGTGCGCGAGCCCGACTCGCACTTGGCCGTTTTTTAAATAAGAAAGCTATTTAATTTTCAGTACTTTAAAAAAAAAAATTATGAAACCAGTGACTGTAGTGTAGGTGAAACTATATTTCTAAAATCAGCTGGATGAACCCTTTCATTGGATACCTATAATGATAGGTTTTATGTAAAAAAGAACTCCTCAAGCTGATTCTAGAATAGTACATTAAGATGCACGTGCACTATTTTGGATATTACGGCCGAGGCTCAGAAATTGCAGCCCGAGCCGCAGACGAGGGGGTAATGGAGCCGAGGGTGTAATCACCAAAGCGCACAAGCTTCTTACGACGTTTTTCAACACATTTGCGAATAAAAATAAAATAAAATAAATAAATAAAAACGAATCAAATTCGCTTACCTGCCATTCCTGAGCCTCCATTTTTCGTTCTTACAATACTTTTCAACATGGAATAAATACACCACAAAGAGCTAGTACTCACATAAACAGTTTGTTGCATGAGATTAGTTAAATAATTGATTTTGTAAGCAATAAATTTAAAGTTTTTGTACGTTTTTTCAATGACTATGCTGTTTGGAGGCATTGCCACTGCTTCATCACAGCTCCACATTTGGAAAAAGAAATGCGCGCGCAAAAATTATTCCGCGCGCCATTTTTCAGAAGTACTTTCATTTGCTTTGATTTTTATGTCGTTCTCTTTGACTTTAAAAACTCCACGACCATCCAACTTGACCCCTCCTATATAGAAAAGTTCTTGAAACGGGAGCTCACCTTAATTGGTTATTATTAGTTGTGAGAAAAATTTAAATATTTAATGATTTTAGACTTTTCCTTTTATTTTTACTGTGAGACCTAGCTTCTTGCTAAATTTCATAATATTTAATGATTTTAGACTTTTCCCTTTATTTTTACTGTGAGACCCAGCTTCTTGCCAAATTTCATAATTTTAGGTCAACGGGAAGTACCCTGTAGGTTTTGCTATTTTGCATAAATGTATGGAGATGAAGATACAAAAAGCCATATCTTTAGATTTCGTCGTTGTAAAAAATAAAAATTTTCAGATCTTGCGTGGTATATGGACCTTAATATTCGTTATCAATTTCAACCTGATACCTCTTCTTGTTCGTGAGAAAAAGGGTCTTGACAGACAGACAGACAGACGGACAACAAAGTGATCCTATAAGGGTTCCGTTTTTTTATTTTGAGGTACGGAACCCTAAAAACAAGTGTACGAAGTAACACAATTCTAATATGTAACGCCACGAGATTACACGATCCTTTATGACTATAATACTGACCAACCACTCTAAAGCTATCGCATCGTTTTTTAGGGTTCCGTACCTCAAAAGAAAAAAACGAAACCTTTATAGGATCACTTTGATGTCCGTCTGTCGGTCTGTCTGTCAAGACCCTTTATCTCACGAACGGGTAAAGGTATAAGGTTAAAATTAATACCGTATATTAAGGTTTATGAACCACACAAGACATGAAAATTTAATTTTTTTTTTCAATTCAATTCAATTCAATTCATTTATTTAAAAATATAAGCTTACAGACTAGTCCAACACACTTATACTTTAGTTACATAATAATATTATAAAACACTACTTTTCATCCTTAAAAACATGTTAAGGAACAGAGTTGCAAATCTTTTGACAACAATTGGGTTGTCATTAAATATATCAGCTAGTGGCTGTAGTGTAAGCATTTCATTGATAAGCCTGATTGCACGTGCCGAGGGAGCATTCGCGCCGCTGCAGGTGCGCACACTGATCGTCGCGAACAGCGGCCGCGTGCGCCTCTGCAGCTCCGCACCACCACCGCGCAAGTACGTTCCCGGTATACACAAGCACATCCGAGATAATGCTGTGCTGTTATCGATTTTACCAGTTAATACAGAATGGTAGTGCAGGACTAATGCCAATTTTCGTCTCAATTCTAGACTGTCCAGACTCACCATTCCGTACACAAATATAGAGGGATAAAGAAAAGGATAAGTACCATAGGTTTTTTTGTAGATGAATCGGGCAAATTTCTTCTGAACCTTTTCAATCATATCATTGTATTTTGATTCCCTAGGATCCCATACCATTGCTCCAAATTCTAATCTACTCCGAACGTATGCCTTATATAAGGTCAGCGCCACGTTAATGTTAGAGAAGGGGTATACTGTTCTTACAATGAAGCCCAACATTTTGTTGGCTTTTTTACATGTGTCAGCTATGTGTTCTCTAAAAGTAAATTGGGAATTCAAAGTCAGCCCCAAATCTCTGATTTCTGTTACCCGATCTAGAGGCCTTTGACTTAGATGATATTCGGCAGTGTAGTAGTGAAATTTACGCGTGAATGTTATAACTTTACACTTTGTCTCATTGAATGGAAGTCGATTTAAACGGGCCCAATTTTCAACCGACTCAATATCACTTTGTAATGAATCACAGTCTTGAGGGCTCTTAACGCTCGAATATAACTTCAGGTCATCTGCGAATAACAGACATTTCGAGTGTACTACCACACTTGGCAATTCATTTATCATGATTAGGAACAACGTGGGGCCTAAAGTGCTTCCCTGGCTGACACCCGATCTTGTGTAATATGTTTGTGAACGGTAGCCCTCAAGCTGGACATATTGACGCCTGTTCTTTAGGTAACTAGCAAAAAATTTCAATGCGTTCGGAGTGAAACCAATCTGAGCAAACTTAGAAAGCAGGACGTCATTGTCCACAAGGTCGAATGCCTTCTGAAAATCGAAATAAATGGTGTCTACTTGATTGTTAGAATCCAATTCTGATAGTATGTAATCTGAAAAGTTAATATGGCTCGTTGTTATTGATTTGGAAGGGCGGAAACCGTGCTGGCAATCATTTAATATATGATTTATTTGGTGTCTAAGCTGATAATCGATTATTGCCTCAAAAACCTTTCCAAATACTGACAACACCGCAATGGGCCTATATGATGTGATATCGTCCTTGGACGGTTCCTTAGGTACTGGTGTGACTCTTGAGATTTTCCACGCTTGTGGGTACTCTGATTGTATGAGCGCAAGATTGTATAAGTGCAATAAGGGAGTCTCAAGAGCAGATGCACAATCCTTTAATAAAAAGGGTGGTACCTGATCCGGACCAGCTGCGGAATGAGCCCTGAGCTTTTTTACAGCACGGTGGAAGTCACCAACAGTTGCATGATTGATTTCTACATTTGGCATAGACGAGTGGGCATTGAGAGCCGCTTTTATGACATCCAGCTCTGGTATATCCTTCAGGAACACCGATTCAAAATATGTGCCAAAAGCGTTTGCTGCCTCTTGCTCATCAACTGTACTGTTATTATAGGTGAAGTAATTCTTGCGGTATCTATTTTTTTTGCGGTCATTAATATATTGCCAGAACTTTTTTGGATCGTCTAACATATCTTTTTGAACTTGACTTGTATAATTATTAAAAGCTGAATCAATTAATATTTTTACCTTTTCTCTGTAATATTTAAACATCTCTTTATTAAATAGTTTTTGTTCTTCTTTGTACCTTATAAGATTAAAATATTTCAGTTTTATACATCGAATAATTTCTGGTGTGTACCATTTTGGATATACAAACCGATCATTATGTTTATTGGATTTTTTTAAAGGAACGAACTGGCGCAGCAAATCATCCAAGATTTCGTAAAATTTCTCCGTAGCGACATTGACGTTTTTCTCTGATAGAACGTCAGACCAATCAACATTACCCAAGGCTGCATAAAGAGAAACAAAGTCGGCCTTGCGAAAGTTTAATTCGGGACTTTGGAGGGGATCGTTTAGGTCTCGGATGGGATGCTCAACTCGATCATGACCACGCGGGAAAGATAGGGTGATTGTTAGAGCGGGGTGTGGGTTGTCTATCCAAATAAGAGGTTCAACTTCCTCATCAACAGCAATAGCCTCATCATTGAAACTGCTCAACACTAAATCAAGCATGCCACCGTATGAATTACTTATTGTATTATGCTGTTTAATGTCACAAAATTCCATTAATAAATTAAAATTAGAAATAACATTATTACTAGCTGAAGTCAAATTAAAATCTCCTAATATAAAAAAATCTAATGACGAGTATTGGGTCATAGCATTCTCAATACAATTAAATACTTTTAAGTACTGGTCGTCACTTGTCTTCGGTGGTAAATATACCACACAACACATAAATTTTAAATTGTTTTTCGTCACAATACCAAATATAAGTTCTTTATCCTCGGTGAGGCCGTCAATATCCATTACCCTATGTACAGTGTAGGTATTACGAACTGCTAATAAAACACCGCCATAGCCTTGGTCGTTGACTCGGTCCTTGCGGATCACGATATATTCCGGAGGGAACAACTCTCCATCGTAGACAGAGCTATTTAGAAAGGTTTCGTTTAGCGCAATAATGTCTATTGGATTAGATAGCATCAAATTTCTTTTGAAAAGAGATGACTTTTTTGTAGATCTTATGCCTCGTACATTTTGGAAGTACACACTTATTTGTTTTCGTTGTTTTGCCTTTTTGTACGAAAAATCTGGCGCCAAGGTTTGATGCATATATTTGCGGCCCAGTTTGTTGGTAACAGAACTTCGTCTACAAGCCTAGCAGGTACTCCAAGTTTAAAAGAGGCATAATTACCCCTTGCCTTTAAAGTGTCAACCGAATATTCGTCGGTATCAGAAATTTTTTTGAGGTGGTCAAAAACTTGTTTGCTCGACGTACCAACTTTGACATAGTACAGATGGAGGAACTTGACTCTTTCCGATGCCTGAAGAGAAGTCTGGTCTGGGTCTGCCGTCCCTCGTAGGATCTCAGTCTGTCTTCGCATCGAACGATTGGACTTACGATGTACCTGCTTCCATTCCCCTCCTTCGTCAGATCCTACAGAATCCTGACTTAACAGTTCGACCACTGGGTGTTTAGTATTGGTATTCGTGTCGACTGTGTCTTTTGGAGTTTCCATACCAGAACTATTATCTTCCAAATTTTCGTTGGAGGAAGCTTCTGCCTGATTAGACTTATTTAATAGTTTGTTTTGATGAGAACTCTTCACAATTTTTTTAGATTTGTGGTTCTTTTTGGATTCTTTATTGTCAATTCTGTCCTCAATATTAATCAATCTCTCTTCAATTTTTCTGATTCCACATTCAGATTCTTTCTTACTGTCTATATAGCCAGCACCATTAATTTTTTCTTCAACCATAGTTAGTCTTTGGCATATTTCTTCCATTTTGCTACATAATGACGTCTCGAAGCTTTTTAGTCTCGTGATAAGGATACTACGATTCAACGACGAATTCAAAAGATATGGCATTTTATGTCCTCATCTCCATACATTTATGCACTAAAGCGAAAGCTATAGGGTACTTCCCGTTGACCTAAAATTATGAAAAAGTCTAAAATAAATAAATATAAAATAAGTCTAAAATAAGTCTAAAATAAGTCTAAAATAAGTCTAAAATACGTCTAAAATAAGTCTAAAAGTCTAAAATAAGTCTAAAATAATTAAATATTACGAATTTTCTCACAAGTAATATTAACTAATTGTGGTGAGCTCCCGTTTCGTTGAGCTCTGGCAACCCCGTGCTAGACAAGTGTCAAAAATTTTACTCGCGTATTTTAATTGAAATTAATAAGATTTTATTGTTTTCATGCTAGAATTCTATTGTATTATTATATTGTTTAAATTCACGTATATGTGTGTGCTGTGAAAAAAGGCCTGTGACCTATTTTCATCGACTGGAGTGTTGCTGACAACTACCAACGGAGGAATTTCAAATCTCCAACAGACTTATCCCGGGGAGTATTGTTTTTATGACAACTTTACGCCTAAATATACGCTATCTTCACATATTTATGACAGTATTTTTTGACTCTAGATCGTAGAAAACATTGTGTTAATCCACAAGATCTCACTTTTGTGAGAAACGTCCTTCCACATAACATCGGCGCCTTGTTTACTTCTCTCTTTACTTGACGAATTGTGGAAGTAAATGTGATGATTAAACGTAGCCGGACACCTCAGATAAACACTTTACACTGCACTTAAATACAGACAACCGTTTTAGTGCTTATATTTTACTCGAATACCTACGAGTTGAGTTGATACATTAGATACTTTATATGCACTAGGACAGGTCTTTATATGATACACAAGTATTATCAAATTTAAATTTACAGTTATACCATAACTTATGCTTAATAGTTTAGTTGACGGTTGTATAGGCCCTCTATTAAATATACATTATCTGTTTGTTCGGTTAGGTTATTTAATTTTAATTAATCCTATTTTATTTTTTTGTCTTTTACTGTGTTAGTTTATCTACAGTTCCTCCTGTATTCATTTCAGTTCACCATGCCTCGTGTAACCAAAACACAGCAGCTTCAGAATAACCTGAGAGAAGCAGAGGAACTCAACGACCGCCTCCTTGCAGGCAGAGACGTGAATGAGTTTGAAATTAGACAACTGAAGGTCAAACTCCAAACACAAATAAATAAATTTGAGGCACTGCAAGACAGTTTTAAGGAAGCCCAAACTGAAGTTAATCAACTACAAAATCATGTTGAGTCATTAAAGTCCCTGCAGGATCTGCATCAATCAACGCTCGATAGAAACAGTTTATTGCAAGTTCAACTGCAAGAAGCACATGCACAACTGGCGGAATTATACAAGGAGAAAGAAGATCAAGAAAACAAGCATGCTGTTTCCATACACCACGAATTATCAACTGTCTTGGACCACAGGGAGGAACTTGAGGAATTGGAGGAAGTAATAAGAAACAAGGATGTTGAATTAGCGAAGGCACAACGATACCTTGATGTGCTTCAATGTAAACTGACCGAGATCACAAAGGCTTATGATAAAAGTCAAACTTCCCTTGACATGTTGAGATTAGAGTATAAAGAAAGTGAACAGCGCATGCGTGAAATGTCGACGGCTACAGCAGAGTTGAAGCAGCTTTATACCACCCAGCAGCATCTTACAGGCACCCTCACCAATGACGAAGAAGTCGCTTGTGCCCTGGAACTGCCAAAGGCATCATGTACCAACGTGTCTACTGACCGGTTGCCTTCAACCTGCGGTTCAACGTCAAGGTTTGCTAACTGGCGATTTTCAGCTCGCCTTACGAGGAAAGAACGTCGCAAAAAGCGACACGTGCTCAATCGACGTCAGCGGCGCGGAGCCCAGCATGAGCAGACTGCTCTGAGTGACGTCATCGTGGTAGCTCCTCGGAGGCACATCGTTGAGAGCGTGGTGACCGCTAGTGAAGGCATCAACGCGGCGCCAGTGCTGCCAACACAAGATGCCGCCGCGCGTGAGCAGACTGCTGTGAGTGACGACATCGTGGTGGCACCACGGCAGCACATCGTTGAGAGCGTGGTGACCGCTAGTGAAGACATCTCCGCGGCGCCAGTGCTGCCAATACATGATGCCGCCGCCGGTGGCGCCACGGTAGAACCACAGTCACCCGTCGATAACAATGAAGAGACCACAGATGGCGGGGACTTTTCGTCGACTTGCAAGAAAAATAAGACCATAGTATTTTCAGATAGGCTAGGAGTAGGTCTAGGGTCTATTTTAAATTACTGCCATAATCAGCAAGTAACTAATATTTGCTGTCCGGATATTTCTTTTGATGAACTTGTAAAAAAGATTGCTGCAGGCAAATTTGACAAGAATACCACTGTTGTGATTGTGGTCGGCAATCATTCTAAAATCAGTAGATTAACATTAACCAATTTTGTGACAATGTTAAATAATATACAAAATAAAACAAAATGTAAGTTTATTCTGTGCAACTTTCCATATTGCTCAAATGTCACTCAGCAACACAACAAATGTATACACAGAATGAATTTATATTTACAGAATTTGACATCTCGTCATAGTGACATTTTATATCTTGACATAAATAATTTTATTCATTATTTTACTTTAACGCAGGAGACTATGTATCTGCCCCTTAAGTTTAAGAAAGACCTCGCTACATTGATAGCATATAATATACATAATTCTGTTATAGGAAGTAATGTACAAAATATTTCTGTAGTTAGTAACATTACTAACTCAAATTCTTTAAACTAGTTGATACGACAAAAGAAGGTTTTTCTGATCGAATTTTTACTGAGGTAAATAAAAAAAAATCTTCTGGCAAAAAACTTCCTATAGCAAAGACAAAGGAAAAATCTAATATTTTGAAAATTTTACATCAAAATATTCAGGGTTTTTCCAGCACAATTTTAGAAGTTGAAATGTTCTTAGAAAAAACTAAATTTGACATTTTATGTCTCACTGAACACTGGCAAAAAGATCACCAAATGTTAATTAATTATGATAATTATTGTATAGCCAGTTCTTTCAATCGAAAGTCTGCTTTACACGGTGGGTCACTGATTTTAGTTCGTAACAGTTTTAAAATTAAGAACCGTACAGATATTGTTGGACTTTCGGTTGAAAGATGTATTGAAATATCTTGTGTTGAGCTGGACAAGCATGTTGTAGTATGTGTATACCGACCTCCCGCTTGTCAAAATTTTTCTTTGTTTGAGTTAGTAATGGAAGATGTTTTAAAAATAGTGACCAAAGTAAATAAGTTTGCGGTAGTGTGTGGCGACTTTAATGTAAATATTTTAGAAAATACTTCCTATAGTACCAAACTTTTAAGTCTTTTTAAAAGTTATAATTTAGAGCATGTATTTTTTGAACCTACTAGGGTGACGTCATCCTCGGCTACCTGTATTGATAACGTATTTTGTAACTGCGATTATTTTGATAAAAGTATCATAAACTCGCTTCAGTCGGACCACTAGGGTCAAAGTGTTACTTTTAATTATTCTCGAGTAACCCAGAAGATAGATATAGAAACCAGGAGTCTAACGAACGACAGGTTAGAAAAGTACAAAAACACGTTACTAGAAAAACTGCCCTGTCACAATTATAATCCTAACAACCCTAATAACTCATATGAAGATTTATTCACATTGATTAATACTGAATTCAGTAAAATTTTCACTATTAGGAAAAAGCAAATCATTGTAAAATTCAAGTTCAGTGACTGGGCTACCGCTGGTATTCGCAAAAGTAGAGACAGACTTTTTGAATTATATGAGATAAGAAATTATTCAAATGACGACAGTTTCATTGAATATGTAAAAAATTATTCAAAATTGTTTAAATTAGTTTGTTTAAAAGCAAAATCATTTTTCCTACGGAAAAAAATACAGTCTGCTGATAACAAAATTAAGGCTGTATGGAATGTTATAAACAGTGAAACTGGTAAAGTGAAACCGCGTGACAATCAAATCACACTTCATACAAATCGCGGAACCATTAGTTCAAACGTAGAAGTGGCTCAAGAATTCGAAACCTTTTTTACTAATATTCCTTTGAAAACAACAGAGTCACTCAATTCATCATCTTCACTTGCTAGCGGTTTACTTCAAAAGAATGTGGACGCCTGCGAAACTGAATTTGGGTTCAATCATGTCACCCCTAACGAAATTGTTAAAGCCTTTAAAAGTATTAAAATGAAAACTACTGAGGACCTATGGGGAATGTCAGTAAAAGTCTGCAGTGCGATCATTGATACTATATCTCCATATTTAGCTGTTATATTCAATGATTGTGTCGATCATGGTACTTTTCCTGACTTAATGAAAAAAAGTAAAGTAGTTCCATTATTCAAAGCTGGTGACAAAAAGGATCCCAGTAATTTTAGACCAATATCAGTCTTACCTGTACTTAGTAAAATTTTTGAGAAGGTCATACTCAATCAAATGCTTTCGCACTTTAATAGAAATAACTTACTACATGACCATCAATTTGGTTTTACGAAAGGGCGCAGTACAACGGATGCCGGAACTGCACTTTTAAAATACATTTTTGGCGCGTGGGAAAAATCTGAAGATGCTATTGGTATCTTCTGTGATCTATCCAAAGCATTTGATTGTGTAGATCATAGCACATTGTTGTTAAAACTTGAACATTACGGTGTTAAGAATAATTCACTTAAACTACTTAAGTCATATTTGGAAAACAGGATTCAAAAGGTACAAGTAAACAAAACGAAATCACTGGGATCTGTTGTCAAAATTGGCGTACCTCAAGGGTCCATATTGGGGCCATTTTTATTCCTTATTTATATTAATGACCTCCCTACTGTAGTGAAGAATCTGTCAAAGATTGTGTTATTTGCTGATGATACTTCATTAATATTCAATGTAAGTAGAAAATCACAAAATTATAACGAAGTCAATGATGCACTTGGACAGATTCATGCATGGTTTACTGTTAACAATTTAGTCCTAAACGCCAAAAAAACTAAATGTATTAAATTTGCACTACCAAATGTAAGGTCTACTTCACAAAACATAGTATTGAATAATGAACCATTACATTTTGTAAATAGTACAGTTTTCTTAGGGTTAATACTAGACTCTAAACTTCAATGGGGCCCTCATATAACGGCTCTTTCTGGTCGATTGAGCTCGGCTGCATATGCTGTCAGAAAAATCAGACAACTTACTGATGTAGCTACCGCAAGGCTGGTTTACTTTAGCTACTTCCATAGCATTATGTCTTATGGCTTACTGCTTTGGGGCCGAGCAGCTGATATACATTCAATATTCGTTTTACAAAAGAGAGCTATAAGAGCAATTTATTGCCTGAAGACTCGTGATTCCCTGAGAGAACTGTTCAAGGAAATCAACATAATGACAGTGCCATGCCAGTATATCTATGAAAATATTATGTATGCTAGAAAGAACATTCATCAATTACCTAAAATTTGTGACAGGCATAATTTTAATACTAGAAATAAGCACAAAATTGATCAACCATATACTAGATTAACTAAAGTCAATACATCTTTCGTTGGTCTGTGTGTACGATACTACAACAAAATACCTGACAATATAGTGCAATTACCTGAGAGAAAGTTTAAAGAATGTGTAAAGCAAACGTTATATAAAAAAGCTTACTATAGATTAGATGACTATATGAATGACAAAGAGGTATGGTGCTCTGATATTCCAGCGAAACACAAGAAACACATTGTAAAAAGCCGACTCTTAAAGTAGGCCGTGCTGCAGTGGTTTCTTGCCGTTTCTTTTACGCTGCCACAGCACGATCCGAAACGGCGTAGACTCGCTCTATTTGAATTGTATTCTGCATGACATTCAATAAGTATTCTGTAAAGAATCTACATTGAATAAAATAATCTGAATCTGAATCTGAATCTTTCAAGAACATTCATATAAGAGAGGGGTCAAGTTGGATGGAGGCGGAGGCGATTTTTGTTTTAGTTCTATTTTAAAAACGGGGAGTACAAACTTGATAATTGGTATGTTTATAGTGCATAAGCTATAAAATAACAGCAATTAATAAAATTTGGTCAAGCGCGTGTCGGACTCAAATCATCTAGCGCATTAACTTACTGAAATTTCAACTAATACAATTATGATGATGTGGTGGCACGGAACCCTCGGTGTGCGAGTCCGACTCGCACTTGGCCGGTTTTTTTTACCAGCTAAAGTACCTACATCCTAGACAATAGTTTTTCTTACTTCTGCAAATTGGCTTTGTTTTGAAATGTAACATAAAGGAGTCTAGTCTAGTCTAGTCTTAGAGCAACGCGTCAAACCGCGCAAGCCCGCTTTGCCCGCGAAAATCGTGTTACTCTATGAGTCAAGTACTCTAAGTTCGGAAATCTAAGAGGTAGCATATTAAGAGCCGTAGTCGGGTTGTTTAATTTTTTATTTATGACTTTTAAAGTATAGTGTCCTTGTTATATTCACTGTCTTGAATACAAAGTAATTTTTGCAACGAATTGAATAAACTTAAATTACTAGGTCAACTCTCGTATTAAGCAACATTAATTTATTGAATTAACCAGCTGTATCAACTCGGTTTCAGGGTATAAATTGGGACCGAACAACGAGGAGTTCATCATTGAAGGCTTACATCAACGACCAACATCAACATGAAAATCGTCTTCGTTTTATGCGTAGCTATGGTAAGTGCATTTTTTATTACAAGACTAAACAATTTTTTAATTCGATGTTCCTTAATTAAACTGGTATTTTGATAACCACCCACTTGCTTTTTTCTGCCGTGAAGCAGCCGCGTTTGCACTGCTGTGTTTCGGTTTGAAGGGCAACGGAGCCAGCGCAATTACCGGCATATGAGACATATCATCTTAGTTCTCAAAGTGAGCAACGCGCTTAGCTGTCTTATTAGTGTCAAAATATGCCATTAATAAGACAGTTGGTGTTATGGGCGGTGGACGTGACCACTTACCATCAGGTGGCTCACCTTCTCGTTTGCTCACTTATAACATAAAAAAAACATGTATATGTTACCAGAAAATAGAAAGATTCATATGTTGATCAATTCGGTAAGCTAAATAAATAAAAATGATTTTTTTTATATTTTTAACTGAAAATTTAGACTATTTTAGGAAACTAATTTGTTTTTTTCCGCCTAAAATACTATTATTAATTTTATATTAATTTTTTAAGTTTTAAAGTTGATGACGTCATTTCACAGTAGACGATGAAACGATTGCCATACCAAAACGAAATCGCGGGTTGGTAGGAAAAATCTTTAGCCAAGTTATGCTTGGTTTTATATAGAAAACCTTTTTACAGCTAAATCGTCAAAATTAAATATCTTTCGGGTGCTTTTGGTTCTGTGATTTGTTTATGGTCAAGCAGGTTATGTACTTCTTCATTGGTCATCAACCTTTTTGGTAATATTTTTTTACACATTACTGGTATCCCCGTCTTTGACACATTTTTATGTCATGCTAAATATTGTTTAAAATCACGCATTTTTCTGCAAATACAATGAAATATTGTTGCGAAAATGGCTGCAAAATTAATAGCTATGCTATTTGCGGAATATTCTTCTATGGGTATGCATTATTCCTTTGATTTTTCTATGAAAAAGCCGAATTGTTTTACGTATGAAGTAGGGTGGCTATAATGTACGATGTTTGAACATACAGGAAAACAAAAGGTACAACCACATCAGTACTGTGGGATGTGAATCTGCGGAAACTGCCCATAAAACTGAACAACTTGTCCCAAAGAACATTATGATAGACTAGTCCCAACTAACATTATGGACGACACGCGGGGAGCCAATGAACAATTCGCACGCCTGCCCTGCGCTCCCTCGCGATATTTCGAGCCACATTTACGGTTAGCATCGGAGTTTAGTGCCGTGATTATTGAGAGGTATTATGTGAAGTTTTTTTTTTACATTGGGTTGGAATTTATTTAACAGAGTTTCATCTTTCGATATTGGTTTGCCTCTTACGGCCAGTTGCATTAAAGTTAAATTTCCTTTAATTTTTATGCTGTCACTTTTTTTATCATCGAAACAGAAAGTGACAGCAATAGTGTACCGAATGGCACATTGCGATCGAAGCAGGAGGACAGGAGCAATAAATAAAAACGCCTTCGTCCACGGAATACAAAACTTTGTCGTGTAGTAGTAGTGAAGCAAACCACCTCGCTGAGAAAGATGTATTTTTGCTCATATTCAAGTGGTTGGTAGTTAATTTTATAAGGTATTGTTTTGGAATTTGGGAGAAATTTTGTTTTGTTTTATTCATTGATAGACCGACCTATTTTCTCGATTCATCCATAACTTCATTTAAAAAGTAGGGGGCTCGCGACTAGGCCGAAATGCAGTTGGTTAATGTTGAGTTTTTACAAGAATACCAACAAAGACCTTTATCGGCCTGTTGCTCACGGACGTAAAGAAGGGACGCACGTATAGATAGATGGACAGAAAGACAGCTGATGTACGAGTGGTGTTCAATAAGTAGTGAGAATGAACAACATATTGGTTTTAAGTATTTTGATGTTTGTAAGTATTGATAGTTTATTTCAGACATTTCAGTAAACCTACCAAAGACTTGGGCCATAATATTAAGAAACGTATAAATGAGGTAAAGTTTAAGAGCCAGTCCATATTTTTGAACCTATTCCTATTCCGTGTGAGTAAAAAAAATGTAAAGTCGGAACTAAATCTATGAATAAAGAAATAAAACCTTTTATTTATTCGATAATTTTGTTACATGTCGTACCTTTAATAAAATTTGTTTATCAATAAACAATAAGTCATAAAATACAAGTCAAATATTATTCATTGCTTTGCTTCTGATGATGACGCATCGTACTCGGACTTTTCTGGAAAGCAAGAAAGGAAGAAGAAAAAATTAAAAAAGGTTTATTTTGGAAACAAACAAAAAGAATGCTGCTGCTGAAAAAACTCCGATCCAATTGTTGAATATCACCGAGTGATAAAATATAATTTTTGAGACATCAAAAATGAATGTACCCTGATAATCTGTTAAAATATGAACCATAATACATGAAAAGTAATAATCCATCCCTACTTTATATTTAACGAATGTCAATCCCATCAAACCGCACTTTTGTAAAGAAAAAAATTTAATTTTGAATATTTCGGGTGATGTACTTTGTACTCATGACATGCTTGAATAATATTCATGACATGCAAATAATATTATGCTTGAATAATACTCTCATGTTATGCATAACATCAAATGAAACGTCCACTACAGGACAAACTCCCTTCAGAACTACTTGGAAGGGGATTTACCATAGCTACCATGCTTGTAAGCGTTGTGGCTGGCGATCGCTGTTGTTGGTGACCGCAGTACGTAAGATGAGACTATACATACAGGAGGACGCTGCTGCCCATCCTTCAGTTAATAAGCCCTTAGACACCTCTTACGACACCCACGGGTACAGATGGGTTGGTACTATTCTTTGCCGGCACCACACTGACTTGACTTGATTTACCTCTATGATTCTACGATTGAGCCACGAGCCAAACCAAAGATGAATCCTCAGCGTTGCAAGGGTTTCAATGCACGAGACGCAAAATACTTTTTTATTGCCGAGCGAAACACAACTTTTCAGGTAGAGACGAAAAATTCTTGCCAAATAAAATATTGAAAATGAAGCTGAGAGGGCTTCAATAATAATACAACCCCAAGCCTAAAATAATTTGGTCACCCTACTTTGTGACAGAGATGCATTACCGACTGTTGGCGTTTAACAGAAAGAGCACAGAGAATAAAAGTTTTCTTATCTAATGATTTTTTTTACTTGTGGAATGACGTCACTCAGTGGTCAAATGAATGTTACAACTGCCGCAGCATTTTTGAATATATTACCGCAGTCAAATTACTTTTCTATTCGAAAATAACAAAATATGGTATGATATAAAAATATCTCGAAATGGTTTTTGTATTTCAGTGTGTTATATCATATTTAGCTTGGCCAATTTCCGCGTCAATAAAAAAAAACTCGTAGGAATTTCGTGATCCATTGGTCCGTTAGTCAAGGCAAACCAAACGGTATCGACCGAATACTAAACCCAAATTAGGTACAGTTTATTATTTTTCTGAAGATTATCAACTTAAAACTGTTCAACTTAAGATTTCGTGTTATCTTACGGTGACAAAGACTGTCTGAAGATTCCGTTTATATTTTTGTATGTCAATGTCACCAAATCAGTATTACTGTCAATACCATTAATTTGTTTTAAGTCACTATATCAGACAAGACAATGAATTATTTATTTTGTCACTTTACCAGCTCGGCAAGATTTGCTTTATCGTTTAAATTCTGCGTAAGAAAGAACCTGTCCACTGTAGCATGGCAAACCACAAAATATACAGGGTGTTTAGCGCATCGTGTGTCAAAATGAATTAATCCGTTAGAAGAGATTAGTTGCTATTTTGTTAGCTCCTGTAACCCCTTCTTTACACAATCATTAATTTAAAATTTTACTTTTTAACGATAAATAGAAATTACCATATGTTAAAAAAGTATTAGGTCTGGCCTCAGTATTGATTTAATTTTGTTGCACACAGTAGTTTTAACAAATTCAAAATTACTTGGCGTTCTCATCTGGTTCTTTTTAGGGTTCCGTATCTCAACAGAAAAAAACGGAACCCTTATAAAATCACTTTGATGTCCGTCAATCTGTCAAGACCTTTTTTCTCAAGAACGCGTTAAGATATCAAGCTAAAATTCATATCAAATATTCAAGTCTATACTGTCCCTTAAAGCTGTCAAAAAAATAACTTCTAAGCCAACGCAATCAACAGATAAAGCCGTTTAAACCGCATATTTTCGAGTTTTTCGACACTCGCAAGGAAATCAAAACCTACAGGGTACTTCCCGTGAACTCAGAGTTTTGAAATTGGGTACGACGTTGCTTCGTACCAAATTTTAAGATTATCCTTTTTTTATAGTACAGTTAAAAGAAAAATTGCAAAAAGCATAAATTTTTAGTTACATCATACGATAAAATTTTTAATAATTTTAAACTTACTACCAATTTCCTCATGAACGCGTAGAGGTATTAAATTAAAATTCATATCAAATACTCAAATCTATAAAATCTTTAAGCTGTAAAAAAAACCTAAAGGATACTCCCAGTCACCTTGAATCTTGAAATTTGGCATGAAGCAACGTTTTAAAGCACACATAAAGGTAAAATTCCGAAAACCAAAAATTTTTAGTTACATCCCATAATTGTAGTATAGGGAACCAAACGCAATTGGAGTTACAATATCTAAACGCAAAGTACAGATTCTTTTAAATCACATGATTAACATTATTATCCATGACAGCTAACCTCAAATTGCGTGTGGTGTGGCAGTACAGACGGTGTGGAATGCTTTGTGCATTCTTGGTACAGGGGCAAGGGGATTGGTCTTTTGTTCGATCTGTAACGTGTCATCGTGTGCTTGTAAAGAAGAAGTAATAAAACCACTCCAAGTGCTTCATCAAGTCTTTTAATTAAACAATACCATCTTTAAGGAACAATACATGGCGCAGCCGCTTATCGAACCAGAAATATTGAAAAAGTAACGAGAAATTAATGAACGAACAAGACGAAGAGAAACTTCAAGAAATGGGATCAGCAGTTGAATACAAGATGCCATCACCTCTACACCTTGATTCTCCTGGTGATTTGCTGCAAAAGTGGAAGCAATTCAAACAGCAATTAAGAATTTTCATAGCAGCGTCAGGCTTAGAAAAAGTATCAGAAGCAAGAAAATCAGCCATTCTACTGAATTGCATTGGTCAGGAAGGTCAGGATATCTACTTTAATATTCTAAAGAAGGATGAAGACAACATAAAATATGAAGAATTAATCAAGAAGTTTGATGAATACTTTGAACCAAAACAGAATGAGCTTGTTAACACCTTCACTTTCAACAATAGAAATCAGGAAGACGGGGAGACTTTTGACAGTTTTTATTCAGAGATAAGAAAACTGGTAAAGTATTGTAACTTTAAAGACTTAGAAGATAGGATGCTGAGAGACAGAATAGTGATGGGTGTTCGTGATGCCAATGTACAACGCAAACTTCTAGAAAGCAGTGAACTAACACTAGAGAAAGCAGTGGCAGTGTGCAGAGCAGCAGAGTTGTCGAAGGAGCATGTAAGGGTTCTTCAGAAAAATGTTGAAGCGCTGCAAATGGATGAAATAAAAAAACATCAGACTACGAGGTGGTCACAGAATGAAGCTAAGTATAAAAATAAGTACAATAGGGTAAATAAAAACAGCTATCATAGTAGATTTTATCGTTGCAGAAAATGTAATAGGGAACATGGCCCAGCACAGTGCCCTGCTTATGGGCAAAAATGTACATTGTGTAACAAAATGAATCATTTTGCAGTAGGTTGCAAAAATAAATCTGTGCATTCTGTTGAAGAATCAAATGTTAATGATAATTGTGAAAATCAAGATTTGTGACTAGTAAAAGTATGCCACTCAATTGGTTATAGAAAACACAGCAGTCACAATGAATGGTTAATAACATTAAAAACTGAAAACAAACCGATAACTTACAAGTGTGATACAGGGGCACAGGTTAATGTTATTTCATTACAAGATTTGAAGGAAATTGTCGGTGATGAGAGTCCTGAATGGTCTGAGACAAAAATTTTACTAGAAGCATTTGGAGGTTATAAAATAAAACCAGTTGGAAAAATTTGTTTGAAAATACATGTGAATGAAACAAAAAATATTAAAACAGAATTTATAATTATTAAAGAAAAAGTACGTCCAATTTTAGGACTTATGTCTTTAATAGAACTAAAACTATTAAATTGTAATATTAACAGCCAAGACAAGAATAATATTAATATTAACAGCATAAACATAGACAACAAAGACTTAATAATTAATAAATATTCCGAATTATTTCAGGGTATCGGACAATTTAACACACCTTTGGAGCTGCACACTCAGCCAGACACGTTACCAGTTGTAAAGCCACCTCGACGAGTTCCTCATGCACTGATGGATCGTCTTGCAAACAAACTAAGAAGTCTGGAGGAACAACAGATTATTGAGAAAGTCGAACATCCAAGGTCGTTTGTAAGTAATCTTGTAATAATAGAAAAAAGTGATGGAAACCTCAGGATATGTCTAGATCCACAAGATCTAAATAAGGTTTTAATAAGAGAATATCATCTAATTCCAACATTAGAGGAAATCGTAACAAAAATGAGCAATAAATCAGTTTTCTCAGTACTAGATCTATCAGATGGTTTCTATAACATAAAATTGACAGACAAATCAACAGATCTATGCACATTTAGTACACCATTTGGGTGTTACAAGTTTCGTCGATTGCCGTTTGGTCTCTCAGTAGCACCAGAGATCTTTCAAAAATATAATGAAAAAACATTTGGTGATATACCGGGCGTTGTAATTTACTGTGACGATCTGATGATTTGTGCTGATAATGAAGAAGAACATGACAGAATATTAAAGTGTGTTCTTGAAAGAGCAAAGGAAAATAATGTAAGATTCAATAAAAAAAAGTTTCAGTATAAACTGAAAGAAGTCAAATACTTTGGACATATTTTCTCAAAAGAAGGAATGAAAATAGATCCAGATAGAGTAAAAGCAATATTAAATATTAAAAGTCCGATAAATAAAAAAGAGTTACAAATATTCCTGGGAATGATAAACTATTTAAGAAATTTTATTTTCAAATTAGCTGATTGGACAGCGCCCCTAACAAAGTTATTAAAGAAAGACGTTTCTTGGCTTTGGACAGAAATGCATGAAAATGCTTTTTGTAATATAAAAAAATGTATTAGCACAGCACCGGTTCTAAAAAATTTCAATGCAAAATTACCAGTAACAATACAGTGCGATGCAAGTAAGGACGGTCTTGGATGCTGTTTAATGCAAAATGGGCAACCGGTGTGCTATGCATCTAGAAGTCTTACCAGCGCAGAAAGAAATTTTTCACAAATAGAAAAAGAGTTACTGAGTGTAGTTTGGGCAACTAAAAAATTTCATTACTATATTTATGGTAAAAAATGCACTATACTAAATGATCACAAACCACTAGAAAGTTTACTAAAAAAGGGAGTACATGAAATACCTTCTGCGAGATTACAAAGATTAAAATTAAAATTATTAAAATATAATATAGATTTTAAATATTTAAAAGGAAGGTTGATGCACATCGCAGATTTGTTGTCACGCTCATATCTGAATGAAGTAGATGAAGATCAATCTTATATGTATGAAGTTATACATTGTATTGGCTTGGCAACATATATGCAATGTACAGACAAACAGAAAAAAGACATAATATTAGAAACTAATAAAGATGAGGACTTACAGAAACTATTGACTTTTACACAAAATGGGTGGCCTGATCAACAAAAAAATGTACCAGATAATTTAAAAGCCTTTTATAAATGTAGAGAAAATATCACAATTGATCAACAACTCATATTTATGAATGACAGACTCATAGTACCCAAGTCATTAAGAATAAAATTTTTAAATCTTTTGCATGAGGGACATATAGGTATAACAAAAATGAAACAAACTGCTCGTAATTTATATTATTGGCCACAAATAGATACACATATTGAAACTCTTGTACAAAAATGTTTTGTTTGTCAGACATACCAGTGTAACAATGTCAAAGAACCACTAGTGTCACATTCTGTACCGACTTTACCATTTTTTTTATTTTATTTTATTTTATTTTATTAAGAACACACAACAAAGTACAATCATTATATATAAAGAGAATGAAAACATTGTTTCGTGCCTGACTGCACTCCAAACGCGTGTCCATAGCATATTTGCAGTACTAACAAGTGCTTTCTAACAAAAGTTCAAGGAATATTTTCACTTTTTATACAATATTACTTACAAAAAACCTTAAAGTAAATAAACACAAAACAATTCAGTGTGTGACAGTAGCGAAACAACAAAACAACAAACTACTAACGTATCGATTTGGATTGCGGGTAGTAATATATTTGAGTGAGAATTTGTGTTATGATTGTTAAGGAGAATACAACATTATGATTTTACGGAACTTAAAATACTTAGTTTCAAATATGTCAATGTCTTTGTTATCCACCACAGATTCGTTATAAAGACGACACATATTTACGAGAGGATTATAAAAAGAAGTGTTGTTTTTATACACCTGTAAAACAAAAAGTCTAGAATTGCGGACCCTATAGATAGTATTAAAACTAATTTGTGATATTAAATTCGGCGAATCTATTAAACCGTGTATGATCTTATACAAGTATAACAGTGAGTGACATTTCCGTCTAGTCTCCAAAGTACACATATTGAAATTATGTAATCTATCTTCGTAGTTGTGAAGTGTTCTTTTGGCGCCTATGCGGTAGGCCAGAACACGAAGACAGCGTTTTTGAACACGTTCGATATTATTTATATGTATTTTATAGTGGGGTGACCACACCACACTGCCATATTCAAGAACTGTTCTTACTAAGCTATTATATAGATGGATTGTACTATAAGGATTTTTGAAAGCTTTGGTGGTGCGAATAATGAACCCCATCATTTTGTTACTTTTATTTATTATGTAGGTGAAGTGCTCTCTAAAAGTGAGTTTACAATCAAAATAAACGCCTAAGTCCTTTATCACCGATACTCGACTTAGTGTTGCGTTATTGACAGTGTAGGTGTAGTGAAGTGGTCTAGTTTTGTTTGTAAAGGATATGACCTGGCATTTACTAATGTTAAGACTCATTTTATTTTCATGACACCAGCGGGAAACACGATCAAGATCTTCCTGCAGTTCTCGGCAGTCAGCCATGCTATCAGCCGATTTATAAATTTTGAGGTCGTCGGCGTATAGTAGAAATGGACATGTTAGTATTTTGGCAAGGTCATTGATGAATATTGTAAAAAACAATGGTCCCAAATGCGATCCCTGTGGGACCCCAGATGTGACCACTATTGGTGAAGAGACATAGCCCTTCACTGTTACTAGTTGACTACGATGTTCGAGATACGATTCCGTCCATCTAAGTAAACTGCCATGGACCCCATATGCACCGAGCTTCGCAACAAGTAAGTTGTGGTCAACTTTATCGAATGCCTTGCTGAAGTCGGTGTATATGGCGTCTACCTGACCTCTTTTTGCAAAAGAATCACATAAATACGTTTTGTACTCAAGTAAGTTACTGATAGTAGATTTTCCACTAACAAACCCATGCTGACGCTCATCAATTAGCGATTTGCAGTGAGTGTAAATATAGTCATAAATTAACGATTCAAAAAGCTTAGCTATACACGATAAAATACTAATAGGTCGGTAATTCTCGCATCGTGATTTATCACCTGATTTGTAAATAGGGACAACATGGGCAGTCTTCCAGACTCCAGGGAACTTGCCAGAGCGTAGAGACTTGTTAAAGATAATCCTTAGTGGAGAAACTAACTCCTTACCACAAATTTTAATAAATAACGGCGGAATTCCGTCTGGACCAGGTCCTTTATTAGAGTCTAAATTCTTTACTTTTGTCAATATCTCTGCATGAGTCAATACAATGTTTGAGATGCAGGATGAAGAAACCGTATTAAGAGTAGTGGCTGCGGACGTTGTAGGTTTATCGTAAACTGAACCAAAGTAACTTGAAAAGAGCTCACTTACCCCACGGCCGTCAAAGGAGCTTATGTTCTTATAGAAAATTGTTTTCGGAATAGAAGAGCATGACTTTTTATTGTTTACATAGGTGAAGAACACTTTAATATTCGACTTAAGAGTACTCTCTATTGAGCATATAAACTTCCTATAGCAGACCTGCTCTAATCTCTTTGCCCTGTCACGCAATAATGAGAACGTGTCATAGTCTCTTGGATTGTCATGAATTTTATAAAGCCTATGGTATTTATTTTTCTCACGGAGACATTTTTTTAGAGCCATACTATACCAACCTGGTTGTGTGTCTGAGGAACTTTTCGTTAAGGGAGTATGCTTTTTAATTAATATAAATAATTCGCTGTAAAATGTTTGGACACATTCGTCCACATCATCAGATGATAAAACTTTATTCCAATCAAAGTTGACAAGGTCAGATTTAAGAGCCTCATAGTTGCATTTCCGAAAGTTAAACTTCGTAGATTGCTTTGGTTTGAGTGTTTTATTTGGGAAAAACGTAGGTAAGTCAACCTCAAGTGCGGGATGATGTCCTTCTACTCGGCACATTGGGTCACCTTCCCTAACGTTAAGAAATCCAGAATTTATCATAATTAAGTCCAAATAGCGGTTGTTTATATTAGGTATGGTATTAAATTGAGTAAGGTTGCATATATACATCATTTCAAGAAGCTGAGAAGACCTAGTACTTAGGGGAATACTTGCTTTTGTCGTATTTTGATCCGTTATTTGTGTCCATGTTAGATCAGGACAGTTGAAATCGCCCAATACCAAGAATACATTGTCCGACTCCTTACAACCTAGGATAATATTTTGGCAATTCACAAAAAAGGACTTTAGATCACTCGCGGGCAAATCTGGTGGAAGATAACATAGACAAACATGAATAGTGTATTTATTAAAGGTGGGTAAGATACTAATCCAAATATCCTCGATGTCACTTTCCCATTCATTCTTACGTATTATGTTTAAATTTTGTTTTGCAGCGATAAGTAACCCTCCCCCCCCTTTTTTATAATATGAAAGTTTTGTTTGTTCTCTATCTCTACGAAATACATTGTAACGTTTATCAAAAAGTTCAGAGTCAAAAATACCTGAATTTAGGTTTGTTTCGGTAAGACAAATTAAATCAAAACTACAAGCTAACATATTCAAATAAAATTCAGAGATCTTATTGCGCATGCGGTTGACATTTTGGTAGTATAAAGTAGCCATTACTAAAAAAAGTTCTATTAGGTACACAAAAATAACGTTTAGACATTATAATAATATCACACTAAACTACTACTCTAGTTTTTTGAGGCAGGCGAGACTCTTGATGTGAATAGCCGGTGAGTTATCAGATTTTCTTAGATAGACGCGGTCATTTACAACCCAAACGTATTGATATCCCTTTTCATTTTTGAACTTCCTAGCTGCCGAATGTATTTCCTTGCATTCTGGTGAGTTTTGTTCGGTGATGTATATTTTAGATTTTTCACCCGATATATCAATATGAGTAGAGTTCAAATGATCACTTTTGTTAATTTTATTGTAGCGCTTGTAACTGGATATAATGCAGTCTCGATCACGTGACGTTGACATGGTAACCAATATATTACGCGGCCTTTCAGATTGAGGATTGAGCTTAGCCACTCTTCTAATAGAACACTGTCCCTTCCCCGGGTAAGGAACTTGGATCTTGGTACAAATTTTTTCAAAGATTACCTCAAGATTTTCATTTTTTTTTTCAGGGACGGCCTGAATTTCAACATTCTGACTTCTGGATATTTTTTCAAGGGTTTTAGTTCGCTGGTTGATTTTTGCGAAATCACTTTGCAGCCTTATGTTGTCGTTTGATAATTCGACAATTTTTTTGTCCGCAGCTTCGAGCTTCGCCTTAAGATCGTTTTGCTCCTGTTGAAGGAAATCAGTAGTGTCTGTGAATTCCGATTTCAGCTTTTCAATCGTAACGTTAAATTCCGAGATTGCAGTCCTAAATTCACTTTTAAAAGACTCCTTAATATCAGAGGTAATCGTGGTTTTGATAACATTAAATTTTTGATCGAGAATCTGATTAACTTTCGTATCCATTACTGCGTTCAATTTCGAATCTAGAAGTCTTTCAAATTCCGATAAGTAAATGGATGGCTGATCGGGCGTTGTGGTAGTATTAAACGACGTAGTAGCTGATAATGTGGAATCATTATGTGACGTGTCCATGCCATCGTTGTTTCCATAGTGTCGGCGAACAGGCGTATTGTCTCTATTTTTACGGCGGGTTAGATTAATGCACTCTGGACAGCGCCAATTCAATAGTTCCGATTGATTGCTAGGCCTCGAGTTACTTAAACATTTCAAATGATAATGACCGCTGCATAGGGAACATTTGATAACTTCATCGTCGGTTTTCGTATTACAAGCGTGGCAGAGCATTTTATGACCACTTACTTGAGCGTTTGTTCACTTGATATCACGCAATCTATAACGTATAATGCGATGAAACCACTTGGATTAGCGGTTAATGACCGAAGAACCTGTTGACCTTGACTAGCTGACGACGTTTGTTCTTTGTTAGAGAAAGTAGATTATTTTTTGCAATTTTGCTGTGTTTGCACGGTTTAAAACACTGTTTTTTTACAGATATTTCTAAATGATACTTTTATTTCACTAATGATATAAGTTTAAGGTGATAAAACGCACTTTAACTGTGAAAATAAACCCGAGAAAACGGAGCGTTGTATAAACGATGCGCACTTGTTGACGTCCGAGAACATTTAAAATAGGAATTTATTACAATTCCTATTTTTGAAACATTTAAAATATTTCAAAAATAGGAATTGATATAATGGATTATAAAAAAAAAAGTTATTTAGTTTTGTACGATTACATGTCAAAATGGTTAGAAATTAAAAGTATCACGACTAAGTCAGCTCAAAGTATAATAAATGTATTAATAGAGGTTTTTACATGTTTTGGCATACCATCAGAGGTAGTGGCAGATCATGTTCCATTTGATTCCATTCAATGCAGACAATTTGCAGACGAATGGGGCTTTAAATTTAATTATTCAAGTCCGAGATACCCACAATCTAATGGTATGGCAGAACGGGGAGTGCAAATAGCAAAGAAAATGTTAACTAAATGTAATGAAGATAAAACTGATTACAGAATAGCTTTACTACAATATAGATCATATCCAGTTTCAGGAACCCATTTCAGCCCATCACAATTAATGATGGGTAGGAATTTAAAGACGAAATTACCATCTTCTTATAATTATTTACTCCCCAAACAAAATGTTAATGTACAAACGGAATTTGATAAAGTGAAAAATAGAAATAAAAGTAACTACAATAAAAATACAAGAGAAAAGCAAAATTTTAAGCTCAATCAAGATATATGGTTTAAAAAAGATCCCTTAAAAAATAAATGGTCACAGGGGACAGTTATTAATAACAACAACTATCGATCATATGATGTAATAGATTGTAATGGATGTATTTATACAAGAACTTCTTATCATATTCGACCTCAATAATCTGGTGTTATTTAACGGTTAGAGTGTGCAGTTCAAGGATTGTTGTATAACATAGTTATATATGCATAAGTTTTAATTAAGTAATACCTTTCTGGATATATGGGTAAAATTTTGTTTGTTGTAAGGGGAAAGAAAAGTGTAAGATTAGAATGTGTTTTCTTTTTGAAATGTACTATCAATAATTATTGTTAGTAACTTTTTTTTTATTATTTTTTTTATAAAAAGGGTATGATGTAGTATAGGGAACCAAACGCAATTGGAGTTACAATATCTAAACGCAAAGTACAGATTCTTTTAAATCACATGATTAACATTATTATCCATGACAGCTAACCTCAAATTGCGTGTGGTGTGGCAGTACAGACGGTGTGGAATGCTTTGTGCATTCTTGGTACAGGGGCAAGGGGATTGGTCTTTTGTTCGATCTGTAACGTGTCATCGTGTGCTTGTAAAGAAGAAGTAATAAAACCACTCCAAGTGCTTCATCAAGTCTTTTAATTAAACAATACCATCTTTAAGGAACAATACAATAATATTTTTTCAAAATAGTTATAAACGGTTTGTGCGGGACCCTCTTGTCGGTTTGCAGCTTTTACTTGTGTAACACTAATAGTGTAAAATATCCCGGGCGGAAGTATACCTGAACAACATTTGGAAATTGAAATAAAATTAATTTGATTCTGATCTAGAAATATTGTTTTTAAATGAAAGATAATTATGCTGCTTTTTTTGCACAACAACACTTGTTCAGTTAAATGAGTCGTACTTCCACCCGAGGCAATTTGTAGAGTAACAACCAAGACGCACCGCAGGTTATCACCCATACTTGGTTGATATTCCACACATCCGCACAAAGTACTTTGAAACATCTATCTAAATATATAAAAGAGCTTGTCCTGACTGACTGCCTGACTGATTTATCAACGCCGAGCCTTAACCGCTATAGATACAGAACTGAAATTATATGCACGTCAAAACTACCCACTAAAGTTCGAGCAGCACAAGACCCGTCGTCATGGAGATCTTTAGAGGGGGCCTATTTCCAGCAGTGGACATCTTTCCGCTGATACCTTTATGATAATGCAAGTTCAAAAAAAAATTTGCTTACAAACAATTTTTATGTTATTTTTAATTTAGTAATACAATTTTTTTTATTTACAGGCTCTTTTAGTTGCAGCTTTCGCTAATCCTCAAGGTAAGTTACGCAATGCTTATTATATTTATTTACATAATAAATAACTTAAATTAGTTTTCACCAGACAAATATGGGTCCATAATAATGAGACATCACATCAAAATTACGTTAAACATTAATTTATAAATCATCACCCAATCGAACAAAAAAATATTTAACTAATCAATAGACAGCCCAACAAAATAAACATAATAATATGTTCAACACATTTGCTCATAAAATGGCTCTTATTGCAACGTATAAAAGTCAATTAATAGAGTATAATTTGACGGAAAAAATAACATTGTTATACAAACTTGTTTTTTATGAAACTTAAGCCGAATACTTTTGACATAGCTGCAAAATGTGCTAGTAAACGTTGGAAAAAACGAAAAAATAAATTATCATATAGTGTATGCATGTTACGTTAATCGCAAACAATAAAAGATATCGAGATTTTCGACATTAAAAAAGTAGGGTATTATAAATACACCTAGTCGCACGCCAATAAGAATTAAGTTGGTATGCATCTCAGATCAACTAAATACTAAAGATGCAACGTTGTGAAGAGAAAAGTGAGGCAGACTTTTTAATTTTTAATTTGTTATCTTATTGTTTCCTGATTGTTTAATGACTTATAATTGTAAAATTACCTATGAATCAATAAATAAATAAATGAATGAACGTTACGTGATAACGTTATCACATACAACGAAAGACTTCTTCTTCTTCTTTCGTGTCGGCAAGAACACGGGCTAAATCTTACTTGCCCAGAAAGCGGCTACCGTGGTAGCCCTCTGGTTACCATCAAGTAAGTCCTCACGCGATCAGGTGGTCAGGCACGTGGGACAATTGGTGAGGTGTGCCATGGTTTGCAGGAGTTCTCCACATTCACAGTTAGCGTCTGCGCTACTTAGGAACCCCCACCGGCACAGGTTATCCTTGCTTCGGCCAACCTGAGTCCTCAGTCTATTTAGACTTCTCCAGGTTTGCAAAGGTTCCTTATAGCCAGGAGGCAGGTTTTCGTTGGGGGGGTACAGTAAATGTGGGTACTCGCTTGCCCAATGTCTGCATCTCACGTCGGAAGGATTTTGGTCGGCAAGCTGTGTGGATCGCAGGAAGCTTTTGCGGCTTCGCAACTGACCTGCGGCGGGAGAGAGCCCGTAGAGTGGATGTCTCGGGTCGCTTTCCTGTTTTTGTTTTTATAGCGAACAGGTCACTTCTCTACGGACTCTGGGAGGAGCTATTTCCGCAAGAGGGAACAGCATACCGACCGGAGTTGGCTTGAGATAACCAGTCATTATGCGGCAGGCGTCGTTTAGCTCCGCGTCCACCTCTCTAGTGTGAGCTGACCTAGGCCCACACTTGACACGCGTACTCTCCTGCTGAGAACTAACTTTTTGTTTTGTTTTTCTGCAGTGGGTCTTGTATAACGAAATTGTCATTATAGTACATTAAGATGCAAGTACGCCATTTTGCTCATTACACTCGACGCTCAGGAATTGCAGCCCGAGCCGCAGGCGAGGGCGTAATGGAGCCGAGAGTGTAATGACTATGCGCATCATCTAACGACGTTCAACAGATTTGCGAGTAAATACAATAATTTGCCAACCTTATAATATGTCCACCGCACGTCCACCGGAACATTTTGTAGGCTGCATATGTTTGTGTTTTTCCACAATGATATTACAATTATATAACCGAGTTTTCCATTAATTTTCTTATATTTCGTGTCTAGACGGTTCAGGAACTATATTAAGTATAGGATTTTATTTGTAAAAGTCGTCACTTTTAGAAATAATTTAATAATAAACACCCCAAGTGTTTCCTTACTTTTGCTTTTTAGTTATTTACAAGTTTGTTTACTACGATGTAAAAGATTATGGAAGAGCGGTGCCTCCTGACACAGGTATTATTTACTTACTGGGAGGCTCCAGCAACGCCTAATAACATGTACAACTTGTTATGAAATAAACAATTTTAAATTTTTGAAATGGCGCGCATTATAATAATTGCAATAATTGAAATTGAAATATTTCTTGTTTTTATTTGAGAGGCAAAGAAAAATGTGCCAAACATAATATTTCTTGAACCATAAAATAAATTATCAAAAATTGAGTAACTTGTTACTAAGATGACAAATGTATTGTTGACTAGTGTTGCACTAAGTTATCAACAGTGCTTTTTTACCGGCACGGCTAGTGGTGAGCGCATGGGTCCGGAGATGATGTGTGCTGTGAGCACGCTGGCACTTTACTCGTCGTTGAATGAAGATTGGAGGTGCCGTTTAAACACTCTTGGCAAAGAGGGCGCCACTAGTCACACAACTGGAAATGTTACACAAAGAGGATGCAAAGAGGAGGCTTCTATTCCATGAGACGTCGTCTCATGTTGAAAGTTTTTCAAAAATTATTTTAAAAGACGCACCAGTTAGCACCACAGTATCGCGGGCTTAGTGCATGGACGTAGAATACACTTATCTAAAAACAAAGATGAACAAAATAGAAGGCGACATCCTGTAACAAAGAAGATTACGTCAACAGGAATGTCCCAAAAATTCTGCAAATTTGTGGGACATTCCTGTTGATTTATCTAACGAAAACTTGAAATAAATAATTGACCGGCTGCCTCCAACAGTAATTTATTTATCCCTTATGCTGATGAGGCGAAGATTTCTCTTTATTGCCCGATTATTCCGTATTTTGTTTTGTCACGTAATTTTTGCTGCAGCCACAAAACGAAAATGAGTGACAGGTTTTTTTTAAAACCACTGCGGGAGCTGGTATCAACGAAACCGGTGAAATCAACCAAATCTCGAAGAAACCTCTTGATCAAACTGGAATGATTCCCACAAAGGTGCTTATCTAACCGTTTCAACGTATGTCTGCTTTTCTGATTTAGATCCCGTCTCTTCTTTATCTATGCACAGTCTATGACAGCTGTCAGATGTCCCACGTATACATTTATTGATCTGCATGAAACAGATAAGCACTGAAAGACCAGCCCGGTTTAAATCCATAAACAAGACCTGTCTAGCTTACCTAAAACGGACGAACGTTAATCTAAATTCTCTTGTAAAACTTATAGTTTGATTAAATGCTTATTTTCAAGAAAATTATCCTTTATTAGTTTAAAGCAGTGAATAACCGCATATCAACAAACCCTGACGCGAGCTGGAGGTACTCAATATCCCCTAAATTGCTATTTTGCCGCCCTGGAAGAGTTAATGCGCGAACCCAACTTACATTTGGGCAGCTATTTTATTTTGTTACCATTATTGTAGTTTTTTGGGTTAACTACCTACAAGGTGCAAACATAATTCAATTACAAAGCCGACATTGTCTGTCTGTCTGCGTGCCTGACATCTGAAGATTTTTTTTCTTTTTATGAACCACATCAATCATTTGATCCGTTATAAGGTATCCAATTTTAAATATAACAACTAACATGTTCTCACTTTTCTATTTCTGTTAATAAATTTGAGTATATTTTTCACTTCAGGACCAGTTATGCGGATTTAAAGACTTGTATGGATAGGTGGTCCCGAAGCTGTCTGTTCTATTTCAAATATTTTTTTAAATAAAAATCATTAGATGTAAGACCATGTGTTGAAGTTAAGCAATGAGCAGCATATTAAAGAACAACTAAAGGAAAAAATGATTTTTGTTTCTATTTTAGTAACTAAAACTCCATTTTCAAAAACAGGTTTGAGTGGCCAGCTCTTACACTTCGTTCTAAACGAGTTTAGTTGATGCACGAACCCAACTTGCATTTGGGCGGCTGTTTCAATATGTCACCATTATTGTAGTTTTTGGGGATAACTACCTACAAGGTGCAAACAGAATTCGATTACAAAGCCAACGTTGTCTGTCTGTCTGCGAGTCTGACTTCTGACGAGTTTTTTCTTTTTTTGAACTACATCAGTCATTTGTTCCGCTATAAGGTATCCCATTGAAAATCTAACTACCAACGTGTTCTTACTTTTCTTACTCTGTTACTTAATTTGATTTTTTTTTTACTTCAGGTACAGCACGTGGTAAGTATTTTTATATGGATTTAAAGACTTGTATGAACAGGTGGTCTTGATATGTAAGACCATGATGTGAAGTTTAACAATGAGCAGGGTCTCAAAGAGCAACTAAAGGAAGAATAGATTATTGATCTTATTTTTGTAACTAATAGTAATTGAGCTCAATTTTCAAAAACAGGTTTGAACTGTTCTTGCACTTAGTTCTATTCAAGTATAGTTCTGCCGTCCTACGTATGTCCAAACGGGACAGAGCAAAGACGAAACTTGTTGTTGTGCCAATTTATAAACCTAGCAAGTGTTCATTAGTTACTTGGTTATCAAATTGAAAATACAGATACAAGGTTTATAAATTGAAACTCGTCTTAAACTTTGTGTTGTTTTCAAAATTACAAAGTAGGACTTACTAGGAAATTTGCCCCTGTGGCACTAGCGAACTAAGAACTAACCTGACTTCATTTAGGTGCAATGCGTTTTGTAAGAGATGTAATGATTTTTTTGTAATTTTAGGTTTTGGCGAAAAAACCCCGATAGGAGGTAAGTGACGATGAGTATCTTTGTGTTGTTTTCAAAATCACAAAGTACGTCCTAGGAAATATTTACAAAACCGGACACATTGTTGTTAGGTAGAGTACGATACCTTGTAAGGCACTTACTAGGATTTTTGTTTGATAATTTGTGATATGTTTGCGATACAATTTAAAAATCAGTATCTGCTTGTAGAGCACTAAACTACTATTGAAGAAAAGTAATCAATTTATTAAACTAAGATGACAAATGGTATACTTATTAAAAGTTAATCCTGAAGTTATTCCAGATCCTGAGCTTGTAGATGGAGTTGCTTTAACATTAATTTCATTGCATATTGTTACACCCGGTATATGGTTACTGACGGCCTCTTGTAGATTCTTGTTCTCCTGGTATATACTTTCAATTTTGTTTAAATCACTTCTTTTGTTGCCTCGTTCACTTTAAAAGCAAACTAGCCAGGGGTACTGTCAGCCTCTTGTCGATTTATGTAGACCTGTTACTCTCCATTTTCTTTTAAATATAGGTAGGCAGTCGTCACCCAAGTAAAAAGTCCCCACTGTAGTATTTTTGTCTACTCCCGTTTCGAAATATTCCAAATTCGAAACCAATGACAGATTCGAAATTGAGGTCATTGTCCGCTATCATTTTCATTTCCTAAATGTTCCATACTACGAGCAGTACTGTTATGGAGTATAGATTTTCATTCCGCAACTGTTATACTTCATAATTTTCATTCTGCATAGGCTAAGGCAATACTACCACAGTACTACATACAGCCTAATCTAAAGTAATTTTGTAAAAATACTCAGTGCTGACTTTTTACTTGGGTGATGACTGCCTACTTATATATTTAAAAGAAAATGTAGAGTACCAGGAAAACATAAATCGACAAGAGGCTGACATGGTTGGCTCGCTTCTATACATATAATGTATGTAGGAAAAAAAAATTACGCGCCCAGTTGGAGTAGTAATCAAAACGTACTATGGGTGCCGGCTATGATACAATTTTGTAACTCACACACCCATTCACACTTTTCTTTCAAATAGTCGTTCACGGCATGTGACATGGACAACATCTCTGTCATAAAATATCAGAAATAAAATAAATAACACAAGATATTAATAATTGTGCGGTGAAATTGTGCCGAAACCATGCCGCAAGCAAAACTACAAAGCTTGCTGGTATCACATTTTTCTGGTGAGTAATGAACCGCTTGGTTTTTACAATTTTCATGGTCAAATTTTTAGTACAAACTTGTGTTGTTGATTTTTAGTGATGTGAAGTAGTCGATAAAAAATAATATAGAATCGAGCCGTCAGCTTATTATTATTTTATTTCATTTATTTATCGTAGTTTTCCGAAAGATCCGGCGCAAAAACGTAAATGGGTGCCAACATGCAGGAGAGACCAAAATTGGAATCCAACCAAATAAAGCAGAATCTGCTCAGCGCATTTTAATTACAGTAATTACGAATTGACTAAAGCCGGCAGAAAAAGACTTAATAAAGATGCAATTCTAACCGAGAACCTATGTCACAAGGTAAACGTAAAAGTCGTTTTTTCCATCCTCAAAAATGTATAAACTCTACCAGCTATCCCATCTGGAAAACAGCTGTATGTACGTTTATATTATAACTGATGTTTTTCTGTGCAGTGTCTTATTAATATTATTAGCTAGCCCCATACAAACTTTAGACCCCCGTTTCACCCCTTCAGGAGGAGAATTTTGAAAAATTATTTTTTAGTCACCCCTAGATCTCACAAGGAAGCTACGTGCCAAATTTGGAGTTTCTAGACCCAGCGGTTTGGGCTGTGCGTTGATTCTTTGTCAGTAATTTAATTAATTTATTTATTTATTTTTTTCCCTCATGATATAAAGTGACCGTGGCAACATAAGAACACGTGATTTAAACAAAATTGAAGTACCAGGAGAACATGAATCTACAAGAGGCCGTCAGTAACCATATACCGGGTGTAACAGTAAACTCCATTTACAAGCTCTGGATTTGGAAAACTTTTAATAACTGTACTAAATGTCCACTCTTTAAAATGTTATTTTATTTTGTCGGTCGTAGATAAAGTTTTGTATGCAACTTAACGTCATTAATAATTTTTCAATACATTTGCTCGAAAAACGTACTTACAAGGACGTAAACATTGCTCGTAAGTAGTTACTTACCGAAGTAGTGCGGTAAGTTTTAAAAGTATAATACCAAGGAGTTTTTACACTCTCATCATAGAATTATTTTGTAAAAATACTACAGTGGTGACATTTTACTTGGGTGACGACTGCCCACCTATATTTAAAATAAAATGGAGAGTACGAGGAGAATATAAATCGAAAAGAGGCTGACAGTACCCATGGTTGGTTCCTTTACCAAGTGTATTACTTATACCTGTTTTCTCACAAATTAATTGAAAAACGTCGTAAGATACACGTCCGTAAGGGTTTTGACAAACTTGTGCCGATGGTAAACCCTCGACTTCGTCTCGGGCTTACAAAACGTCAACTCGTTTGTAATAACCCTACTTACGGAACTTGTATCTTAAACTACTATTAACACTCGATCTATACTATTTTGATACTCGGCTGCGCCTCGTATCAAAAGCCAGATCGTGTGTTAAAATTACTCTCACTACGCAACAGTTGCATAAATAACAAAGTAGGCTGAATATAGTACTGTGGTAGTATTTACCATATGCAAAATTAAAATTATAAAGTATAACAGTTGTACAATGAAAATCCATACTCTATGTCCGTACTGCTCGTAGTATGGAAGAGTAAGGAAATGAAAATTATAGCGGACAATTACCTCAATTTCGAATCTGTCATTGGTTTCGAATTTGGAATATTCAAAAAAATCCTAATATTATAAAAAATATTCCATTGTTTAAAACTGGTAGTAAATCAGAACCCATTAATTTGAGACTTATTTTTAATCTACCAACTCTTAGTAAGATATTTGAAAAGATAATATAAATAAGATTCAGAGCCACTTTTGCCGCAACAACTTGACGCACCTCAAACAGTTCGGTTTTACGAGAGGTCGCATAACAATCAGTGCAGTTGTAGAGTGAAGCTAATTCAAAGTATTTTTAAATAACGCCTGGTTATTTTTGTAGGAACCTCTGAAACTTACAGTACCAATAGCATCTTCAGATTTTCCCATGGCCAAAAAATTACTTTAAAAATGCGATCCTAGCATCTGTTATTCTGCGCCCTTTTGTTAAATTTAATCAATGGAAGTGTGAATGCATTTGACTGAGTATGACCTTCCCAAAAATTTTACTTAGTAAGTAAGGGTAGACTGATATGGGTCTTGACTGATATGGCTCTTAAATCACTAGGATCCTTTTTGTTACCTGGTTCGAATAATCCAACTACTTTACTTTTTTTTCATTTAGTAAGAAAAAGTATCATAATCAACACATTCATTGAATATAAAGGCTAAGGAGCTATTGCATCAATGTTAGGTCGTCAGTAGTCTTTCTTTTTTAAACCGCATCCCTAATTTGAACCTTTATCAGATATACAATTTTGAATATGAAAGTTACATTTTCTTACTCTGTTACTTAATAAAATTTTTGTTCACCTCAGGACCAGTGTGTAAGTATTATTTTACATGGATTTTAAGACTTGTATGGATAGGCTTCTCATACACTGCTGGCGCCCGAAAATATAAGAGTTAAACCAGTCTTTAACCAAAGAAAGAATGTTATTAGCACGAAGAATGCCGAGGAGGATATCAAAATCAACAACAACAATCAACAGTTTTTGTTAAATCATTTGAAATAATAAAGACTGCTGATATAGATGGCCTGTTACTTAAAATTTTTAGTGCTGTTATGGAAAGCATTGCACTATACTTATCTAGTATTTTTATTAAATGTGTAGATGGTGATTTTTTTTAATTTAATGAAACATTGTAAAATTATTCCATTAATTAAATCTGATAGTAAATCAAACCCCACTAATTTAAGACCTATTTCTATTCAACCAACTCTTAGTAAGATATTTGAAAAAATAATTCAAATCAGATTCAGAGACACTTTTCACGCAACAACTTGATACACCTCAAACAGTTTGGTTTTACGAGAGGTCGCATAACAATCGATGCAGTTGTAGAGTAAAGCTAATAAAATTCAAAGTATTTTTATTTGACGCCTGGTTATTTTTGAAGGAAACACTGACTTACAGTACCAAAAGCGTCTTTAGATTTTTCCCATGCCCAAAAAATTTATTTTAAAAATGCGATCCTAGCATCTGTTCCTCTGTACACTGTAGACTGATTAGGGTCTTAAATCACTGGGATTTTTTTGTTACCTGCTTTGAATAATCCAACCACTTTTTTTTTCATTTAGTAAGAAAAAGTACCATCATCAACACATTCATTGAATATAAAGGCTAAATATGGATCTAATGAATCAACGCTAGGTTTAGTAGTTCCTCAGTAGTTTTCATTATATAACTTCTAAAGACTTTAACATTTTCGAAAGGGGTGACATTTTTGGACTCAAATTAAATAATCAACAAGTAAAGATGGTGAATTGAATGAGTCGGTTGTTTTCATAGGAATATTAGTAAAAAAGGTTTCAAATTCTTGAGCCACTTCTCCGTTCGAGTTAATGGTTCCGCGATTTGTATGAAATTTGATTTGACTGTCAGAAGTTTTCATTTTATTAGTTCCACTGTTTAGTTCCACTGTTTACTGACTGTAGGCTGTAATTTTTATACATACCAACTAACAGATGAATTTTTGTGTAGTGTTTCCAGGTTAACTACAATTCTTATTTATCTTCCTCCATCCTCCATCCCGTAACAGGTGAGTGTTTTAGTAACTTAAAACTCTAAAAAACGGTAGCACCAAAAAACTTTTTATGCAGAGTCTGTTTTGATGACAAAGAAAGATTGACAGCAAAAGATTTAAAAAGGCTTTTGTATAAGAAAAGTTTTCTGAAATTGGTTTTTTGCTCTCAGTTTCTTTTTTGTTGTAGTTGGCCAAAAAAGTGACAAAACTTGAGTTTACTAAGTTTAGAACTTTTGGAATTGTCTGTAAAACCTTTTTGACGTAGAAACGTCTAGGTTTTCGTTTGGGGGTAATTTCCTGCAAAGTGGATATAGGCCCTCTGATGGCGAGTCTTACACTAGCAAATACTGCAGAGAGCAAAAACGCGTATATTCGTTCGTTTATAGTTACATAATGTGGTGCATTATACCCTAAGTCAACAAAAGCACGGTTTTTACTAAGAACTAAGACGGAATAGGTATCACTTTTCATTGCAAAATCGTGTAGTGCATTTTGGAAGAGAAGTACCATAGTTTCCATGCTTGATACAGTTGAGACAGAGGTTGTTGGTGACCGTAGTTAGTGTATATTGTATTAAGGCCATCACTAATATTTTCCGGATTAAGAGATGAGCCTTGGCTTGTTTATTCCTTATGTAGACTAGGGTTTCCATTGGTTGCCGAAGCATGTATTATTGAGATGATCATGTGCAGATGCAAAAAGAAGTGCGGCGGCCACAGATGTAGGCGCTTGCAGCGGCAACAAGTGCAAGTAGTAGTGCGCTTGCGAAGGCAAATGTACATAACAGACAAAATATATTTACTTGTAGGTATATTAAGCACATATATGTGTTGATCGATTAATTACAGACCTTTAAGTCTTACAAAACCTCGGCAACATAAAACAAATATTTTTGTTGTCCTGCATTTTTCTTAGAATTTTTACGACTATGCCGCTTTTAGTTATATATTATAATATTATTTTATAGTAGGTTTTAACGAAATCAAGATTTTTGGATTTGTTTGAATGCGGGGTTTTTAATGTATTTTTCCTCTCCATCTTCCAATCTACCTCTCTGTGGATGGGTTGCCGACAAGTGGCTTTATGCCCTCCCCCTACCCTCCAGCGGTCTTCGAACCGCTTCCTCCTGGGCGTTTTTAACAATAGTCTACTTAAGAAACAATAAGTGCCAAGGCTAATCCTTTAATCCGGAAAATGTTAGTCCTTATACTGATTGCGCTAAGTAAATAATTATGATACGTTACGCATAAGAACGCTGCTGCCCATCCTTGTCTCAAAATCCCGTAATCGCTTTTCATGAAACTAAATTGTATAAACTAATTTTATTGCTACTGCTCCTGGATGGCACAACAAGGACTAAAGAAAAACTGGGTTAAAAAAAGGTTAAAGATTTTTTTTTGTTTTTAGTTTACCATGGCAATCGTACCCGGCTATTTCGTCTATCATTCTGTCTCGAACGCCTCAGCTCAGATTAGACTACGCTTAGATGTTGAAGAACACGCAAAAGTAGAAGCTGATTGAAGAATCATCCAATCAATGGCAGCGGCTTGAATGAGCAGCGTACCGAGACTTTTTTTTCAATAACATTTTACGTTTTGTTTGTCTTTTTTTTTGGATTCATGTCGTAAAATTGTGAATTTTGTCTTAATGTTTATGTCTGAACTTTGATTCAATCTCTTTTCATAGTTTTTATTCATTCTCTTTAAACGATCATAATGCTTCATACTATCACAGTTTCGTTAGATTTAAATTTTTTTTATCAATGACTAAAATGGTTTATTTATAATTATTGATCAAATCACTTTGAATTGTTAATTATGCTTCATAATATCTTTGATTTAAAAAGTTTAATTCATTCTAAAAATTGTGAATTTTGACATACATTATCCTTTACTTTGATTTAAAAATTTAGGATCTTCTCCTTTAAATTGTGTATTTTGTCTGAAATCATCCTTTGCGTATAAATTGTCTAAGATTAATATATTATACATGCATGAATTTATATTTGGTTTTATTATGATACAACATTTAAGATATGGAAATTTCCTAAGGCAGCATATTTGACTTGGCTGTGGTCAAAGACAATACAATTTATGGACATCCAGCAGCGTGGCAAAGCCGGTAGCATCATGGGAACATTCGATCCTGGTGCGCTTTAAGGCGGGCTTTTCGACTGACTTTTGGCAAAAAATATAAAAGATTGTTTATTTATCTACCTGATTATTCAAAAAACATTTGATATAAAATTATAGGAAACTGAAAGTGACTGTGCTCAGTCAACGAAACTGAACATTTTTCAGTAATGGATAAAAAAAATTACCTCTCCATACAAATTGCCCAATCTTATCGAACAGTTTATATGGAGAAGTCAAAATGTAATTTTGGACATTTTACTTTGGGAAAATTGTTCAGTTTCATTGAATGAGCATGTCCGTTCAGTTTTCAGTACATCGTCCCTAAAACCCTGTATTGTATATGCCATTCCATGAAAAACATTCTGCCGTATTCCGTTTTTGCCAAAGGTTTTTACGGAGTCAGCTACCTAACCTAGGGGATTTGAAGGGGGCGCTGGTTTTAAGCAAGAGCTACTGCCCTCTCACCTCCGCAACCCAGAAGACAAACCAGACCCAATCCATGATTAGGCTTTACTGGGTTAGTGGCTAGCCTGGCTATCAGAAATTACTAGCAACCAAATGGCCTCTGACTTGTCTTAACGACTATTATCATTGACAGTAGCCGGGACCAACCGCTTAACGTGCTTTCCGAAGCACAGAACGCTCTAGTTGTTGTGCCAATAGTGTTCAATCATCCGGGTTCTGAACACGTCCAACATTACTTAACTTCCGTGATCGAAAAAATAGCATCAATCACTACGCCAAGAGCGCTCTATTACCATTCAGCTACGAGCGCTTCGAGAAAAGTAACCAATATTTCAATGCACAGCCCAAACCCTTGGCATTTTTTTGTCTAAGGAAAAACATTTTGGATATCCAGTTGCTGGGGAAATGGCCATCTTATGTAAGACTCCACTGACTAAAACTTCCAGGTTACCATCCTCAGCGCAAGATGGGTAGGTCTGGGATTTCCTTAGGAACACGGTACGATCAGTGTAACCCTCACCCTTCATTTTGTGTTCCTTCCTCCTCACTGCTAGGCAGTAGCAACACCAGGTCACATTGGGTTTCTACCTCCTGCTAGCCGTTTGAACGCTGTGATCAGGTTCCCCATCCTGACCACCTACGACCTGGAGCGCCCACACATGTGGCGAATTGGGGGGTACTGAACTGGCTCTACTATTGACCTGGAAACTTAAAATTTTGCACAGACAATGTAGGCGAGCACTTAAAAGGATTTTGCGAAATTCATCCCCTTTATAAATCCACGGATATCCAAACGAACAAAGTCGCGGGCAAGAGCTCGTAAATGTATATTTTCTGAAAAGTAAGCTTTTAATGTTAAACTTAAATATTTGTATGTAAATCAAAAATGTCAAACACCCTTACAGCAGACTTCCATTTCAAGATCCTTAGTCGCCTTTTTAATAACTAAGGGAAGAATTGGCGTGGTATACCATAGCAGTTCTATCTTCCACCGGCAACACAAAACTGAACGACTCCCAAAATCCGGAAATTTCGTAAAGTAAAAGTCCCAGAACAAAGAAAAAGTCCTGTGACTAGCTCTTAATTAACAAGAAAGATAGCAGAGGGTCAGTTACTAAAATAACCAAATTATTTAAAAGACGGACAATGTCTGGAAAATACAGTTGGTAAACCAACTATCCCGTACAGAGATTTGTCTTGTTAAGTAGCAAAACTTGCGCTGATTGGTTTTTGTTTATGTGATTAATGTGAAATGATTGATGAAAGTAGAGGAAACGTGGGAAGTATGTCTAAATCGTAGCATGAGAAGGGCTGTGCTCTCTTCTTACCACGACAGGAAAGGGGCGTGGTTTTAAGTAGATTGTATGATGAAGCTTGTGAAATGACCGGCACATGTGTCTTTTCATCCTCATTGCCAGACAGGCCATGCTGTATATTTAAGCCATAGTAGCTCAAAATTCTGACACCAGGGTTTGCGAGACCGGTCATCGACCATACAGTAAAACGCTCACGATGTTATTATAATGATGATTTTGACGTAATTGAAGACCACATTAATATACTGTATACCGTAGCCAAAAAGATGTTAATCTGCCTATTAAACTAAACAAACAATTTACAATGAAAATAGGTCAAAACACGAAAAAAAATTCGTCCACCTATAACCAAACAAATTGGTAAGGATTTTTTTTCTTCTTTCGGTTTATGGGTACATACCTATAAACCGAACAACTTCTTCCTTAGAACATTCTAAGGAAGAAGTTGTTCCGAACGTAGTGATTATGACCTCTTAGTTGTTCAGCATTATAGGTAGTTAACAATTTACGAGGTTATAGGTACAGCGTGAATTTGTATTCGTTTTGCACCCGAAGCCCAGTGATTCTGCTTATGAAAACAAACAACTTTCCCGAAGAAAAATATTTTTTTTTCAATTCACGAGTAAAAATTTATTTTCTTCGGGAAAGTTGCCTGTTATCATGAGTAGAATCACTGGGCTTCGGTTTCAAAACCAATGTAAATTCACGCTGTATTTATACCTCTTTTTTTCGGTTTATTATTAGGACATAGAAATTTGTGACTTCCAATAACTGGCACTCTATTTACTTAGGATCAACTTTAATTATGGAGTAATAAATAAATGTAGTGCAAACAAGCGCATAATTACTGTTTGTTTTTCAAGATGACTTTTGTGTATAGCCTTTTAAGTTCCTCGTACCGTAAATTTTTAACAACAAAATTAAAAAGATCTAGAAAACTATAAATAATATTTATAATTTAAATAAGCATAAAAAACTTGCAACAGATATTTTAAAGCTGAAAAATTACACCCGAAGAATCCTTAAACTCAGTAAATAGATTTTTTCCAACGATTGGTTCTGAATTAGCAAGTACAATTTATGTGAGTCAACGTTCTATAAAAACATGTTCAAATTACATGTAAACTAAATTTCCGAATAAAATTACTAAACTTCCGAATAAAATACTGAACCTCCTACAAGCGAACCGACCTATAGGTTTGTTAGGTACGGTAAAACACAACCTAACCGATCCCGAAAGGGATCTGTTAGGTTGTGGTAGGTACTCTTGCGATCAGCAAAAGTGAATTGAGGTTCCAAAAGTTTCCAGTAGATATGTAATTAAAGCTGGTAAAAAAGTATTACACTTATATAAAGAAATTATAAATGCCATCAAAAACATAACTTGTAAAAAAAAACCAAGTCTCGCAACTCAGTTCTTCTACCGTAAAAAGTTGAGAGGTCCATGTAATACCAAGTCCTTTAATTTATTCAGTCCCTACTTAAGAATCCTTCCGTCTTAAGTTATTACGTAATTAGCTAACTTAACAACATCTTACAGTGACCATATCAATATCAAAAATCTTTTATGTTTTTAATAAATAGATTGACTTGGCAATCGCAATAAACAATCTAATTTAATATAATATGTATTTTTTGGGAGATACATTGTGTTTTCTTGCGATGACCAAGTCAATCAATTTATTAAAAACATAAAAGATTTTTGATATTGATATGGTCACTGTAAGATGTTGTTAAGTTAGCTAATTACGTAATAACTTAAGACGGAAGGATTCTTAAGTAGGGACTGAATAAATTAAAGGACTTGGTATTACATGGATCTCTCAACTTTTTACGGTAGAAGAACTGAGTTGCGAGACTTGGTTTTTTTTTACAAGTTATGTTTTTGATGGCATCTCATTTCTTTTTGTAGATAGTCCTATTTTTAGGGTTCCGTACCTCAAAAGAAAAAAACGGAACCCTTATAGGATCACTTTTTTGTCCGTCTGTCTGTCTGTCTGTCTGTCTGTCTGTCTGTCTGTCAAGACCCTTTATCTCACGAACGGGTAAAGGTATCAGGTTGAAATTAATACCATATATTAAAATCCATGAACCACACAAGATCTGAAAATTTAAATTTTTTACAACGACGCAATCAAAAGATATGGCATTTTATGTCCTCATCTCCATACATTTATTCAAAAATGAAAAACCTACAGGGTACTTCCCGTTGACCTAAAATTATGAAATTTGGCAAGAAGCTAGGTCTCACAGTACAAATAATGGGAAAAGTCTGAAATCATTAAATATTACAACTTTTCTCACAACTAATGGTAACCAATTGTGGTGAGCTCCCGTTTCAAGAACATTCATATGAGAGAGGGGTCAAGTTGGATGGTCGCTGAGGCGATTTTTGTTTTCGTTTTATTAAAAACGGGAACACTTACAAACTTGAAAATTGGTATGTTTATAGTGCATAAGCTATAAAATAACAACAATAAAATTTGGTCAAGCGCGTGTCGGACTCAAAAAATCTAGCACATTAACTTACTAAAATTTCAACGAATACAATTATGTTTATGTGGTGGTACGGAACCCTCAGTGCGCGAGTCCAACTCGCACTTGGCCGGTTTTTTTTTTCTCCGGTACCTTCTACTCCTTAAATACCAACAACCGATTTTCTTAAAACCTAGAGTAGGTTTAGGTAGGCTGTCTTATGCGCTTTTCTTAATTTTGTAGGTAGTCTTCCTCTTTTTCTTTTCCGGTCCTACTTCTTGCGCTTCAGCTACAGTTTTCCTCAAAGCCCACTCCCTGTTTCTATGGCTTTTTCTTAGAGGCTTTGATGTAACAATTGTTGACAAGTCAGGACGGTAAATGCTTCTTAGTCTATTGTATTCATGTAACTTCGGGATGAGACTGGAAGGAGCACTTGATAATGGCCGCCTAAGAAACTTCCAGAAAATCGTAAACGTTTCACCGGATTACCAGAATCACCACCGAATGAGCCTCTCAAAAGGCCGTTTTCGTAAATCTCGAAAGCATACGGATACAAAGCTGCGGCCGCCATAAGTTCAGACGCGGAACCATAGGTAGTTGTTTTTACCATTGCCGTCGTGTACAAATCAGCGTTAATGTAGGGGTCTCCGCGCTCGTCACAAGTATACAGTTGTAACTCGTCCCAATGCGCAACCACATACTCGACTGTCATCTCATACGACGACTCAATATTCCCATACATAGAGAATGACAAAGAATGAAATAAACACGAACCATCGCCAGGTTGGGACAACCCAGTGTGGGCAAGGGTGATCATTCACATACAGTGTTTCCGAATCCATTGCGACTACTAGTACTGTTACCCAAGAGTTTTTTTTATGCAGGAATACGATTAATAGATAATCCTGACTTCAAAGTATTTAAAACGTACGAGTACTAATATATTTTAAAATTACCCAAACAACGTCCAAATCGTAAGTAAATAATATCCGTTAACCAGTGAGTAAGCCTTTCAGTCATCAAACTAATATAGCTATTGAAATTATGAACGAAAATCGCAAAGTTATAGGTAAGATTTCTAGGCACATCCCAACAGCAAGCACATCACTCGCTCGGGAACATTCACCTCTGCGCGCGCCGTGTTCTTTATTTTAAAATATTTCTCTTTTATCATTAGTTAGTAATATTTAGACCGAGCGAAGCAAGGAGGTCATTATTCTGAGTATTTAGGGCCGCACTCGTCAAACATCACATAACAAAGTTAATCCTTATCAACATTTTTATCTCTCTCATTCACTATAAAAACTGTCAATGTACCTAACAGAAAATTAATTGTAACATCAAGCTTAACAAAGGATTCATCATACGAGTAACATCGTCCACTACAGGACAGGGAACTCGATTCGAAATTCCAGCTTTTGCTGAAACAATGTAAAGGGGAAACAAGTACCATAGTCACCACGCTTGTTACGGCTGGCACCATGGACCGCGGTTGCTGGTGACCGCAGAATGTAAGATGATATGATAATACGATACACAGAAGAATGCTGCTGCCTATCCTTTGGTTCATTAACCTTCAGTTGTGTCCTACGACACCCATGGGAAGAGATGGGTTTGTACTATTCTTTGCCTGCACGACACGGGCAAACAAAGGATTAACTTGAATTTATTGACATTTTTATACCCATACTAACTGACACAATTTTCGTAAGTTAAATAAAACCAGGTTTGTGTGTATTTCTGCGATATCGCAGTAAAACCCAAAGGTTGTCTGGAAGAAAGTAGCTGCCTTTCCGTGACGGCCGCGGTTATGGTTATTAGTGCTCTTTCTTTCATGGAAATTTAGGATAATTTTGTCTACTTAATAGGTACATTGCGGGATTTTGGTACAACTTCATAAGACATGTCCCATTCTTGCTTTTTCATTCCGTTGACCATTTAACAAGTTACTTTTGAACATAATTATATCTAGGTTCCTATCTACACCTATAAATCCTATAATTCCATTATCTATATATATGAAAGAAGAAGGTGACTGACTGACTGACTGATTGACTGACTGACTGACATATCAACGCACAGCCCAAACCTCTGGGTCTAGGGATTCCAAATTTGGCATGTAGGTTCCTTATGAGGCCTAGGGGTGCACTAAGAGAGGGTTTTACAAAATTCCACTCCCAAGGGGGTAAAATAGGGAATGAAAGTTTGTATGAAAGTCTGTCAGTTTTGAAGTTAGGATCTTCAAAATTTGTATTTAGGCTGACGACTAAAAATTAATATTTACGTGTCTCAGGGTTTTTGAAAATTCGACACCCTTAAGGGTGAAAAGGGGGATGAAGTTGAAAATTCTTTATTTTTAAAGTAAAATCCACATAATTTATTATTTAGGCATTAATGATGTAATTCTATGCAACGTTCATCACTGTTATTGAAATTCCACCCCAAATTCAACCCCTAAAAAAGGGAAATGGGGTGAAAAAGTCTAAAAACCAATATGGGTATCGTTTGTATGGTTTATCGGGTCGCTGATTACGAAAACTACAACAATTTTGAAATCCAACGTGGTGGACGTTAAATACCATCATTCCCTTGGAATGGGGTTGGGGTGCGATAGGGTTGAAATGTGAATATAGGTGTCGTTTGTATGGTTTATCGGGTCCCTGATTACGAAAACTACAACAATTTTGTAATCCAATGTGGTGGACGTGAAATACCATCATCCCCCTGGGGATGGAGTTGGGGTGCGATAGGTTTGAAATATCTAAAAATCAATATGGGTGTCGTTTGTATGGTTTATCGGGTCGCTGATTACAAAAGCTACAACTACTTTGAAATCAAACGTGGTGGACGTGAAATACCATCATCCCCTGGGGATGGGGTTGGGATGCGATAGGTTTGAAATGTCTAAAAATAAATATGGGTTTCATTTCTATGTTAGGGATAGGGTTAAATTGGCGTTAGGGGTAGGGATAGGGGCAGGGAGAGGTAGAGGTAGAGAGTTAGAGAGGTAGAGACGTAATTTAATAATTTAATTTAATCTGAGTAATTTATGAGTAACGTCTGAATATTATTACATATACAGGTACACTGCTTTATTTACTGCAAATGTAACTTTGTAATCCTATATATTTATATGGGAATACAAAGTTATTTATGTAGTTGGTAAAACTAGAAAACTGGACGAAAATTTAAAAATATTATAGTTTTTCCTTGATTTATACCAGTAAGCAATAACCCTATTCTAAATTTGAACCTTCTATGTCTGCTAGATGTGCCTTAGAGTTTTGATGATCGGTCAGTCAGTCAGTGACAAAATTAAGAAACTTTGAGTAGTTATAATTCTTAAACTACTGGTACAAATTGCATGAAATTTCAAATATACCGTGTTTATACAATGCCTGCTTGGTTACTGAAAATTCAGGCTTCTAGTTTTATCCATAACGAAGGTCGAAAATAGCCTGAACTTTATTTACTGTAAATGTAACTTTGTAATCTTATATATTTATATGGGAATACAAAGTTATTTGTGTAGTTGGTGAAACTAGAAAACTGAACGAAAATTTAAAAATATTATAGTTTTTCCTTGATTTATACCAGTAAACAATAACCCTATTCTAAATTTGAAGCTTCTATGTCTGCTAGAAGTGCCTTAGAGTTTTGATGATCGGTCAGTCAGTGACAAAATTAATAAACTTTGGGTAGTTATAACTCTTAAACTATTGGTACAAATTGCATGAAATTTAAAATATACTGTGTTTATACAATGCCTGCTTGGTTATTGAAAATCCAGGCTTCTAGTTTTATCCATAACGAAGTTATAGGGGGGTCGAAAATGGCCTGAACTGCTTCGAGAAAAGGATGGTACTGCCGTGCCGCTTTTTTTTTTCTTGACTTGGTGGGGGCACTGCCGTGCCCCCTAATCATTTATTTCCAATCAAATCAAATGTCAAATACTACATATAAACCTTATTACTATAAAAGTGTCAAATAAATAACCCGCCCCTCGACACTCCCGGTACAAAGGTGCCCATGACACTTGCCGCGTTACCACGTTGAATAGCCACAGACAGCCTTTGCACCAGGAATGCCCCGGAGCGAGAGTCACAGCCCTTGTCACGCATTCGACGCCCGATGTCCTGCACAAGGCACTTGGCTTCAGACCCCCAGCAGCCAGCTGTCTCCACCGCGAAGGGGACGAACTTATAACCACGCTTCAGTTCAGCGTATTTAGAATGTTTAAGGCGAGCCGCCTCCTCGGCGGCAGCACCTGCCAATCTTGTCGTTTGGGCCAAGTGAGATGGAGCGAAGGTGCTTACGCAGGTCGCGTCCCAGAGGAGACATCTACCCATCTCCCAGGGCACAAGCGTTAGGCCGTCAGGCCTCTTTCCGTCTGTCCTACTTAGGCCCGGGGGCTCGAGCATGCATGGGATGTTGGCTGATACGAGAGACCGGCGTATAATGTCATTCAGAGCGTGGTGACGTGGGAACCTACCTGAGCACCTACAGCAACTTTACGCATGATAACCATCACTCTCCACTCTAGAGCCGCAAATGCATATATGGGGTTCACAGACACTGCAGCCCAGGCGGAGAGCGATGGCAATACGCAGCGAATCGCTGTCAAGAAGGGTGCCCAGGTTCGGCGATGGTACTGCGTGCAACCACGCTCCAGACTCCGGCTTAGAGGCAGCTCTAAGCCTTGCCAAATCAGCCCCCGTCGCCTCCCCTACTAGTCTATCTATGGTAGACTTGGACGCGATATCGTCCCAGAAGCGTTGCCTTTGGGGGGTATCCGGCTTATCCAGGCCGAGAGACGTCCAAGCACTCTCGGCGTCGGAAACAAAAGGTATACGAAGCTCATCACCATTTACAGAAAGAATGCAAGCGACGAGTTCCGTAGACCCATGCACCGACGCCAAAAATGCGGGAAGACCCACATCCTGAACACGCCGAACACCCAGCCCCCCATGTCTTACAGGTAATGTTGCCTGATCCCATTGGCCATCAGTGAGCTTTACATTCGCGATCGCCTCAAGTAAAGTAAAAAAAAAAGTAAAGTAAGTCATGTTTATTTTTCGAAGATTTCAGTATCTCGGTATAATCGTTTCGTCATTTTTATTCGGACAAAAGTAGTCGGAAAGATTTTATACTACAGTAGATTTTATATTTTGAGTAAGGACAATTCTTATTTTCTTGTCGGAGCTTTTATTACTAGCCTTACCGCTTTTAAATTTGAGGACAATTATTAACGTTTTAGGGCACTCGGGAAGATGCCCTCAGTGAAACACGTGTTTATGATATGAGTTAAGGGAGGAATTCTAAGACTTTTTAAGTGTTTGAGAACTTTTGGCGTGATACCGTCCCAACCAGAACCACAATCTGACTTAAGACTGTAGATACTATTTGGCTAGTAATAAAAGCTCCGACAAGAAAATAAGAATTGCCCTTACTTAAAATATAAAATCTACCGCCTAAAATACTAACCCATCTGCAGTCTTAAGTCAGATTGTGGCTCTAGTTGGGACGGTATTACGCCAAAAGTTCTCAAACACTTAAATAATCTTAAAATTCCTCCCTTAACTCATATCATAAACACGTGTTTCACTGAAGGCATCTTCCCGAGTGCCCTCAAACGTCTATAATAGTCCCCAAATTTAAAAGCGGTGATAGAGATGAGGTGACAAATTACCAACCCATATCTTTGCTTCCGGCAATCTCAAAACTTTTGGAAAGATTAATTACAAACACAACAAGGACAATATTCAGGCAATCTTAAATGGCAAGATGTGACCTAGGAACAACGGCTTACTATAACGCTCCTAAGAAGTCCGATCGTTTCAATGTTCGAGAAGCGAGTGAGAGACCGAGCAGGTGTGGCCACCGCAGCGTGGTGGTTGCACCTAACACGGCCTCTCCTGACGTGCCAGCGTCCTCGATGGCTTTTGACCTGACCAAGATACGTCACTCGAAGTAGCTGTCCTGGCATCATCTCTTCATTGTCATAAGAACCTGCAGAAGAAAGGCTCTGAACATCAACAAATAAAAATAACCTGAAGCTCTGTCTTTCATCTATCTATGCAAACCAGTCAAAACAAAAAAAAACAGAAAGTTAGTCAGTCAGTTTCGAAACTGAGAAATCATCATCACATTGTACAGCATACAAAACATGTGTATGCGATTACACATAGGTTGTTTTAAAATAAAGTGAGCGAATAACGTGAAGTTTGAATTCGCTTGATGGATAAGTCGTCTCAGCTGTACCAGATTTGACCTTAGGTTTTGCAATTCTAACTAGTACTGGGGTACTTGCACTAGATAAGACTTTTTACCGTTTTGTGATATGGCTCACCGCAGCAAGTGACGTAGTAAAATAATTGGTTTGGTCCATTAAAAGCTGCCGTTTTTCGTAATGTAAGGTTTGGTCACACCAAGTTTGTTAATAAGTGTGCAGAGTTTCACACAAACAAACGTCTTGCGTCCGGTTGAAGCGTAGGCCGACGAGAGTATGCGACGGCTATGGCTGCTGGTGGGAGCCGGTCTTGTGGCGCCCCTGCTGCAGCACATCCCGAGCGCTCTACGTTTAGCTGACGTCATTAAGAGATTTTAATATCCAACAATGAATAAACGATTTTGTCTTTGACTCTGACTTTTATTCCATCCACATAATGGAACTCGTCATCAGTATCTAAGCACATGAATGACAATACTGAATCCGATGCTGATTAGTACACAATGGTTATTTGTCTGAAATAGGAAGCTAACAAGTAGTCTTAGTTTGTTTATTTCTTTCCTCTATGATTATATGAAAAAAAAAATGAAAGGAAATGTTTATTAACGTTTTGAAATTATACGAAATGAAAATATGTGAAATGTCGATTGTATGAAATAATTATTATATGAAACAAAATTATATGAAACGTTGTTATATCAATTAAATGTTATATTAAAAGTTTTTATATGATCTATTACACATCCCTACACAAAAAATCACCAACTTGAAACTATCGTTGTAGGTATGTACTATTCTTATTCTTTAATAGGTATCTACTACCTAAACTTAACAGTGACAGTAGCAAAAGTCTTGCCATACCTTCCGAAGCACAGAAAATGTTCGGTATGTCTTAGCACTTGCAGTCACACGTCCAGGTCGTTATCATAACCTGTTTCCCAAATTTGTGATATATCGATAGAGAACAACTTACAGACTTAAATCACGTCCTTTCCTCGTCGATTTGAAGATAACGTGTGGGTAGCATTAATAAAGATTTTTGTGCATATTGGCAAAAATTGGTTTACCTTTAAACAAATGGATGGATACCTACTTAGTTCCCAATCTATTTTTGGCGTACGAATGTAAATAGTAAACTAACTCAAATTCACGCACAACCCCATCGTTTTGCGGCCACCACATAGCACATAACATACGTCGTTGTTGTAATCCTGTAATTCATCTTCTCTTTTATCTTTTCCAATTCAGCAGGTACAGCTTGACATATCTCGTGTCGCTCCACGTACTCTCAAAGGAGACCTTACCTACACACTCCAGTTCACCCTTGATCATGCCACGGTGTCGACATATGGAAAGTTGAATTTCCTGCTACAACAATAATATTACTGCGTGTCGGCAGCTATCGCCAATCAGTCGACAACTACAAACAAAATCAAGAATATTGCCCATGTTGGGTCAGGTTTACCCGTGCTGGTCCATACTAGCTCAAAGAAACTTTACTGCTCGCTCGGTGCTTAAGGCGATATGTAAGTTTTTTTGAGTATTCTAAAGAGAAATATCTTTATATTTACCCAATATCTTGCCGTGATTTTCAGGTATGTATTTATTGACCATTAAAGTGAGGGCATCACCAAGACCAAAACATGATTAGTGAAAATCGACTCGACAAAATAAAAATCCAAAGTTCCATCTTCAATTTTCATTTATTCCTCTTTTTGTGGAACCGGAGGTATTTTAAGTAGTGAAATTAAGTATACAGAATGGTATTTGTAGTTGCTAGGGTTTGCCCAACCTAAAATTTTATTTTATTACTTAGTTTTTACAAAAACTCGATATTTTATATCGGGCGCTTACGTCATTCAGTTTTGGTAACACGCACAGTATATCTGTCGCAATCGAATGCATTGCGGATTGCGCACTTTATCCCTTTCTTTCAAGCGAAAAGACTGCGCGCACTGTCAAATATCTATCTTTTCCCATAGCCTCTTAAGAGGATATGGGAAAAGATACATATTTGACAGTGCGCGCAGTCTTTTCGCTTGAAAGAAAGGGATAAAGTGCACAATTTGCAACGCATTCGATTGCGACAGATATACGAGTACTGTGCGTGCTACCAAAACTAAATGACGTAAGCGCCTGATATAAATCATCGACATTTTGTAAAAACTAAGTTATAAAATAAAATTCAAACCCTAGCAACTACAAATACCTTTCTTTATACTTAATTTCACCACTTAAAGCACCTCAGATTCCACAAAAAGAGGAATAGATGAAAATTGTAGAGGCAACTTTGAATTTTTATTTTGTCGAGTCGATTTACAATGATCATGTTTTGGTCTTAATGATTCCCTAACTTTTATTGTCAAAAGACACATACCTGATAATCACGGCAAGATTCTGGGTAAATAAAAGATATTTGTCTTCAAAATAACCAAAAAAAGTTACATATCGCCATAAGTCAAATGTCTCTGTATTTTACAAGTAAGACGCTAATACATCGATACGAAAATACAAGCAACTATTTTACTTTACGCCAGTAAGTCCTTTCATTAACTGAACAACGCTACAAAGTCATCCGTGAAAATAACATTTTCTGTCCATTTAGTTGCTACGAAGCTATTCCACGAAACGTGGAACAAAAATCAACCTATGCTGTACTCCACTTAACAATTTTTTTGCCGATTATGGAAAAAATAATAACAACTATGCACAAACAACCAACAAAAAATATTCCTGCACAAACATTTTATATAAGTAATCACACGTAAAGACAAGGAGCTATTTTTTTACTTCCTGACCATTTCTTTCTCCAATTCCGTGTTCTTGACGATTCGTACGACCTCGTACGTGTGTGCACGATTCCAAATTTCCAACCCGTACAATTACAGACACAAATTTTGTTTTGCAAACTGCTCTGCTACCCTATGCTGCTTTCCAATTACCTACTTTCAAATTAAAACGAAGCTGTTTACTATTCACTTGTGTAGAAGGAGACTTTTTTCTCACCACGCCACCTAAATATTGAACACATACCGTCATCCGAAAATATCAATCTTCCTGAGCACAATGGTTTCATGGTTTGCTCACAACAACATTCAACTGCGTGATGATTTTCTCAGCGTATCTCACCAGCGAATCACGTTCCAGACTGCCAAGTAAAGTTGGAGGTAACAACTTGGTATGCACGACAGCAAATAATTGACAACAAAACCTGTATAAACCGAACTAGCGCCACGCTACAAAGGTACAAACAACCGAAACAAGAATCACTTGAGGTTAATGTGTTACAACTGACGTCCAGCCGACTGTACTGCATTCTAGTTTGCGGGTTGACGCATATACAACATGTGAAATTATCTGTACTTACTTAAGAAAATTTTGAAGCAAAATTATTTTTCTACCTTCATTCCTAAATATACTCATCAAACAAAAAAAAAAAAAACCGCCGTTGCGACGACAACTGTATGAAAAATCACGATGTCTTCGAATGTCTTGTGAATCGTCTACGTGATAGAAAGAAATAAAATATACTGATGCTGAGCGGAAGCGATCGCTGCGTAAAGAATGTTGAAAAGCACAATAACCACGTGGCCTATCAGATAAAGATATTTATTTTTTTTATTTCTTAACAACATCAACAGTACAGTCGACAATGTAGCTTAATCGACAATGTAGCTTAAATAATTGATTAAATATATTGAATTAAAAATTAAAAACATATCAAAACACATAAAAGATATAAAACAGTCATTAATAATACTACAGAATATTATGAGTCTCACTACACAGATTCTCAGTTAATAATTTACCTAGAAATAGTTTGTTTAAAAAAAGAATAATAACATCTAAAATGATAATATAAAATAATACATACATACATAACATCACGCCACTTTCCCGTCGGGGTAGGCAGAGACTACAGTCCTCCACCTGCTACGATCTTGACATACTTCCCTTGCTTCCTGTACTTTCATCAATCCTTTCATATATGCTCGTCGGTTTAGGGTACTTTTAACCTGGCCTTTATTCAGAACGTCCTGAATTTGGTCCTGGTACGTTCGCCTAGGCCTTCCCCTTCCAACGTTTCCATCCATAAAAAATAATAATTAATAAATTTATGTCAGGTTATCACATAACCACCATGTCAATGTCATAAAAAAAACTGTATAATTAATTCTGCTAATTCAATAAAATGTAAATGGAAGAGATCTATACATATAAACTACTAAAATAAAATAAAAAATAAATAAAATAATAAAAGAGTAGAAACCGCGTGTCTGTACTTTTGATAAATTTATAAATAAATTAGTGTTAGCGATAAGAAACGACTAATAAAACTCAAAAATATGTTTTCTGAACTTTTTGTCTGTCTGTCTGTCTGTCTGTCTGTATGTTTTCGATAAACTCCGAAACTACTGAACGGATTTTCTCGCGGTTTTCGCAGATAGATTAAGCTTAGTTCTGAACAACTTTCCCTGAGGAACATAATCAAAATACGAAAAAAAAATTTTGCTTCCCATAGAAACTGCACCAGCTGATTGCCCATTTTGTATGGGAGATGAATTTTTTTTTTGTTATTTCGATCTATGTTCCTAAGGGAAAGTTGTTCAGTTTCATGGTCTCAATGCACAGTTTCAAGGATCACAGTGTTTACACTAACACCCTGTAGACTAAGAGAAACACGTTTCAAAATCGGGAAATACTGACAGTGCTTTTATCTATGGGATCTTTTTTTGATTTCTAGCTTCCCGTCCAAAGCCGCGGCGCGGCGGGCCGCTAGTAGTAGATAAAATTAGGTCGAAATTTTACATAATACTAGCGACCCCATGGGGGATGTTATCTCAAAATTTCTAAAACACGTGTTTCTTTATTTCTAATTATTCGCTTAAATCCGAAGATGCAAATAAATGAATAATCTTTATTTGCATATTCAAAGAGGATATAAAACAATTCTCATCATGTAACCACTGTGTTCCTTGAAATTGTGCAGACAACGAAACTGAACTACTGTTGCTAAGGAACATAGGTTGAAATACAGAAAAAATATTTTCAGTTACCATGCAAAATTCGAAGCCATTTGCAATTGATGTAATTACAGGTGTTTCGGTTAAATGCGTAGTTTAGTCGAATGACAATTTAACCGACTAAAAAAAAAGTGATCCATTTGACACGTATTGTCAAAATTTTATTGTAATTGTATTGTCAAAAATTCTATTTTTTTTGTGTATACCAAACTAGAGGGGGGACCGCGACACGCAACACACTGAGCTCCGTCTATTTGTTTGGTTTAAAGTGATAAAAATTACAACATACACAATTGAAGCATAGGAAAAGGCGATCAAGAATTTATCTGTCGCATATTGAAGAAAAATTGGAGCGTTTCCTGACGGAATTTATCACGTTGTTGTTGTTGTTGTAAAATCTTTATTGCTTATTCTTTATTACAAAGTGGCTATTGTCTGAAAGATTACAAGCAAAGGCGGACTTATCCCTAGGTGAGATCTCTACCAGTCAACCTAAGAGTGACTAAAGGAGAAAGTATAATGTGTAGTGTGTAGGTACTAGGTGTCCAGTGGAAAGAATTTAAAATATCAAATGAATCATAAACAAAGACAATGTAATCTGAAGACATGTAATATGAATTCAAATAAAAACAATGTTCATTTTAATTGTATCTTATAAACAACGGACACCTGGAATGTAACTTGAATATCTCAATAAATAATTATTCATTTCTTAAGAGGTCAACGCGCCTCCACGTGTAACCATTAGTCATAGGCGTCATAATCGTTAGTATATAAGAGTTTGATTTATTCAATAAACATTCAGTACAATACAGAGCTCCGTTGTATCATTTACGCGCCTGCAGGTCCCATCCATTACATGGCGACCCTGCCAGTGCGCTCGCGTCGAGTTATGGCTCGGGTTGCATCGCGTCGAATTCAAGTTCGCGAGTCGCGCTAATACGCCTCGGATAACGTGATAACAATTCCTAATTGGGAAAGAGTTCGAGATGGGTAACCAAGCCACTACTATTCGTCCTCCGACAGCCGAACAGAGTGCATCGAATACGCATAGAGATATTCATACGCAGATTGGTGAAAATAACCACTACCATCAAGAAAACACTATTGATAAAGCATATTGACTGGTATGTTTTCATAATTGTCGTTGGATTTCTATTTGTTATCATCATAGTACTCGCACGTTATTTGAACATTGCACTAAACAAAAGGATTGACAGGCGTGCTAGAGGAGAAGTACTGAAGCAGCAGTTAGCATAATGGAAGCATTTTCATACGTAAATGAAGTGGAAAAGCACACGAGTTTTTTTTTGCAAAAGAACGGAAACAAATTTTGTCAATGTGAAGTTTTTAAAAGAAACACACGGAAGAGAAGTGATTCAAGCAATAATAGAGGGGTGAAATGGACATTTTCTTTTTACTCCTGGGAAGGTTACTACGCTGAGGAAGGCATTGACGGAAAATTTTTTGGACATTAAATTTCCGGACGGGACAACAGCAGTAGCGCAAATGGAGCTGGCCTACGAAGGAAAACTGATGTGGATGTGGAAAATCACGTGGGAGAGAGACGTACAATTCGCGGATTGGTAAAAGGCAGTATATAGTGAAGTAAGTGTAGAGTCCTCAAGTGAAGATTTATGCAGCGCAAGGACAGTTAATGTGAGTGACCATTATTATTAATAAGAAATTATGTAATCAAAACATTTTATAATCAGTAGTAATAGTAAGTGTGAATTTAAGCATATTAATGGCAAATAGTATTAAAACAGTTGAAAAACGTTTAAAAGAGATAAGAACATATCTTATTAAAATAGGACCAGGTAGACGTAAGGGAAAAGTTGTAATTGATAAATTGAAAGAAGCAGAGTTAATATATAATGAGTATTCGTTAATAATTACGGATATAAGTAATCAAATAAAGGAAGGAAGTGTAACTGATGAAGAATTGAAACAGATTCAAGAAGAGCAAAATAAATTTTTGGAACTCTATTCTGAAGTAGAAGCATTGTGTGCAGAAGTCTCAAAAATGGGGGAATCTGATGAATTTTGTTTAAAAACGGCTCTTAGTCTATTACCCGTAATGAATGATGATGAGGGTTCAATACAACGGTTAATCGACAATATTGAATATTATAGTACAGTTTTAACAAAGCAAGAATGTAAAACTAAATTAATAAACTTTGTGCTGAAAAGTATAGTATCACAAGCAGCCAAATTGAAATTGAATGAAAAGTATTCAACAGTCGATCAATTGTTGGAAGACATGAGAATTAAATTACTTGCACAAAAATCAGCTATAGCGATACAAACTAAATTACAAACTAAGAAACAAGCTAATGAGACAATTGCAGAATATGGTAGCGAGTTGACGCAGTTATTTCTCGATTTGACGATTTCGCAATCCAAAGGTGATGCTAATGCTTATAAAGTATTGAGACCATTAAATGAAAAAATGCCAGTCAAAAGATTTGCTGATGGTTTGCGAAACCGTAGACTTAGCACCATAGTAGCTGCTAGGGACTTTAATTATCTGAAAGACGCAATACAAGCTGCAGTAGATGAGGAAGCAATGTTACCATCTGGACCAGAAACGATTGGTATGTATTACAAATCAAACAGAATCAACATTTCGAGAGGGTACTCGAGAGGCAATAGTTTTCACGCTAGAGGAAGTTATCCATATGGATCAGTACGAGGTAATTTCAGAGGAAATCAACGTGGACAATCAAGACGATTCCTTCTTAACAGAGGTAATACTTACTATAGGAAAGGCGGTACATTCAATAGAAAGTACTGTCATGAGCCAAGAGATACATCAACTTCACGAGTTTACAGAAGTACTTATGGCAGATTCCAAAACAATGGAAGATGGGAGAATAAACAACAAAAGGTACGTTACATAGATACAAACGATGAATGTGACGAAGAAAAGGATTTACGACTTGACCAGTTTTTTCGTGATGAATGATTATATATTTGCAGGAGGAAATTCAATAGCAGTACAAATAGTAACCAACAATAATTTATCTAGGTGGTTAGTAGACACAGGAGCAACAATATCTGCAATAAAATACGAATATGTAAAGGCACATAATATAAAAATAATAAAAGATAGAATGACCATAAGAGGCATTGGCGGTAGTGTAGAAGCAATTGGTTATGCAATGATAAATTTTCAGGTAGGGAGTGAAAGTTATGAACACAAAGTTTATGTTTTTAAATCTCTACCGTGTACGACAACTGGAATTCTGGGTGAAGATTTTTTAAATAAAAACAAAGCAATAGTGGACTATAGTAAAAATACTGTTTCATTCATGACAAAAAATAATCAATTCGCAGCATTAAAATTCGACATAAAAAGGAAATATAATTTAGCTCCACGATCAGAATCAATTCATTACATAGAAACTACCTTTACCGAAGATTGTGTAGTTTGTGCACAAGAAGTAACTGATGGAGTGTTTGTCGCAAGTGCTATAGTAAAGCCCATAGATGGTAAAATACCAATCCAAATTCTAAACACAACAGAAAAGGAGATAAACTTAACTAATGTTAAACTTGATATTCAAAAATTAGATGAATACGACTATTGTTATTTTGGAAAAGAATGCAAAAAATGCTAATAGAGTTAAAGAATTATTCAAAAACCTTAAATTAGAGCATTTAAATAAACAGGAAAAATCAGAAATTGAAAAAATATGTGCTAAATATTGCGATATTTTTCAATTATCAGGAGATAAATTAACAGTAACTAAATTAAATAAACAGAAAATCCATTTAAAACAAAATGTAGAACCAGTTTTTGTTAAAAATTATAGGTTGCCACAATCACAAAAGCAAGAGATAGACAGACAAATAAAGAAAATGTTAGACGATGGAATAATAGAACCAACACAAAGCGAATGGTCTAGCCCACTTTTGTTAGTACCTAAAAAAATGGATTCTTCAGGTGAGAAAAAATGGAGGATCGTGATTGATTACAGAAAATTAAATGAAAGGATACAAGAGGATAAATACCCATTACCAAATATAACGGAAATATTAGATTCATTATCAGGTTCACTTTATTTTACTCATTTGGATCTATTTTCGGGTTATTATCAGCAGGAATTGGAGCCAGAGTCAAGAAAATATACAGCTTTTTGTTCAGGACAGTATCAGATGACAAGGTTACCAATGGGACTAAAGGTAAGCCCAAGCTCATTTAGTCGAATGATTAATATGGCTATGTCTGGATTAACATATGAGAAATGTTTCGTTTACTTAGACGACATAGTGGTATTTGGGAGAAATTTAGAGGATCACAATAGAAAATTACTCAGTGTTTTTGAGAGGTTACGGGAAGTAAATCTAAAACTAAATCCGGTAAAGTGTGACTTTTTGAAAAAGGAAGTACTATATCTAGGTCATTTAGTAACTTCTGAGGGAATTTTGCCCGACCCAGAAAAATTACAGTAATTAAAAACTATCCACAACCAAAGAATGAAAAAGAAACTCGAAGTTTTGTAGCATTAGTAAATTACTATAGAAAATTCATTCCAAATTTTGCAGATAAAGCCTATCATTTAAATCAACTTAGTAAGAAAGGAGTGAAGTTTAATTGGGATAGCAATTGCCAAAAAGCTTTTGAAATTTTAAAGAAAGCAATACAAAGGATAGCCCACCCATATTACAATATCCAGATTTTCGATCAAGTAACACCTTCATTCTTCATACGGATGCGTCAGGATATGCTTTAGGTGCTGTTTTATCACATAATGATGGACGACCAGTAGCTTATACAAGTAGAAGTTTAAATAAAGCTGAACGTAACTATGCTACTATTGAAAAAGAGTTACTTGCAATAGTCTGGGCAACAAAACATTTCAGACCATACTTATATGGAAGGCATTTTATAATAAAAACTGACCATAAACCTCTTATATATCTTTTTAACATGAAAGATTCTTCAAGTCGATTGATAAAATTTAGACTAGCATTAGAGGAATTCAACTTTACTGTAGAGTATGTGAAGGGAAAAGAGAACACAGTAGCGGATGTTCTTTCAAGAATTAAGATAACATCGGATGAATTGAAGGAAATGAATGAAACTGTGAACGTAATAACGAGAGCGATGAGAAAAAGGGATATGACAAATAAACAACCAAACTATGACGACCATACTTTTATTAACAATCGGACTGATCAACCGAAAGTTGTAGAAGTAAATAAAAAAATAAACGCATGCGTAGAATTAACTTTAATAAAAAGCGCTGATTATGAAAGGATAAAAAGACTGAATAAAAATAATGTAAAAGAATCTAAAACAATGATATATTGTCACCGAAAACCACTCACCGGCAGGCAGAAGTTGAGACTCTTCAGGGTGGGAAATCCAAAATGCCAACATAAAGTTAAGAGTTTATTATGATAAAGTAGATAAATACAAGGCGGTGGTCGTGCTGCGCGCGGGCACGTCCGAGCACGACCAAAATCAAAGGTAAACTGACTGTTTTTGACACGAATGACATCGAAAGACAGAGATAGAAGACATTTGAAATAGGAATTTGGAATTTTGGGCCAGGACAATAGAGCCAGGATCACGAAAGGAGGCAGCATGCGAGGCATGCAGCCCCGCTCCGTGACAGTACCCCGGGGCTCCGGTGAAAAATTCGAGGAGTACCTACTGGAATATCCGAAGAATTTTACAAAGACAACTAAAGCTAAGTAAGGACTTAAAATAATAAAACTAGGTATAACGGAACTGCCCAAACACGAACAAAGTATAACAAACTTAACCTAACAAAATCAACAGACACACGTCGTCTAGCAAAGCAATATTATGAATCCAAACATACATCATCAACCAGTGAAGTCTTAGCAGCTCGAACCTACATAAGACACAGGTCTATACAGTAAAAGTAGCCCTAATAACTAAAACCATAGGGAACTCAAAGGGCAGTCCGTAAAGAACACATTATAAATAACAAACATGATAAACTTGAATAAGTTAATGCAATAAACATTACACAAATGTCTAAAACCTTAGAGGTACATAAAAGTTCAATGAGCATACCTAAACTAAAGTAGATATGGACAGGTATAGCATAAATATCGCGATATCGCGCAAAAAGCAATGTAAAACAAAACAATATTCACACAAGTAAGTGAATGCAAAAGAACATATTAAAAGTAAGAAAAACAAATTGTAACATAAGCTAATATTACAAATTCAATTATTGATTAAAGTGATATGAAGGATCAATAAATTATTCAATTAATTAAAACAATAAATCAATAAAAGCTAGCTTTAGGCTTAATATCCTTGACGTGCCATCGTCCAAGAGGATGACCCGTCATATCCGCTAACTCGTATACTAATGGAGATATTTCATTTGTCACCTTGCATTTTATAAATTTAGGTGCAAGTTTTGAAGAATAATATTTGCCAGCAGCACTTAATGTGTAATTACGTTTCCAAACCACGTCATCTATGTTGAATTCCAACCTTTGACGATGCTGATCGTAACGGGAAGCATTAGCTTGATGAGACAACCAAAGTCTCGTTTGAACCTCAGAAAATAGTGGTGAAAGTAGACCTACATTGTCCGCAAATATACTACGTGGAGCAAAAATTAAGTCGTCACATAATTCTGTGTTCTGATAAATAGAGCCGCATGGTACCAGTTCACGCCCAAAAACAAGAAAGGCGGGTGTGAACTTAGTTACCTCATTAACCGAAGAGTTAATCGCGAATTGAATTTTGTATAAATTCAAGTCCCAAGACCTATGATCTTGATTAACAAAGGAAGCAATAGCGGTTATAATTGTTTTGTTATAGCGTTCTACAGGATTAACTTGGGGACAGTAAAGAGGGGAATAGTGAATTTCTGGAATGTTGTATTGCCTAAAAAGATCGAAAAGTTCATTGCTAGCAAATTGAGGTCCGTTATCCAGTAAAACCGTTTGTGGAATTCCGTAAGTCATAAATACCAGATTTTCCATTATGTGGCATATTATAGAAGCTGTAGCACGTTTAATTGGAAAAAGAAGACAATACTTGCTAAAGCAACAAGTAACCACGAAAATATATCTATTTAATTTTCTAGTCATAGGTAATGGGCCAACAAGGTCTATCGAAATCGTCTGAAAAGGTCTACAGACTGTTCTGGGATGGCCCATAAGGCCTATAGTTCGCTGAGTTTGGTGTTTATAAGCAGCACAAGTGTCACACTTAGCAATAAATTTTGCAACGTCTCTATACATGCCTTTCCAAAAATACCTACGCTTGACTTTCATGTTTGTCTTAAAAACGCCAAAGTGAGCATTAGTAGGGGTAGAATGATTATCAACAATAACCATTTCGGTAAGTTCGGAAGGTATAACCTCTTTCCAGTCATATTCCGAAGTAAGTAAATTGGTAGAACGCGCTTTGCGATAAAGTTTATTATTTCTTATAAGGTAGTCAGGACAAGAGGTAGGATTATCAGAGCACTTTGCCAGCATACTATTATACCATTCATCTGAAGACTGAGCCGGGTTGTAGTCAATTAGAGCTATCGGAACTGAGCGAGACAAAGTGTCTGGGACTAAATGATCCTTACCTTTCTTATGTTTTATTTCAAAATTAAAAGCCGATAATCGTATACTCCATCGGGCTAAACGGCCTGTGGGGTTATTCAAATTAAGAAACCATTGTAACGCAGAATGGTCTGTATAAATAGTAAACTTTAGCCCATTATCTAAATAACAACGCCAATGTTCCAAGGCGGTAATGACGCTGAGTAACTCTCTTTCAGTGATAGAGTAGTTCTTTTGAGCACCTGAGAGGGATTTGCTCATGTACGCAATAGGTTTTTCAACGTTAACGAGCTCTTGAGTGAGCATAGCGCCAATACCAAAACTAGAAGCGTCACAGTGCACTGAAAAGGGTTTGGTGAAGTCTGGACGAGCTAAAACGGGTGTAGAGGTAAGAGCTGTTTTAAGATTGTTAAAAGCGGCATTAGCGTCAGCATCCCAAAGGAAAGGTTTAGGTTTACTGCCCTTTTTACCGGATGAAGTTAGTTTATTTAAATGAGAAACTACTGTACTGAAATCAGGAATGAATCTCCAATACCAGCTAGCAGTGCCTAAAAATTATCTGAGTTCTCGACCTGAAGTAGGCACAGGTATATCAAGGATAGCCTGAACTTTATCTGGATCAGTGCGAAGACCACGTTCGTCTACAATATAGCCTAAGTATTTTAATTCTTTTCTAAAGAAAACACATTTCTTGAAATTAACGGTAATATTGGCACTATCGAGTTTAGAAAGAACCTTAGTTAATAAAGATATATGTTCATCAAAAGTTTCCGTAGCTATGACTATGTCATCTAAATAACAAAAAACCTTGTTATCTAAATCAGCAGAAAGTAAATTATCAATAAATCTTTGTTGGGTAGCCGGGGCATTAGTAAGGCCAAAAGGCATCACTTTGAAACAAAACATTCCCCGACCGGGTACATGAAAAGCGGTCTTGGGTCGATCTTCTTTTTGAAGCGGTATTTCCCAAAACGCTTTAGCGATATCAATGGAAGAAAGATAACGCGCATCACGAAGGTTATCCAAAATTTCGTTAATTAAAGGAAGTTTATAAGCGTCCTTCTTGGTAATAGCATTAAGCTTCCTACTATCAACACAAAAACGCCAGTCACCATCTTTCTTAGGTGTGATGACCACCGGGTTGAGCCAAGGGCTTTCACAAGGCTCTATTACATCGAGTTCAAGCATTTTATCAACTTCAGCTGACAGTGCCTTAATCTTCTCAGGCGAGAGACGGTATGTACGTTGCCTTAGAGGGAAATGGTCCCCTGTATCAATACAATGTTCCGCTAAATGAGTTCTGCCTAAGGGTCGAACTTCCGTGCTTATACAACGAAATTGATTAATCATGCTATCTGCTGCCAACCTTTGAGCAGGAGTAAGCGTGTCATAATGAGAGACCTGGTTTTGCTCACAATGAATAGATAAAATGTTAGGTAAAGGTGATGTACGAAATTGTACATTTCTCAAAATATCTGGAGCAACAGAAAAAGTTTTCCAAAAGTCCATGCCTAAAATAAGTGGTTGCTTAATAGCAGGGATAACATGAGCAGTAATAATAGCCGCAAGCTTATTACAAGAGACTGGTAGATTAATGGTACCCATGGAAGAAATAGGGTATCCGTTAGCAACAGAACCAGTAATCTTGTAGTTTGTGTCTACTGTAAAGCCGTATTTTTCTAATTGTTTAAACGCATCACAGCCTAAAATAGTGATGGGGCTGCCACTATCTAATAGACCAGAGAGGGTAAGTTCATTAACTTTGATATTTAAATAGGGTCTATCAAAGTCATTTTCATTTTGAAAGAGGATTGTAGAGATTGTTCTATATGACGACATAAAAGTTTTAATCTTAAGTAACCAATCATCCCATTCTTCTTGAGAAAAGTTTTTATTAGGGGATTTCTTCTCTCTACAATCCTGCGCTACTAGTTTTTTTGATTATTATTGGTTGGACTTAGTTTACATTGAGGACAATCTGTAACTTTAAAGCCTTTATTGCCACATTTAAAACAAACCACATCACGGCTCTGGCATTCTCGTAAATAATGAGAATTGTTGCGACATCGCGGACAATATTTAATATTAGAATTATTTATAACGTAAACTGGTTGACGATATGAAGGGCCTGGTAGAGGATTTTGGTAAAAAGGTTGGTGAGTTTTGGGTGAAGTAGTAGGTGTAGAAAGGGATTCATAAAATTTACATGCTTTAAATAAGTTGTCAACTGACGTAATGTTTTGTGGCTGTAACCTGCCTTTTAGTTTAGGAAGAAGGTTTCTTTTAATTATATTAATTTTGTGGGTCTCTGAAAGAGGATCTTGTAATTTGGAAAACAAAGATTCCAAATCTGTAAAATAAAGGACCACTCTTTCATTTGGTTTTTGAAAACGGTTTTCAATTTTCTTAAGGAGTAAGAAATCGGAGTCAACTATTCCAAAAGCGGAAGCCAATTCCGATTTAAAGGTCTCCCACGTAGAAAGATAACTGGCTCTAACCCTAAACCATTCTAGGGCAGGGCCAGAAAGCAAGTCAAAAATATGTTTGTGCAGTGTTGTTTCATCAATATTCCTAACTGTGGCAAATTCTTCTACTTTCTTAATAAAATCCCGAGGGCAGGTATCACCCTTAAAATTAAACTTTTTAAGTTCTGATGGTGATGTTTTATTAGAAATCTGGGCAATTCCATGAAGGAACTTGTCCATATCAAACGGGTTGTTTTGTTGAGAGTGTGACGTTGGAGCAGTGAAGAACGTAGTCTCGGAAGCAGAGCAGGAGGGTGGTGTAATAATCAAGTTGAAACGTTTTTGTAAAGTGTTATATTCAGAAGTGGTTTCATTGTATAATTTTACAAGCTCTTCTGAACAATCAGAGGTATCCAGTCTGGAAAGTCGATCTAAAATGTGGTGTAAATATGTATTAATTTTGTTTTTTATTGCTTTGTTAGGTTTGTTTTCTAATAAAATTATTTTGGATTGAATATCAGCTAGTAAATTCTTAACGTTGTTAATGTCAGTACTGATATCAAATGGGCTTTCCGAAGGGAAGTCCGATGTTTTCAAAAGCAAAGAAAGTTGCTCCCGAAGCGCAGCGACTGTATCGGCCGGCTCTGCAAGGCGGGCTTTAACTTCGTAAATAAGTTCCGGTTTGTTTAATAAGTTCACGTCCATTATAAAATTAAAAGATAAAATAATCACTAAAATAAGTCGTAGTCAATCAAAGTGTGGACAAATAAATCGTACACAAATCAGGTGTATGATAATTAAAAGTAGAGACAAATAACAGCAAGAGATAATAAAAAAAAATCGAGCAAATCAGTTTACGTACATGGTAAAAATTTAGGAGCTAAGGCTCCGCGCACGAGCAACATCAAGCATATGCGTAGTTTGGTGACGTAGAATGTAAGATGGCAAATAAAATTGTATTAAAAAAAATATTTAAACAATAATTATTGTTAGGTAAAAAAATCTTAATTCACTTGGCTATAAAAGGTACACACAAAATTATAGTTAGGTAAAAATCTTAATTGACTAGACTATAGTCATAAAAACTTTCAAAGTAAAAGAAATTCTGACGTTTGTTTGCTCTGACGTTTGTTGTCCTGGATACGTATTCAATTTTTTTGACAAGCCGTAAAAATGACGATGTTTTGTAAATAATGTCTAAAAATATGTAACACGATGAAAATTGTTTAAAATAAACGAAAGGCGGAGCAGAACGTCTGAAGAGTTGCAAATGCAGCACGCTCAAACACTCGTAAAAAGCAGTACAGTCAAAACAAAATCCATTGTAGTGTGAGCAAATATACAACCACGAAAATTTTAAGCAGTCCGCAGCAATTGGGGATCTGGCAATGTATATGAGCGGAGTAGACAGAGCAATGTGAGACACTTGTAATGGATTCACTCCTCACCGACGGCGATGGCGTAGACGTCAGTTCTATCTCAGTGAATTACAAATAATAAATTGGATTGTACCTCTGTTCCGTGTTTGTGATTGTTTCTTTAATATTTATATTACCACAGTAAAGGGCGCCAGTGTCACCGAAAACCACTCAGCGGCAGGCAGAAGTTGAGACTCTTCAGGGTGGGAAATCCAAAATGCCAACATAAAGTTAAGAGTTTATTATGATAAAGTAGATAAATACAAGGCGGTGGTCGTGCTGCGCGCGGGCACGTCCGAGCACGACCAGAATCAAAGGTAAACTGACTGTTTTTGACACGAATGACATCGAAAGACAGAGATAGAAGACATTTGAAATAGGAATTTGGAATTTTGGGCCAGGACAATAGAGCCAGGATCACGAAAGGAGGCAGCATGCGAGGCATGCATCCCCGCTCCGTGACAATATGTTGAAAAAGAAAAGATATTATATTTAAAACCATTTATCCCATTGCAAACGACACGAGCTGCCTTTGTGAGGGAAATGGGTGAAAAATGTAAAGAATGGAATATAAATGAAATAATGATAATACAAAATGAAAGTAATGATGTATTTGTAGAAAAGCTAGCACATGAAATAAAAAAGACAAAGGATTGGACCGGTCCACGATTATGTATATTAAAGGATATTATAAAAATAAATGATAAAGATGACAAGAAAGTAATACTTAATGATTTTCATATATTACCTACGAGCGGACATGCAGGTATAAGAAAAATGTATAATAATATAAAAAGACAGTATTTTTGGGTAGGACTTGAGAACGATATTAAGGAATATGTTCGTAAATGTGACAAATGCCAAAAAGAGAAATTTTCAATACGTACAAAAGAACCAATGAGTATAACTACTACGGCAGATACGGCATTTCAAAAAATATTTTTAGATATAGTAGGTCCGATATATAAGGATTTAGAAAATTATTCGTACATATATTTTAACTCTACAATGTGATCTAACAAAGTATGTTGAAGCTTATCCATTAGTAACAAAAAGTGCAAAGGAAGTAGCAGAAGCATTGGTAAACAACTTAATATTACGATATGGTATTCCGGAATGCATCACGACAGACAGAGGATCAGAATTTATTTCTGCAACATTTCAAGAGGTATGTAAATTATTACAAATACAGCAACTCACGTCAACAGCATATCATCATGAAACTATTGGCGCTTTGGAGAACATTCACAAAAGTTTAGGTGCATATCTTCGGATACAGACGGAAAACCATGGAGACCATTGGAGTAAGTGGTTTCCATATTGGTGTTTTTCTTACAATACATCTGTTCAAACAGAAACAAGATTTACACCTTTTGGGTTAGTATTTGGAAAAAAATGCAAACTACCAAGTAATTTATCGTCTTATGTTGAGCCATTGTATAATTATGAAAATTACCCACTAGAATTGAAATATAGACTTCAAGTGTCACAAAAAGAAGCCAGAGATAATTTAATAAGTTGTAAAGAAACAAGGAAACAAACATATGATAGAAACATAAAAGCAGTAAGGTACAAGCCAAATGATGAAATACTTATAAGAAATGAAAATAGAGATAAACTAACAAGTGTATTTTCGGGACCATATAGAGTTATAAAAGATATAAGCCCAAATGTAGAGATAGATAAAAATGGAAAAATTGAATTAGTACATAAGAATCGCACTAAGTTGTATAATCGCTAAATTAGTAGTAATTATAAAAAAAAAAAATGTGTTATAAGATCATTTTTTTTAAATAAGGGATGGAGATGTAGTGTGTAGGTACTAGGTGTCCAGTGGAAAGAATTTAAAATATCAAATGAATCATAAACAAAGACAATGTAATCTGAAGACATGTAATATGAATTCAAATAAAAACAATGTTCATTTTAATTGTATCTTATAAACAACGGACACCTGGAATGTAACTTGAATATCTCAATAAATAATTATTCATTTCTTAAGAGGTCAACGCGCCTCCACGTGTAACCATTAGTCATAGGCGTCATAATCGTTACGATATAAGAGTTTGATTTATTCAATAAACATTCAGTACAATACAGAGCTCCGTTGTATCATTTACGCGCCTGCAGGTCCCATCCATTACAAATGATGCAGGATGCAAGCGTGCAAACAGAGCAAAACATGAAAGAAAATAAGATAAATGGCGTTGCTGTTTCGATCAGGACAATATCAATGATATTGTGTCAAGTTTTACAGACTTTTTTATTAATCTTTTTGATTTGCATGCCCCAGTAAAAACTGTTATAATAAGATAAGAGAGCCTAAAACGCTTTGGAAAAATTTAAAATCAAATGTTTTGCCTCCTAAAGTTGAGAGTGAGCTTCCATTTCACCTTAAGTCTCCAGAAGACATAAACACGCATTTCCTTGATGTCCCTGGAAGTGGAAAAGTGAATATATCAGACTTGACTTATTTTGAGTATCATAGTCATGGTTCAACCCGCTTTAAATTTTGTGAGTGTTAGTCAGCAGGTAGTCTTGAAACTCATTAGTAGCATTAAGTCAAATGCGCAAGGCGTTGATTCCATTTCCGTAGAAATGATCAATTTAACTTTACCTTTCACAGTAGGCGTAATTACTTACATTGTTAATCGCTCTCTAGAAACATCAACTTTTCCAGATTTGTGGAAAACTGCAATTGTTCGTCCCTTACCTAAAAATAGGAACCCAAAATCCTTTAAAGATCTAAGGCCGATAAGCATTCTTCCGTGTTTGTCTAAGGTTTTAGAAAAAGTAGTCTACCAACAGGTGACAAAGTACTTACAACAAAAAAAAAAAATAAAAATAACTATTTTCTCACACAGATTACTAAATAAGGTAAACTTAGTCATTACATGTTTAGGTACAGAACAGATTCAATCTATGTGAGAGACTGGTTTCTGTACTAGGAGGACCTGTATTACAGATAACCAGCCTCTCCAACTCTGGACCAGGTGAGTAAAAGGTAGGTACTTAACTATATAAAGTCTAATCCAAAAATAGGTAGATGAGAGTGGATGTGACTGTATATTGTGTGCGTGTGTATGCATGTGTGCGTGTGTATGCATGTGTGCGTGTGTATGCATGTGTATGTGTGTATGTGTATATGTGTAAGTGTGTGTATGTGAGTGATATTATAGATGTGACTGCTACTAGGGACAAAACTAAAGATTTAACGTATAACCAGTAAAGCTGAATCAGGAAGCGATTTTGAAGAGATTTTCTGTTTCTTCATAATTTAAGGACTTTAACCATGTAGTAATAACCCTTTTACAGTTATATTTTGTAAGGGGGGATATTGCAGTCTCTTTGTTAATTTTATTATATAGATAGCCTCCTAGAAATCCAAAAAAACCTACCGGCTATGGCTGTTGACCATCCGTAGGAGGAATGGCATACAATATGTTTCCGACGTCTATTGATATTAAGAGAAGAATCAAATTTAATTATTGAGTATTGTTTTAGAACGGTGTTAAGAACAAAAAGTTGCCTTACAGTCAGAACATCAGAAAGAGAGTATAAATCTTTTGTGGGAAAACGGAAAGGTAGAAATGAGGATACTTTCAAGAGTGCTCTCTGAGCTCTTTCGAGTTTAAGTAATACAGTTTTAGATGTACCACCCCATACTGTGATACAATAGCATAGAATGGACTGACATAGGGCCAGATATACCGTTTTAATTATATGGGTATCAGAAATGTGACGTAAGTTTTTAAAAATAAAAATAAGCTTGCGAATCCTGGCAGAAAGACTATCGATATGCAGTCTGAAGCTTAGTGTGTTATCAATCATAACACCTAAGTACTTAATGTTCAATGCAAGAGTCAATCGGTTGCAAGAACAAACAGAATCTGAAAAACAGGAATGAGCCATTATAGAAAACCTATCATGTACAGACAAGTCAACATTGTTAATAGAAAACGGAATAAATTTGGTTTTGTCGACGTTTAGAGTTAGTGCATTAAAATTGAGCCAGGAGTGAATCAAATTGAAACCCAATTGTGCAAAGTTGTAGGTTTGTTCCCAGGTATCGCCGTGAAAGATGAGTGCGGTGTCATCAGCAAAAGTGACAATTTTTCCATTTGTCAATTGGAGGCTGCACAGGTCATTTATGTAGGCAAGAAAGAGGTTGGGACCCAAAACGCTACCTTGCGGTACACCGTAAGTTATCGGCAGGTCAGAACTCGTGTAATCACTAACTCTTACTCTTTGTTGCCTATCAGTTAGGTAGTCTTCAAACAATTTTAGCTGAATATCTCGAATTCCTAATTTCTCAAGTTTTGCCAGTAGGAGTGGTGTAGAGACTGTGTCAAAAGCCTTTGCTAAGTCAAGAAATATTACTATAACTTTCTTTTTATGTCAAGTTTTCTGACTATGTGATCGGTCAACTCATGAACAGCATCGTTTGTTGAGACTCCAGCTCTAAAATCAAATTGAGAATCCGAAAGAAGGTGTTTAGTCTCCAGATAGTCAATTAAGCTTCTCTACAACTTTTGACAAGGTGAAAAGTATAGAAATGGGTCTATAATTATTGACACAGCCTCTGTCACCACTCTTAAATATGGGAATCACTTCTGCCAACTTAAATTCTCGAGGAAACGTACCAGATGAAAACATTAAGTTGAAAATATATGATAGAGGTGCAGCTAGAAATTGATGATAACGTTTAAGAAAATTTCCAGAGATATTATCGCGCCCCATAGTATTGCCTTTTTTTAGATTTAGAATACATGTTGTAACTTCAGATTCATCAGTTGGTGTAAGGACAAAAGAAGACGGTTGGGACGGAATGGAAAAAGGCTTGTTACACGAAATGTGAGGTATATTTTCAGCCAGATTCTTCCCTATAGATGCGAAATACTTGTTTATGTTATCGACCGATGTAATGGGGTTTAACGGAGAGATAAGGTGAGATGCAGGGTTATGATTATTGGTTAAATAGGTTAATTGCTTTATAGTGTTCCAAAGTGTTTTGTTGTTAGTTTTAGCTGCCTCTTTAATTTGACTTTTTTCAAAGTCCCTTTTTAATTTTTTTTATAGCCAGTTGCAAAAGTTCCTATACCTTCTGTAACTAATTTGAACTATTTCGTTATTTGGATTTTTTCTAAGTTTCTGGTGCAGCCTGTCTCTATTTTTCATACAACGCAGTAAACCAATTGTTATCCAGGGTTTTTTTATTCGCTTGCGGTTTGCTACCTTGATATTTCGCGTGTACGAATCAATTTTTGCATTGATCTCACAGACTAGTAAAGATGTGGCCACGTTAGCATCTGTTGTATTATAAATCGCACTTAGGTTTAAATTTGCCATGTCTGAATCCAGTCCAGTGTAGTCTATTGTTTTCTTTAACGGAGCGGGTTTTTCCAGCCGGGAATCAGAATGTTGTTGCTCCAGAATAAATATAAGAGAATCATGATCCGTAAGTGACGTCTCGGCCACATAACAAGAGGCGGGAAGTTTGGTTTTTAACATTACGTGGTCTAAACAGGTTTGAGTGTGGGTTGGAAGTTGATGAGCTGGTAATATACCGTGAGAAGCCAATAAATCTAAGTAAACATGTAAGTTACTATCAACGCTATTTTCCCTTATATCTACGTTAATATCACCCATTAAGACAATATTAGTATGATTTAAACCAGATAAAAAGTCATTTAGTGATTGAATAAAAGGTTCAATAATTTTATAGCCAGGAGGCCTATATATAGCAATTATGATTGTGTTGTGATCTATCTCAAGGGTGAGACAGTTAGCGTTTCTTATGTTAGGCTCGGATATAGTAACTGAAATGTTAGTTTTGTAATATACCATTACACCTTCATTTTGAGTTAGGTTATTTTCCGTTATAGCACAGCTATATCCATCTAATGGCGGAATGACTTGAATATGACGTAGCCAGCATTCAGTTAAAATTATGAGATCCCAGTCAGTCTTAGATCTGTCCAGAAGTGTAAGAAGTCCAGAAAAGTTTCGATTGGTACTGCGAATGTTTTGATGAATAATTTTTAGACTAGTGTTAGGATTCATTATTAGGCTAGGGCAGTCTTCAATTTTACAGACGGCGGATTGAGCTATAGTAAAATTATCAAGTTCAATATTTGTATCATTTATATTATCGAATTTAGATAACAGAATTCAGGTTGTTGACGATCAAATGAGGTGAATAATAAGTTAAGTAAAAGAGGACAAATGTATTGTAGTATATACATGTAGGTATAAGTGTTGTTTGATATGTTGGGAAAAGGTAAAGGCAGCTGGTAGATCTGTAAGATTGTAAGGAGAACTGGTAGTTTTGTCATTTGAGTATAATGTTGTGTGATTGTGTGTGTTGTAGTACTTCTTGAGGGTAATAGAGTGTAATATGTGATGACTGTAATAAAGTGTATACTACAATTTTTACAAACAGATTCTGTAGTAAAACAAGAAACAAATAATATAAAAACCAATAACAAGCATTGGAAGTGTACAACTAGTCACTTACAACGGAGCTTATTGATATCTGATTCAGAATCTATACGAAGCGCCGGCGAGTCTTGAGACTTTCTTATAAATACTTTTCCATATGAGGTCCAAGTGCTGTGATAATAATAATCCTTGACCAGTTGTCTAGCCAAATAAGCCAGCCTTCTTCCTAGATTAGTGAGGGACTCATCAACAAAGATAGGTCTGGGCGACCCTAGCAATCCAAGGTGGGCAGTATTTAGTTTTTCATCTCTGTGCGTTTTATTGTAAGATCTACATTGACTGATAAAACCATCTTTGCACAAAACTGTGGTCAAGTTAACCACAATATGGTTGTTAGTTTCCGTCTTGGTTCTGAGGCGGTAGATGTCTTGAATATCAGAGTCCGATAACGGTTGATCAATTAATCCACTCAACTTTTTAACTGTTTGGCGAAGCACAGCTTTATTTTCTGATATTAGCTTGGGAATATTCCTAATTTCAATTGATGAGTTGCGGGAGTTGCGCTCAAATAGCTCCATTTTTGTCTCGAGCGTCTGAATTCTTTGTTCGTAAACTTTGTTGGATTGTTCTAGGTTCCGCATTTTATGTAATACTTCATCATATTGTGCCGATAAAAATTCCATGCTCTTTTTCAAATCATCATTTTGGTTCTTAACCATCAGAACAGTTTCAATCAGTTTCTCATATTTTGAGTTTTGCTGATCTTCAAAGGAAGTAAACAACTCTTTCATCTGGCTTAAAGTTATTGCCTTGTAATCTGACCATTGTTTCGATCCGGAATCGAGAGGTGGATCTTGTAATTGAGGCTCTGAGTTTATCTCCGTGTTGACAGTGGCCGATGGTACAGAATCTCGGGCTTGAGGAGTAGGCGGGCCGTGGAACCAGATATTTACCACTTAACTTATGAAATTATTAGAATGACTTCGTGTTTTAATATATCGTCAGGGACGTGTTTAAAGACATATCTGTATAAATTTAAGAACTTTTTTTAACTTGCGCTAGGTATACATTTAGGTATTTCCTTTTACTCTCGATAAATAAATTAATGTAGAATTTAAGTTCGATATTCTGGTTCCAACTGTCATCAAACATTGGTAGATATATATTGTTAAGTTTTAAGAAACTTAAGGTACATGCGAAAGGGTCAAATAAAAATTTGTCCTTCATTTGGCCATTACAGTTTTAGAGGACCTGAAATTCATAAAATGAGCTTAAATGCATTACATAAGAATACATATAAAAGATAAGAAAGCCAGGAGATAAGCTAACTAAGTCAGTCACGTTTATGACCGCAGTGAACGTAATACAAAATTTAAGTCTCTAAAATTACGTCTCCTTCATTAACACAATGCCTTAAGCTGTGTCTCAATTTATTAGAAATGGCCCCGACAGGCTTGATATATTTTTGAAAAAAAAAAAATTGCCGTGTAATATGCATACCTACGCAGAGGGCGGTGCGGCTGGCTGGTCAGTAGCACGCAAGCTGTGCCGGCCGCGTTACCCTCACGCGCTCTCGTACTAGTCTGATATTGCTTCTACTTCCTTCATTATTACAACGAATAAAGATTAGATTAGAAATTATTGCTTACAGCTGATATTACTTAGCATAGTTTTAAAAGGCACTTATTAAATAATATTTTTAAAGGTACTTTGAGTCCTCCTTTTGGTTTCATCGCCTCTGGTTAGTTTTCGATTTCACGCCCACGTACCTGTTACAATTAATTTTTGACATTTTTTTTTTATTATTTATTAATTACGAAAGGTACATGCATTTCTTACAAACTAAATGATCGCCAAACTGTGACAGTTTGTTGGCGAAGAAGGCGCAATACTAACAAAATCATGAACCTAGTACTAGCTATATATACTTACTTAAATAGGTACATCAAGCAGGCAAGTACAGCCAGGAGTACGTCAAGCCACTCACAGTGCAAATTTATGTCCTGCTGCTTTATAAATAAGCACAGAACAAAGTCCTATGTGTCAAGCTTGAAGTGCTCCTAGACGTAGTCAAAAAGAATAAGATACCTTATAAAGAATGATACTAAGTACTCACAAGTTTTATAGGTTTAGTAAGGTGTTTTTTAATTTTATTTTCAATACTTTTGTACTAAGTTTGGGCTCCTCTCTTAACCACGAAATTTCATTAAAAACTTTAGGTACTAAGTGTCTATCAAGTCTTCTTCCGTAATAATTGATTTCCTTAGTATGTAACAACTGTTTCTCTCTTACTCGTCTGGTGTTATATCTGTTTACTACTTGCTCTTTATGTTCATCTTTATAATAATGATCAATTGCTAATAAAAAATTTACTTTCAAGTTTATTGGCAAAATTCTACAAATAGGAAATAGTTCACTATAGTCAGTACAACTTGTTTTAGTTCTCTTATCAACCAAGTATTTTATTAACCTAGTTTGTAGATTTTTAACATTCTTAATGTAAGTACAGAAAGTTTGACCATAGACACTTAGACCGTAGTTAATAAGCGAATCCGCCAGCGCATAATAAACTATCTTTAAAGTGTATTTATCGACCGTTGATCTTAAATAATAAAACTTACCCAATACAGTCCTCAGCTTGTTACAAAGTTCCTCTATATGTAATTTGAAATTAAAGTTATTGTCCACCCATAGTCCCAAATATTTACATTTCACAACATAATCCAATTTTTTGCATCCACAACCACTTTTTTCCAGGTGTAAACAATCGTAGGTATGACCGACTATACCAATCTTAGCGTAATCTACTATTTTAGCTAGTCTGTTATAGGGGGAGAACATATGTAAGCACTGCGTTTTTTTCATGTTTAGAATAATGCCATTGTCATGTGCCCACTTTACGATCCTATCAAAGTCCGACTGAATACAGGAACGAGCCTCTTCAATATCTTCAGACGCGTAAAGTAGGCACACTTCAATATTTGAATTAATTTGAAATCGTTAAAACAGTTGAGTTCAGGAATGATGCCTGGGTAAAAAACTAAATAAAATACTGTAAAGATTATAGTTATCACATTCAATAAAGAGAAGTTCATTTGACAAAGTTGTCTCTCTTCTCGTGTATTTTTAGGGTTCCGATGCCAAAATGGTAAAAAAAGGAACCCTTATTGTGCGACTTTGTCTGTCTGTCCGTCTGTCTGTCTGTCACACCTCAATATCTCAGCAGCCACTCACGCTATCGACTTGAATTTGGAACAAATGAAGAATTTGGTTGCCTAACTTAATTGCACATGAAAGAATTAAAAAAATATATATGATTACTAGCTGTTGCCCGCGGCTTCGCTCGCGTGGATTTCGTATTTATCTTGTTACCGGTTTTCCGAAGCAATGAGATATTTTCCCGTCATTTCGGGGTAATTTTAAACTAAGGAAAAACAGGACTAACCCTGCGCAAATCAATGAGTATAATTCAAGATCCAGCTGAATTTTATATAATATACAGACGTTACTCATAAATTACTCAGAACAGAGAATTTAGCAGCAGTATCCTAACAAATGTAAAGAGAGAGATGAGAGACACCTTTATGTAATATTTCAAAACAGAGCCAATTCGCAGAAGTAATTGAGAAAAACGAAAACCCTCTCCCTCTCTCTCCCCCTCCCTCTGTCTCTCCCTCTGTCTCTCCCCCTCCCCCTCCCCCTGTCTCTCCCCCTCCTCCCTCTCCCCCTGCCCCTTCCTCTCCCCCTCCCTCTCCCTTTTCATCACCCCCTGCCCCTCCCTCACTCCCTCCCTCTCCCCCTTCCCCTCCTTCTCCATCTCCCTCTACCTGTACCTGTACCCCTCTACCTCTCTACCTCTCTACCTCTCTACCTCTCTACCTCTCTACCTCTCTACCTCTCTACCTCTCTACCTCTCTACCTCTCTACCTCTCTACCTCTCTACATCTCTACCTCTCTACCTCTCTACCTCTACTTCTACCTGTCCCTATCCCCGCCCCTATCCCTACCCCTTACGCCAATTTAACCGCTATCCCTAACATACAAATAACACCCATATTTATTTTTAGACATTTCAAACCTATCGCACCCCAACTCCATCCCCAGGGGGATGATGGTATTTCATGTCCACCACGTTGGATTTCAAAATTGTTGTAGTTTTCGTAATCAGCGACCCGATAAACCATACAAACGACACCCATATTGATTTTTAGACATTTCAAACCTATCGCACCCCAACTCCATCCCCAGGGGGATGATGGTATTTCACGTCCACCACGTTGGATTTCAAAATTGTTGTAGTTTTCGTAATCAGCGACCCGATAAACCATACAAACGACACCCATATTGATTTTTAGACATTTCAAACCTGTCGCACCCCAACTCCATCCCCAAGGGGATGATGGTATTTCACGTCCACCACGTTTGATTTCAAAATTGTTGTAGTTTTCGTAATCAGCGACCCGATAAACCATACAAACGATACCCATATTGGTTTTTAGACTTTTTCACCCCATTTTCCTTTTTTAGGGGTTGATTTTGGGGTGGAATTTCAATAACAGTGATGAACGTTGCATAGAATTACATCATTAATGCCAAAATAATAAAGTATGTGGATTTTACTTTAAAAATAAAGAATTTTCAACTTCATCCCCCTTTTCACCCTTAAGGGTGTCGAATTTTCAAAAACCCTGAGACACGTGATTATTAATTTTTCGTCGTCAGCCTAAATACAAATTTTGAAGATCCTAACTTCAAAACTGACGGACTTTTATACAAACTTTCATCCCCTATTTTACCCCCTTAGGGGTGGAATTTTGTAAAACCCTTTCTTAGTGCACCCCTAGGCCTCATAAGGAACCTACATGCCAAATTTGGAATCTCTAGTCCCAGTGGTTTGGGCTGTGCGTTGATATGTCAGTCAGTCAGTCAGTCAGTCAGTCAGTCACCTTCTTCTTTTATATATATAGATTACTGTAACAAGCCCAAATAGGGGGGGCAAAATTTCAAATTGTCGTTACTAGGTCGAGTGGGATATCATATGAGAGGGCTTTACTTGTACATTCTAAAATATATTTTTGTATTTTTTTACAACTCTTAGTTTTCAAGTTGTGATGAAAAATTACAAAAATAATAGGCAACAAATTAAATGATTCCCAAAATTTTTTTTTATACCCCAATACACTTCAGACAAAATGTACTGGAAGAATGTACACCAAAAAAGTGCCAGAAGCGAATTTGGTGAACATTCATCCATTTTGGTATACAAAATTTGATGGATATTATTTTGTAAAAATTTACCCAATACACAGCCAAAATAATACCATCCCCCCCCCCCCCCCCTTATCACCGAAGTTTGTGAATGGAAAAATCCGAATTAATTGCAGTCGTTAGAAATTTATGTAAATATTACAGCAAAAATAAAACGATATTTCTAAGTTGCACAGTTTTTTAGAAATATGCAAAAAACCTTTACAAACAAATTTAGTTTTGCGGTTCTAAAAATTACCTTTACTGCTTCCAAAAATACTATAGATATATCGGAACCCTCGGCGCGAGAGTCTGACTCGCATTTGACCGGTTTTTTTTTGTAATGCGCTGCGGTTATCTGCTCTCTGCCACAATAATTTATTCAATTACCAGTAAAAAACGCGCCACTTTTTATACTACTAACGTCGTGCTATTACTTGGCGGAAAATTTTCAATGCATACGCAAGTTGGGGCCTATTTAAAACTGACATTAGGAATCTCAACTCCATGCTTTCATCTGGTAAGCAGGTGGAAAATTCCCAATATCGAGCAGCGGCTGATAAAAAACTGTTTTACCGGGTCTTTATACACTGATATAACCCCGCTGAAGTCGATTCTGCTCGGTGACATCCCTTTTCCTCCCACCGCGACCCCAGAAAACGTGTCCCTAATCGTGGTTTATTTAATTTCCTAGGGAGGGAGTGGGGAAGGGAATGTGACTGGGCAGAATCATCTTCAACGGGGTCATATGAGTCTAAAAAAGAGAAAGAGTCTTATCTGTCGCTGCTCACCTAGAGAACGTTTAACAAGTTTCGCATGGGTTAGTTTCACTTTGCCACTGTCGTAAAATAATACCTAAAAAAAAACATATTTGCAAAATACTGTTGGAATGAAAGCTGTTTACTTTGAAGTATTAGTAGTAATTTTGCAAATTATCAACAATTTTATTAAACTTTTTGAAATGCAATTAGTGCTAAAGATAATATTATTCCATTCCTTGAACAAAAAAAAAACCGGCCAAGTGCGAGTCGGACTCGCGCACTGAGGGTTCCGTACCACCACATAAACAAAAATGTATTAGTTGAAATTTCAGTAAGTTAATGTGCTAGATTTTTTGAGTCCAACACGCGCTTGACCAAATTTTATTATTTGTTGCTATTTTATAGCCTATGCCCTATAAACATACCAATTTTCAAGTTTGTAAGTGTTCCCTTTTTTAAATAGAACTAAAACAAAAATCGCCTCAGAAACCATCCAACTTGACCCCTCTCTTATATGAATGTTCTTGAAACGGGAGCTCACCACAATTGGTTACCATTAGTTGTGAGAAAAGTTGTAATATTTAATGATTTCAGACTTTTCCCATTATTTGTCCTGTGAGACCTAGCTTCTTGCCAAATTTCATAATTTTAGGTCAACGGGAAGTACCCTGTAGGTTTTTCATTTTTGAATAAATGTATGGAGATGAGGACATAAAATGCCATATCTTTTGATTGCGTCGTTGTAAAAAATTTCAATTTTCAAATCTTGTGTGGTTCATGGATCCTGATATATGGTATTAATTTCAACCTGATACCTTTACCCGTTCATGAGATAAAGGGTCTTGACAGACAGACAGACAGACAGACAGACAGACAGACAGACGGACAACAAAGTGATCCTATAAGGGTTCCGTTTTTTTCTTTTGAGGTACGGAACCCTAAAAATGTAAGTTATTTAAACCAAAAATTAAAGCGAACTTGCGGTCCGCCCCGGCTTCGCACGGGTAGAAATAGGCAAAGATTAGATAATATAGGTTCTTGTTGCGTGGCAGGTTAATGAAATATCGGCCAAGTGCGAATCGGACCCGCGCACCGAGGATTCCGTACCACTAAGGTAAACATGCTGTCTTTGTTATGGACGCGCAGTTACGCAGATATGTGTATAAAAATGCGCGAGTCTGACACGCACTTGACCATTTTTAGGGTTCCGTACCTCAAAAGAAAAAAACGCAACCCTTATAGGATCACTTTGTTGTCCGTCTGTCTGTCTGTCTGTCTGTCTGTCTGTCTGTCTGTCTGTCTGTCTGTCTGTCTGTCAAGACCCTTTATCTCACGAACGGGTGAATGTATCAGGTTGAAACTAATAATATATATTAGGATTCATGAACCACACAAGATCTGAAAATTTCAATTTTTTACAACGACGCAATCAAAAGATATGGCATTTTATGTCCTCATCTCCATACGTTTATTCAAAAATGCAAAACCTACAGGGTACTTCCCGTTGACCTAAAATTATGAAATTTGGCAAGAAGCTAGGTCTCACAGTACAAATAATGGTTAAAGTCTGAAATCATTAAATATTTCAACTTTTCTCCCAACTAATGGTAACCAATTGTGGTGAGCTCCCGTTTCAAGAACTTTCATATAAGAGAGGGGTCAAGTTAGATGGTCGCTGAGGCGATTTTTGTTTTAGTTCTATTTTAAAAACGGGAACACTTACAAACTTGAAAATTGGTATGTTTATAGTGCATAAGCTATAAAATAACAACAAATAATAAAATTTGGTCAAGCGCATGTCGGACTCAAAAAATCTAGCACATTAACTTACTGAAATTTCAACTAATACAATTATGTTTATGTGGTGGTACGGAACCCTCAGTGCGCGAGTCCGACTCGCACTTGGCCGGTTTTTTATTATTTATTATTTGTTGTTATTCTATAGCTTATGCACTTTAAACATACCAATTTTCACGCTTGTATGTAATGAAACGGACATCGGGTAGGCCCCATAAATAATTTTTTTACGGGAAATCATACAGCGCTCGGGGCATTAGTTAAAAGCAAATGTTCAAAGAAGTTTTTGTCGTTTGAAATCTTTTATTTCAACCTTACAACCCACCCTTAGAATTCAATGACACGAATTGGTCCTAAAATAATAAACTAATATTATGTGGTCGAGCGAGACAACCAAGTAACGCAATGACAAATACATGTTGCTGTGATGAATTGCAAATTTTATGGCATCTCTGTGTAGTTTATGATAGTTTACGACAGATTTGGAAGGAAGCTGATTATAAATAACATAGTGCAATTAAACGTGTATTGGATTGATAATGGGCCCTTATCAATCCAAAGAACGAATCTAATATTGAATGCTTTAATGCATAAGTCTAAGCTTCCAGATTATGTCAGTTCAAACTTTGTACGTGTGACTTTTGAGATTTCAGCGCATCATGCCTAGTAGACTCAATTATCATGAGTATGATAATTGAGTCTACTAGGCATGATGCGTGATGCATGATTACTGTGCTCGGGATTTTCTTTGTCATTCCAGGCAATCGGACTGGCGGCGTTATGACATTATGACCAGATTTTGGCGCCAGCGGCGGAACCGGTGGTATTTTCGCGCGCATACTCACACGCCAATCAGTGCTGTGTAAGCGTTTGCGAGATCTAGGCAGCCCGCCAATCAGCCGATGCGCGGGCTCACCTCATTGGCGGAAATATCTTGACGCATCATCGTAACAAGGCAATAAGAGGGAGTGAAGTGAAACATAACGTAGTGTGTTTTAATGCAAGGCTCTAAAGCAGGAAATGGTTTAGAAACAAAAAATGTGAGAAGTGTTCCTGAAGGAAATAGTGGTGTAAGAAATTAAGTTGAGTTAGTCTGTTTTTAACGGGGGAAGAGTCAACTGTATCTTTGTAAAGTGGTTTGTGTCTATACTTTGTGAGTACCTAGTTCTAGCAATTAGATATCTGAGTTGAACATATTAAATGTGTTTAATCATGCAATAATCTTTAATCTTCTGTGTTAATAAATTTATTTACAGCAATTCAACTCAGATGATCTTAGTACACATGACACCTATATTTTTATACTTGTATCTGTTTAACCTTCCCGATTAAACTACATCAGGCTTTAGAAACTTGATAAAGTAATTTTTCATAGACTATAAATTACATAAAGATGTATATATGTAGTTTTAAGGTGATAATGTTGGGCAGTAATTAATTTTTCTCAAATCTTATGCATACAATTGCAAGTAATTACAGATAACTAGAAAGTTTCTCATTAGTGCTATCAAAATGCACTAAAAGTCCGCTACATTATCTTTTTTTTTTTTTTTGAAAATAAACAAGATTACAATTAATTATGTTTATATTTTTCTCCTAATAAAACCACAATTTTAATATTTTTAATAAAGTAAAAATTAGTCTCCTTCTAACTTTGATACCAATAATTTTTCTTATAAACTTTATTTAATTGTCTTTACAAAGGAGACATGTCTAAACAAACTAATTTAATAAGTCAAATTAGTTTGTCTGTATTGATTTCTTTATTTTACTGTGATAAAAACGTGAACTAGCAGTCTACCTGGATGAAAGTAAGTATGCAAAGCTTCCCTTATACCAAATAACTGAAAGTAGGATGAGTCATGTACCTGACCATTACACGTGGTCCCGTTAGCCAGGATCTCCGTTTTTAAAATGCATTATACTTAATGAAAGCATTGCAGCGGAGGAACTTGAACTTACTTATTTAAACACAACGTAGCTTGTTGCTTTGTATGAACAGCACAATTACAAAGTCGTTTACAATAATCGAATTTTAATAGACGATCAAATGTTTTCCTAATAAACTTTTATTTGATAAAGAGAAACGGTCAAATCAAAATTTATAAAAAATTTCTTTCAGTTGTTTGGTCGAAGAAAGTTTTGTGTAAAACTATCTTACTTTCATGCTGTGATGGTTGTTTAATCGAGGGGGAATTGACCTTTTATTCTGAATGTTTTATTTTATTTGTGCCATAAAACGCAATTCGTCACACATACATGACCTAACATGTCAGCGATAACGCAATAATTTACAGGTTTCGATTTTAATTTGATAGTGTTGATTTAAAATATGTTTTATACTTATAAATTAAATATTGAGTGGGAGAGTTGAAACGAAAGAATTATGATTTAAAATTAGATAGATAGATAGATAGATAGATAGATAGATAAAAATGTTTATTCATACACATATTCGACACACAATATACGAGGGACAGTAAACTATGAAAGACAAAAACAAAAGATACAAATTTCTAAATTTTTTAAAACTGGCGCGAGTACATGTGTGCCGCAGCGGTACAAAAAGGCCGTAGCTCAGTGTATTATATCGCCCGGAAGGGCAAAACACCGTTTTTCAGCTACTACCTATAACCTAACCTATGAGGAAACGCGAAATTCTGTTTCGGGCGCTTTATAGAAGTACATAATAAAAAGGAAAGTATTATAATCAACCACAACCTAAATCATTAATTTAGCAGAGTTTCAATTGCACACATAACGAAAGTATTTAAAATAATAATTATTTTAAGGAACACATAAAATATTTTAATTTAATGAACGCAATAAAAAAAATTAACTATGAAATAAATAATTAAATTGATATTACTGATATTACTAGCATATAATTACTTAAGGTAGAGAAAATGTATAGTGGTTTCATCCTTTCAAGTTTCAAGGCAGTTAAGAGGTTAGTGCGAACATGTAGCAAACAATAACACTCGTTACTTAAGGATCTAGCAGGTAGTGACGTACCGATATAAGTGAATGGGGTTTTGAAAAAGGTTTATATGAACATAGTTTTGAATTGCAAATGCTTAATTCATATACAAACTTAAGAAAGTAGTATTCATTTTATCGTAAAATCATTTGATTACCTAGTTCCTAGACTTTTTCGTATTCGAAGATAAGAGCAAAGCAAACTGACACTGAGTTTCTTTGGTCTGAGATTTGCTGGAAAAGTGCTTATATTGACTCGCAGTATGGTATTACGATTATACTTGATTAGGTTTTGGACGGATTAAAGCAAATTAACTTCTAATAATATCTCGATATTCTACAATTGACGGATATAACATGCTAGCATACAATCTGGATCTTTTATTGTATCATTAAATTAATTCGAATTATAAATAAATAACAGATAAAAATGTGGACAATATTTCACATAAGGTCATATGATCCCAGACTAGGAAAAGCCTCTTAAATTGATATAAGAAACGATACATCACTACATAAATAGATAAATAGCACCCGGATAATTAACAAATTCTTGTGCTTATCCTTAGTGCTCATCACATAAATATTTGCACTAGGCAGGGATGAAACCTGCAACCTATGCATGGATGGCTTTATATAAAGCTAATTTAGTATCACTAACTTAGTAAATTAATTAAGTAATGCGTAACAGCCTGACTTTACTTTTGTTACAAGTCTTCAAGCTACCGAGATCGTCTTTATTAGGTACTTACCTAGGAGCCAGAGACAGTCAGTACTGGGATTTCCGAATTGTTAGAAATTCAGAATACCTTATTCCAAACTGCGAAACAATTAAATTTAAGAATAATATTTTTCGACGCTTAAAGTCCTTAGAAATTGTAAACAGTTGGTCAAGAGTTTTGTTAGAACATGTGCAAAACAGACGGTTGGAATTTGAACCAGTGACGTTCTGTAAAGTCATAAATTTTAAATTTGGCCTCACTTTGTATTTTTTGTGGATTTCTTTTTCTTGTGCGTTCGTAGAAAAACCGACAAATTATTTGTGAAACGCTTTAAGATACTTAGATGTAGCTCGAAATGTGACTACAAAAAAACATTCTACTTAAGGACGAAGATGGCCAAGTGTAAAACTTGGGTCATGAGATGGTTCCGTATCATAGCAAATGTTATAGAAAAATGATGAAATGGGTTTTGAAAACTACACAAAAAAAAATGCATTGTCTACTAGCATTGGACTTATTAAGGGCATAATATTAATATAGCATTGAAATATAAACTACTTAGACGATTTACAGCAGTATATGAAAGAAAGAGTAACACAGAAAGAGTTCGAGTTTAAAAGAGAAATAGGTACTTTAACTTATATTTTATCATACAAATTCATGATTAATACTGACTATTAATAAATACTACTACCCATCTTTACCCGTGGGTGTTGTAAGAGGCGACTAAGGGATTATCCACCGGAGGATGAGTAGCAGCATCTGTCAGCGTATAGTACCACCTTACAAACTGCGGTCACCAACAACAGCGGTCGCCAGCCGCAACGCTTACAAGCGTGGTGATAATGGTAGATCCACTCCAAAGTACTACGCGTTTTCCCTGTCCTGCTGTGGACGTTTCATGGGATGCTATGATGACTGATTACTTGTTTGTATTTAAAAATACTAAATAGATTTGTGGTTATGTGAACGCCAAGCACTTGATTTCTCATTCTCTTTACCTTTGGTTATGAGAAACTGAACCCTAAAAATTACAAGAAACATAAAATGTGTAGAATTAAACAAAGGCTAAGGTTATGAACAAAGCCCTGTTGCATTTCTTTTATTGGAAAGAATTTGAATGATTACAATGGATTCTTACGATCGATTTCATAAATTTAGTAAGAAATGCAAAAAGTACTGAACCGATCATACTTTTTTTATTTATTATGAGAAGTATTGACTGTAAAATAATTGTAGTAGGTCAATAAAATATACTATCAACTGTACATACGCTAGCTCAGCAGTGGAAAATACAAACAATGGTTTTATGGATTACCTAATAAACAGTTGGTTTGTAAAGAGACGAACTTTTTTTTTATTTATTATGAGAAGTATTGACTGTAAAATAATTGTAGTAGGTCAATAAAATATACTATCAACTGTACATACGCTAGCTCAGCAGTGGAAAATACAAACAATGGTTTTATGGATTACCTAACAAACAATTGGTTTGTAAAGAGACGAACTTTTTTTTTATTTATTATGAGAAGTATTGACTGTAAAATAATAAATTGTAGTAGGTCAATAAAATATACTATCAACTGTACATACGCTAGCTCAGCAGTGGAAAATACAAACAATGGTTTTATGGATTACCTAACAAACAATTGGTTTGTAAAGAGACGAAATTTAACTGAAGTCGTAATAGTGATATCTTAATATGAACAAATTACATTTGAATTTAAGTTTTATTTTAAATGAATAAGGTCAAAAGAGACTAAGACTGGCAGTAAAGTCTAGGGGGAAAAAGAGTTGATTTATTAACTGATGTCACGAAGTATATGAATGAATAATATTTGACTTTGATTTAATATTATTTGAAATAGATTTCAAATAGGAAAATAGACAGACTTTGGCTGGCAGTGGAGTCACAAAGTTGATTAACTGATATTTGTTTTCAACCTAAGAACCAAAACAATGTAGGGAGAGCCAATCCAAAACTGATAATTTTCGAACTTGAAATAAAAAAAATGTTCAATTTTGAGTCTGACAAAGTAAAGGCTTGTTATTTATAGGAAGGATAGCAGAATGTTATAGCAGTATAAGGTTCAGGTGATGATGAAAAGTATGTAGGTATATCACTTTAGATATAAAGAAGTCGTTTAAATCTTGAGAGTACGCAATTTTTATCAAATTTATAACTAACTTTATAACAAGCCTGCGATATGGAACCTCAAGCACAAATGCTAAATTAAATAAAGGTGATATGAGAATATCTTTGAGTCACACTTTTAAGATATGTAATTTCCAGTAAGAAATAGAGATTACAAAATACAATCGCACAGACAAGCCAGAATGTAGTAGTAGTATTATTGCTCTTGGGGGAAAGGGGGGATAGAAAAATAAATAATTTTATTTAGTAGTCATGAATTTTTTTGAAGTCCTTGATTGGTTTTCGTCCGCTGTCATTGCAAGCCGGTACTTTAGCCAGTTAGGCCTAAGACTTGACTTTAGTACACGTCATGCTCGGACGCACGTTAATCAGTTGACGACATTCCTAGAGGACCTATGGTACTCAGTCTAGGTAGTCTGTTTATTACAATGAGCCAAAGCCCTAAGCCCTAAGACGTGCACGCAAATAACAATATAATATAAAAGGATCCTAAAAATTATAGAAATAATTTAATATCATGATATTAACAAAAATAAATAACAAAACAAAAACAGGGCTGTACTTGCGCAAAGCAGTACTTTAAAATATAACAAGTGCCGAAAAATTACGGTACAAATGAAAAAAAAATAATAACAGGGCCGTACTTGCGTATAGAGCAGTACCTAAATATGACGAAAACACAAATGTGTTAAGGCTCAAGGCAAATGCCTTATAATTCTTGCTATATAATCAAGGTCAGCGGAACCCACTACCACAAGACAATAGCTCGGGCATCCAAATAGGGTGGAGCGAAGTTTAACGGATTATTTATCTCTCTCTCTTTCATTTTCAGTTACGTAATTAGTAAGTCTTACTGGAGTGAATATTCACACAACCCAAATAATTAATTTGTGTTGATGTAATGTTAACTAATACTTGGTACACCATACGAACACTTTCTGTAATGAGCAAAAGAAAGGTACCATAAAAAAGGGGTTGACCCTTATTTGAGGCTTAAAATTTTATTATTTATACTTTTGCACTTCAATTCAAGAATAGTTTGTGAGTCCATTAGAAGCTCTTCTAAGCAAAGACACTATCAGAAATAAGTATGTCTTTGGTTTGAACTGATTAGCCTCTTTATTGACATTTCATGGCAATTAACTTGATTCAATGAAATATTTGTAATATAGTTCGCTCCATCCTGCTGCCCAAACAGATTACCAGTGACGATACCTAGGACACCCTAGAAGAGGGCGGCTATATGCAATACACCCAACCTCGTGCACAAGGCCTTGGGTCCCTATCGCTGTAGTTTAAAGTCCTTTCTACATTCTGGTTTGCTGAAAGGCTTGAATTATAGACATAAAATAGACTAAAAGATTTTTGTGTGTTAATGTATGAGAACGTTTATAATTGAATAATAATTTTCATGACAGTTGAAAGGTATATAAATATTACATTAACAACACACATTTTTTTTTTTGGCTTGCACAATATAACGACACATTAATATAATTAACAAATCAATTGATAAATTTGATTATAAATACATGCAATTTAGGGGCAAGTAACTGGGCCAATCAAACAAAGAATAAAGCAGTGGCACGGTACTTCCATATCTTTTGTAACGATGGCGGTACGTCCTAAAGACATAATGATTGTTTAAGAGGGCTATAAAATTTAACAATGCACAATTTCTTTACAACGACTAGATGTATTTGAACATGCGGTCACTCGATATTTAACAAAGGAAGCACTCATCTTTAAGAAAGGCCACGATTTACGGTACTTAATAAATTTAGTGAGATAATAGATTTAGTTATCATTTCACATCGGAATAAAATTCTCGATATTAAATGATAAAGGGGGAAGGTGAAACGGACATCGGGTAGGCCCCATAAATAATTTTTTTACGGGAAATCATACAGCGCTCGGGGCATTAGTTAAAAGCAAATGTTCAAAGAAGTTTTTGTCGTTTGAAATCTTTTATTTCAACCTTACAACCCACCCTTAGAATTCAATGACACGAATTGGTCCTAAAATAATAAACTAATATTATGTGGTCGAGCGAGACAACCAAGTAACGCAATGACAAATACATGTTGCTGTGATGAATTGCAAATTTTATGGCATCTCTGTGTAGTTTATGATAGTTTACGACAGATTTGGAAGGAAGCTGATTATAAATAACATAGTGCAATTAAACGTGTATTGGATTGATAATGGGCCCTTATCAATCCAAAGAACGAATCTAATATTGAATGCTTTAATGCATAAGTCTAAGCTTCCAGATTATGTCAGTTCAAACTTTGTACGTGTGACTTTTGAGATTTCAGCGCATCATGCCTAGTAGACTCAATTATCATGAGTATGATAATTGAGTCTACTAGGCATGATGCGTGATGCATGATTACTGTGCTCGGGATTTTCTTTGTCATTCCAGGCAATCGGACTGGCGGCGTTATGACATTATGACCAGATTTTGGCGCCAGCGGCGGAACCGGTGGTATTTTCGCGCGCATACTCACACGCCAATCAGTGCTGTGTAAGCGTTTGCGAGATCTAGGCAGCCCGCCAATCAGCCCATGCGCGGGCTCACCTCATTGGCGGAAATATCTTGACGCATCATCGTAACAAGGCAATAAGAGGGAGTGAAGTGAAACATAACGTAGTGTGTTTTAATGCAAGGCTCTAAAGCAGGAAATGGTTTAGAAACAAAAAATGTGAGAAGTGTTCCTGAAGGAAATAGTGGTGTAAGAAATTAAGTTGAGTTAGTCTGTTTTTAACGGGGGAAGAGTCAACTGTATCTTTGTAAAGTGGTTTGTGTCTATACTTTGTGAGTACCTAGTTCTAGCAATTAGATATCTGAGTTGAACATATTAAATGTGTTTAATCATGCAATAATCTTTAATCTTCTGTGTTAATAAATTTATTTACAGCAATTCAACTCAGATGATCTTAGTACACATGACACCTATATTTTTATACTTGTATCTGTTTAACCTTCCCGATTAAACTACATCAGGCTTTAGAAACTTGATAAAGTAATTTTTCATAGACTATAAATTACATAAAGATGTATATATGTAGTTTTAAGGTGATAATGTTGGGCAGTAATTAATTTTTCTCAAATCTTATGCATACAATTGCAAGTAATTACAGATAACTAGAAAGTTTCTCATTAGTGCTATCAAAATGCACTAAAAGTCCGCTACATTATCTTTTTTTTTTTTTTTGAAAATAAACAAGATTACAATTAATTATGTTTATATTTTGCTCCTAATAAAACCACAATTTTAATATTTTTAATAAAGTAAAAATTAGTCTCCTTCTAACTTTGATACCAATAATTTTTCTTATAAACTTTATTTAATTGTCTTTACAAAGGAGACATGTCTAAACAAACTAATTTAATAAGTCAAATTAGTTTGTCTGTATTGATTTCTTTATTTTACTGTGATAAAAACGTGAACTAGCAGTCTACCTGGATGAAAGTAAGTATGCAAAGCTTCCCTTATACCAAATAACTGAAAGTAGGATGAGTCATGTACCTGACCATTACAGTAAGTGTTATTTTAGTTAGGCCGCACGTCAGTAGAAACATCAAATTCATCCCGGACGAGCCCCCAAAATTGTGGGATGGTGATTTGCGAAGAAAAACTCCAGATCGATAAAATTTTTGTTTTATTCCTCTCCAACACGTTTGTACAACCGAATGCAATCCACCATCTTTTTAAAATATGTTCCATCTCCCTCTCACTCCTTCACCCTCTCGCTCACTCATCCTACGTTCCATTAATACATAAACAACACTGAAACTGTTTATCCGCAGTCCATAACTGAGCTCATCCAACAAAAACGCCAAGGAAGAAAACAATGGCAGCAAACTCGATACCCACAAGACAAAAAAGTTTTCAATTGGCTTGCTTCTAAGGTGAAATCTATCCTGGCAGAGTTTGATAACAACGGGATGGAAACCTATTTAACTAATCTGGATGCTACGGCCATATCTGACTACTTACTGTGGAGAGCTACAAAAAACCTTAAAAGAGCAGTCACCTTCCGCTCGCCACTCAGAAAACCCGACGGTACCTGGGCCAAAAGTGATGCTCATAAAGCTTAACTGTTTGCAGATCACTTGAGTAATGTCTTCACCCCCAACGCCAATACTGGCTCAGATAAAGTAGCTGAAGTTGATGAACAATTATCCAGAACATACCAATTAGAACCACCTATAGAAAAGTTCACAACAAAAGAAGTAGAATACATAATAAAGAAACTGAATAACAAAAAGGCGCCTGGTTACGATCTCATAACTGCCTAAGTCTTGAAAGAACTACCAAAAAATGGAATATTATTCCTAACTCAGCTTTTTAATGCAATCGTGTCAAGGGGGTTTGTTCCGCCACAATGGAAAGTTGCTCAGATTTCACTGGTTCCAAAACCTGGTAAGAGCCCTGATGAGGTAACCTCATACAGACCTATCAGTTGCTACCATTAGCAAATAAAGCGATGGAATCTATTTTCCTTAAAAGGTTGATGCCTGCTGTATCAGAAGCCAAGCTCATTCCAGACCACCAGTTTGGGTTTAGAGCAGCCGAAAAGATTAATGTTGGCTTTGAACAAAAAAGTATTGCTCAGCTGCTTTTGTAGACATCTCTCAAGCATTCGATCGAGTTTGGCACGATGGACTTCTATGTAAAATCCAGTACCGCTACCATGAGTTGCTATCGAAAAACCACATTACGTTACTACAGTCGATAGCGTATAAACGCGCATCGAATAGTTTTTGATTGCACTCGTACCATGAGTTACGATAACCGTAACTACACTCGCTAGCGTGAACTCGATTGTTTACGTAGTAATCGTACTGACGCATCTAACTTCACACCGAATAGAGCTGTTTCTTTCTAACTATACTCAAAAGACAGGGTAAGATAGTTGTTCCCAAAAAATCTTGGTATTCAAGCCTAATAATTAAAAACTTTGAAATAACCCTGCTAATTAAAAGTGTAATTGAGTAGCAATGCCTTTATCCTTAGTACAAGTGATTTTTTATTTAGAGTGGTTATATTTCGTCAATGTGTGACGTGGCGTTGTGATTTGTTTATGTTGTGCGTTTATTTATTTCACTAAATTTCAGAATTTTACGGAATTTACTCAGAAGTTGTACAATAAATGATATTGTGATTCCGTTTGCGTTGGCGGAGTATGGAAGGAAAGATATGATTCAGTCAATATACATATTTTCAAATAGAAAAATATGCTAGAACTTTGAACTTGTGTAAGGATGGTAAGGATGTTTTAATATATTGTTTCAAGTGGTTAGTTATAATATAAGTGGAGGAATGTAGTTGAATGTTATTTCTTAAGAGTTTTTTTTTGCAGTTACCTTGGCAAGCTCTTTGGGACCACATAATGAAAGAGCCATTAACGTCCAGCATTGGGCTAAGCAAAACAAATCTGCTAAACACGGTTTATATGAGGACGACGGAAAAAATTATTGGAACAAAATTTAAATAAAAGCAACAATTTGTGAATATTTATTTGTAGTTTTTATTACATATAATGATAGGTTCTTACTGTTTTCAACAACAATAAGGTAGCTGCCATCAATTCATCCCTTTTCCCCTTGTTTAAGATTCCGTATCCACTAAACTAACCGCTTCCGTGAATTAAACACGTCACAATTCTCAAAAATTCTCCATAAAAACTTCCTTGTTTAACTTGTTCTCACTGATAGCTCAAGTGGATTCCTTTTTTTTTGATGTCAGCTTGAAAATGGTTTTGATAGCGTCATTTTTCTCCAAATGTATGCCGCCGCTGATATATTTCAAACCAAATCATGTCCTGCCGACATGATTTCGAGGAAAAGTACTCAAATTGCACCAAATAAGTAAAGGAAATAAAAAATTAAGCAAATCGAAAGCCTTTCACTGTGTATTCACACTTCATTTGGACAGTGAGTAACTTTACTACTATCGTTACGGTATTTCTCGATGACATCTGTCAAATTTGTAACTCATGGTACCGATTTTCTATGAAAACCTATTGCAATACGTTCTCGCTAGCGACAACAATTCGATACGTATTTCACTTGCGGACTCATGCTACCAATTTTAGTTCTTTCAGTGACCGCTAGGGGCGCTGTTCAATTTCCCATACAATTTTTTTACGCCGTCGCTAGCGAGTACGAACACTGTAAACTCATGGTAGCGGTACAGAAGTCCCTCCCAGATAACTGCTTTCTATTTATAAAGTCATACCTGACAGAGCGTCATTTCTACGTGAAACAAGGAGAAGCCAATTCTAAACGGTTCAAGATCCAAGCAGGCGTCCCCCAAGGAAGCGTAACAGGGCCATTATTTTATCACATTTACACATCAGATCTACCAGTAACTCCAGATCCTAATGTCCTGGTTGGAACTTTTGCTGACGACACCGCTATTCTAGCGACCCACGAAGATCCGAAAGTTGCCTCCTCACTCCTTCAAAAAAGTCTAGATGACATAAGTGTTTGGTTCAGAGACTGGCGAATAAAAGCCAATGAGAACAAATCAGTCCAAGTCACATTTACTCTAAGAAGAGAGATCTGTCCTCAAGTGAAACTTAACAATGTAACAATCCCCCAGGCTGATGAAGTGCGCTACTTGGGAATTTAGGAGACTAACTTTCAAAAAGCATATCTACACTAAATGAATTGCACTGAACCTTCAACTAAGAAAGATGTACTGGCTAATAGGGTGAAAATCAAAGCTTTCTTTGGAAAACAAATTACTGCTATACAAATGTATCTTAAAGCCAATATGGACTTATGGCCTCCAGTTGTGGGAAACGGCTGCAAACTCAAACCTCGAAATTCTGCAACGCTTCCAATCTAAAATGCTACGCATCATAACAAATGCGCCTTGGTATGTTATGTACTGCCAACTAAATCGTGATCTACAATTATCTACCGTCAAAGAAGACATAGGAAAAAAATTGGAGTCGTACTCTATTCGTATCAAAAAGCATCCAAATGAACTGGCGTCCAACCTAATGAAGGCCACTCAACTTTCCAAAAACTCAAAAGAAGAGCGCCGCAAGACCTGTTACCAGGAAGCTGATAAAACACCTTAAATAACACTAAATGGACATGTCACTACATGTGCACGACATTACTTAACTTCAAAACTCCAGCTAAATGTCCACGGTGACAGCTCACAGGATTAAAAGGGGAAAAAAAATCTTCATCATGAGGATTTCAGTAGGTCTTCAGAGTCCACGGGTCTTTAAAATGAAGGATTTTCAACTTCATCCCCCTTTTCACCCCTTAGGGTGTGGAATTTTCAAAAACCCTGAGACACGTAAAATTTAATCTTTAGTCGTCAGCCTAAATACAAATTTTGAAGATCCTAACTTCAAAACTGACGGACATTCATAGAAACTTTCATCCCCTATTTTACCCCCTTAGGGGTAGAATTTTGTAAAACTAGAGATGGGCGTTATGCAACGTAAATAGTTTCAATAACTATGTATCGGTTCAATAACCAAAATACGGTATTCGGTTCTGCAATAACTATTTATTGGGAGAAACTATTTATCGAAAAAAAAATTGCGTATTACGCCTACCCAAGGAGGTTTTAACCCACGCTACGCTTAAGCGAAGCGTAGTAAAACCTCCTTGCGCCTACCTAACCTAAGTTGAGAAACAACGAAATTGGAAAAAAACTAAACTGCAGATTATAAAAAAAAGTTTATGCAAACGAAGAAAAAAGTAAACAATTATTAATATTCACGAGTCCTATAAGAAATATTTTATTTTTATTCACAATACCAATAATATCGAATAAAATAACTAAAATAACGAAACACCTTGTTCACCGCGATTACGCAATAATACCAATAACGCACAGTAACGAAGACGCTTCTTGAATCGCCATACCATAAAATACATAGTTATTGAAATAAATAGTTTCAAAACCCGTTATCGGGTACTAATAACTAGTTACGTTTCGGTATTAGAAAATCGCGTACCGACCCACCCCTATGTGAAACCCTTTCTTAGTGCTCTCCTAGGCCTCATAAGGAACCTACATGCCAAATTTGGAATCTCTAGTTCCAGCGGTTTGGGCTGTACGTTGATATGTCAGTCAGGCACCTTCTTCTTTTATGTATATAGATTAGTTATATAGCCTCTTAGTACTTTTATTGCCTTTTTTTGCAATAGTAGACCCAATCCCAGATAAGGCGTTTGCTGAAGTCATGGTTTACCAAGCTGTTAAAGTTTTCAAGCCGCCAAATGAACACTGACTTGGCTTAACGACTATACATACTAACAGTGACCAATACAAATTACTTAACATGCCTTACGTAGTTTGGAAAATGCTCTAGTTGTAAAACCAAAAGCGGTGTTGGTAGCTTTGCGGTTGATTTTGGGGATCGCAAAGGATCCGCAGACAGTACTTGACGAGCGCTTTGTATTTTTCACATCACATCGGAAAATGACCAATGATAAATTACTAAGACCTATCTTGTCTTAATTTGGTAGAAAAAAAATTTTTGGTGGTAATCTTTGAACCCCGTTACCTCAGCCCCGATATTATTTAGCTATATGGTGCCCATACTAAGAATTGTGCCCTGTAACCTAATCTTTCAAAATTAAGAAGTTTCATAAGTGGCCGTTAAGTTCGAAAACGACGCCAACTTTAATCAATGCCCTTTATAAAAAAATCTGATAACGCTACGCGCTGACCGCCAACCCTAACCGGGGCTCCAAAGCATGTGCAGCCAGCGCGTCCTGCGTTTGGGTACCCACCTACTACGCCACCTTCTGTTCTCTACCACAGTGTCACCAAAAGCAATAACGCTGATAAAATACGCTTCTACACTTTTGTTTAGTAATCAATTACATTATTATGAGTAAGTACCTTCCAATTTATGAACTCTAATTTAACAATGGCCCAACTATAACAATAATATAAAAATTTTTATATGTAAGTTAATTAAGAGATTTAAATGCTATTTTAGAAATACCAGAGACTTAAAAACTGCACTGGCAAGATTACTAACATTTTTTCACTTAGATATGGGCCGATTAAATTACATTTCTGAAAACAAAATAGCATAAAGATATTAACATTACATATGAGATGTCTTAATATTTTTCTACTCTAATTCTATATATAAAGTTTTTTTTTAAAGAAATGTAAATACCTACATTAAACATAAAGCCGGATTCATGGGTTTCTGAATTTTTAGAAAATTACTTAAAAGTATGTCGTTAACAACACATCAAAAAACAAGATACTCTAATAATTTTATAACTTGATATTCTTCAGCGACTGGTCTAGAGGTGAACGCGGTGTTTTAGGCATCTTGCTGGCTGCGGCGGCCTTCAAATGTGTAATAAAAATCGACGGTTGACAACAATTGATAAACACTTAATTGTAGTGTAAGTTTCTTTTTAATCTTTTAGTTTAATAACAGAGCACTCACACGCGTTTTGTCTTGCTAGGATGAATATAAAAACACAATCCAAAGTTGCAAACAAAACTTTCACCGTTTAGAATAATGCGAATTAGCGATTAGCGAGTAAAACACGTCTGCACTCAGAAGCGATCCAGAGGGGAGAGGAACACATTAGAACTTAGAAACACATTCAATTTTACCCGACTTACAGTCAGGCTTCCGCAAGGGACGTAGTACCTCAACTGTCCTGATGGAGGTGACGAGTAATATTTTGGAGGCTCAAGATGAGGGTAAAGGGACCATTATGGTTCTACTAGATTTTACACGCGCTTTTGACGCTTTAAACATATCTACTGCTTTCTAAGTTGACCTATTACGGTTTTGATATATCTGTTGTGAAACGGTTTGCTAGCTATTTACTTGGCCGATCGCAATATGTAGAGCTCTATGATAGTGTTGGAAGTTCGGTTTCATCCCAACGTGCCACTATAAGTCGAGGGGTCCCGCAATGATCAATTCTGGGTCCTTTACTATTTATACTTTATAGTGCAGACATCACTAAATGCATACATAATTGCAAGTACCACATATACGCTGACGACGTACAGTTATATTTCTCGTTTGAACCAGAACATACCATCACAAAAGTTAACAAAATAAACGAGGACCTTGATAGAATTGTCCAATGGTCTGAACGAAACTGCCTGGTCCTTAATCCGACTAAAACAAAGTATTTAATTCTGGGCACTAAGAAACAGATACAAAAAATTTCTTTACAATATCCAAGAATCGTCGTAAAGGGCGTGCAAATCGAGCCAACAGCGGAGGCGCGTAATCTTGGCTTAATTATGGATCAACAGTTGTGTTTTGAGTCACACATACAAGAAATTGTTCGTGGCTCCTTTTATCGGCTTAAAATACTATACAAAGTTCGAAACTATTTAAGTGAAAAACTCCGCCTGCAACTCGTTGATTCCCTAATTTTGTCTCGTTTTAATTACGCAGACACTGTCTACGGACCACGGCTTTAGGCTAGAACTAAAGATCTTATACAGCGCGTCCAAAATGCTTGCGCTCGTTTTTGTTTCAACATCCCGCCCCGGAGCCACGTTACTCCTTACTTTAATGAGGCGAAAGTCTTAAAGATATCGAGCAGACGTTATCTTCACCTTGCCACACTGCTTTTCGGCATTATTCAGACCCGCAAGCCTTTATACCTTTTTGACAAGCTGACCTGTTCTAATCGGGTACGATTGAATAGGCTAGCTATCCCACGCCACAAATCTTCTGCTTTCAAGGGTAGTTTCAAGTATACAGCTGCAAAGATTTGGAACAATATACCACCCCCTTTGCAAAAATCGCGGTCTATTTATACCTTCAAAAAATTAATAAAGAAATATGTCCTGTCCTTACAGCTTATTGATGTCACTGATCATTACTATAATTTAACTTACTAAACTTACTATAATTTAAACGAATATTTCAATGATAAAAATAAATAAACTAAAAAAATATTCCTACATTATATAAATACATAATTAAATATTGTTGATAGGTATTTAAAATCTCGGTCTATCTCAATGATTGCAATGCCTCTGAAAATGGGCTCATATGAGATACCTTATTTATAATACCATCTTGTTATGTACCATATGAAGGCAATAAATGTATTGAGTATAAATGTATTGAGTATTGAATATTGACAACTGTATGAAAAATCACGATGTCTTCGAATGTCTTGTGGATCGTCCTCGTGATAAAAATAAATGAAATATACTGATGCTGAGCGGAAGCAATCGCTGCGTATAGCCATAAATGTTGGAAAGGACAATAACCACATGGCCTATCAGATGAAGATATGATCGCAGGAATGCCGTTGTTGCAGGAAATAGGCGCGATTTCTCGATCTAGATCCACAGACAGACTTCTAGAACTATTAATACCACTTACTTTCTAAGAAATACGAAGGAAAAGATGCAAAACTGAACAAAATGGATGGAACACGAGCAAAGACGCATAAAGATTACCACGCACTTCTGATGGTTTGGAACCAGAAGGGAGCTGTGTTGTTAGGAAATGAGGCACAGATGAACCTATCCAACATTTTATTGATATAACACCACATTTGCTTACAAAACCTAACTTCCATTAAATTAACACAACAAGGACAATATTCAGGAAATCTAAAATGGCAAGATACGACCTAGGTATAACGGCTAACTATAACGCTCCTTAGTCCGATCGTTTCAATGTTCGAGCAGCGAGTGAGAGGCCAAGCAGGTGTGGCCAGCACAGCGTATTGGTTGCACCTAACACGTGTTTCAGAAATTTTGAGCTAACATCACCCAAGGGGGTGAAATAAGGTATGAAAGATCGTATGAAAATCCTTGTAAATATTAGGATTTAGGCCAATAAAAAGAAAGACTGAAACATTCGTCTCAGCGTTTTCGAAAAATCTTCCCCTAAGGGGAAGAAAATTAGGGATAAAAGTTAATATGAAATTCCTACGCACCAAAAAACGGGCCATGTGCGAGCCGCAAGCTGAGAAGTGTATTAAATGCGTGCAAGTCCGACTCGCACTCGACCAGTTTTTATTGTGTGTTATTATTTTAAAATTCACTTAATTACGATAGATCTAAAAGAAACACGTTTCAAAATCGGAAAATACTGACAGTGCGTTTATCTATGGGATCTTTTTATGATTTCTAGCTTCCCGTCCAAAGCCGCGGCGGGCCGCTAGTACTCGTATTAAATAAAATTAGTTCGACCCTTGGGGCAAAGAATATATCTTGGGGGATGTTATCTCAAAATTTCTGAAACACGTGTTTCTTTATTTCTAATTATTTGCTTAAATCCGAAGATGCAAATAAAGGAATAATCCTTGATTTGCATCTTCTGATCATGTAACCACTGTGTTCCTTGAAATTGTGCAGACAACGAAACTGAACTACTGTTGCTAAGGAACATAGGTTAAAATGCAGAAAAATATTTTCAGTTACCATGCAAAATTCGAAGCCATTTGCAATTGATGTAATTACAGGTGTTTCGATTGAATGCGTAGTTTGGTAGAATAACAATTTAACCGACTTAAAAAAAAGGTTATTAATTTCACCCGTATTTATGAATATTGTCAAAAATACAAAATTTTTGCGTATTTACCAAACTAGAGGGGGGACCGCGACACGCAACAACTGAGCTCCATCTATTTGTTTGGTTTAAAGTGATAAAAATTACAACATCCACAATTGAAGCATAGGAGAAGGCTAAGAAGAAGTTTCTGTCGCCTATTGAAGAACAATTGGAGCGTTTCCTGACGGAATTTAGCAAGTTAGAAGTAAAAATATCCAAATTAAAAAACAGTAAAATGTTGTGTGTTATTCGTATGTCTCGAAACTGCAAGTTAACACAGCAAAGCAAAAATCCTGCGGAATCGAGCATTACTAGTCCTTCCTTACTCCGTGACCAGTACCGAGCGCACGTCAAGACCGGTTCCAAAGGACGGAGGTAGGAGAAGCTCGCTGCCACAGCCAGTCGCCGGAGCAGCCATCCCAGTCGCCCGCACCGGACTCGTACGAGCTACACGTCCAATTACTGTCCGACCGACACCGGAGGTGTGCACTTTCTCCTCGACTACTGTGCCGGCCGCGGCGCCTGCATTGATGCACGACGACTCTACTTTCAGCGTTCCTCCCGTCGTTGAAAATCAGGACTGCAGTGACAAAAAAGATGACCTTCCATGGCAAGAAATGAAGCGAAAAAATCATAATCGTAAACGACAATCACGCATAGTGATAACTGGGATAGATCCTACAGACAATGAACTGCAATCCATAGAACGAGTGTTTCACGACTGTCGTTTCAAGCCAGACACCAGTGAGGATTCGAATAAATAATTTCTGTTAAAAAAAAACCGGTAGTTAATATGGTGTACAAAAATTAAAATTAAAACATGACGACTACTTAATGATAACAGTGCCACAGAGAAAGTTTGATTTTTTTATGTCCCCTTAAAACTGGCCTCAAGCAGTGGAATTGAGCAAGTGGTTTCGCAAAGGTGGGAACTCCTCACACAACCTGCGAAGTAACGCCGACGGAGACCAGCTCGTGACACCGTTCCATAAGCTCCACAGACCAGAGCAGTCTGTGTATGTGTTTGGGCGTAAAGGTTTTTTTTTATAGTTATATTTAACACTTTTGTTAAAATACATACTATGTGGTTCTATATAAAAATGTGACCTGTAACTATTTCGTTACCAATAAACTTATTGTATTGGATAGTATAATATTGTACCGTATTGTATCGTATCGTATCTTTATTTATTTTTTCATTTATTAGGTACACAAACAGATTGCAGTGCAAAAATGAAAGAAATAAACATTAAAGCTGTTACAGTACTTCACTACAACCCAAAAAAAGTGTACACAACAGTACCAAATAATTGTTATAAAAATTTTCTCAGACGGTCACAAAAAAAGCAGGAACTACAAATAAACAAAAACATTTTTTTTTTACTTACATAAATAATGAGTACGCAATTGTCTTTTAAAAAACATATAACTGGAGCTGAAAATATCAATTTGGGCATTGCAACGAGTCAGTTCGTTAAAGTTACGACACATTTTTAGGGTTCCGTAGCCAAATGGCAAAAAACGGAACCCTTATGGATTCGTCATGTCTTTCTGTTTGTCTGTCTGTCCGTCCGTATGTCACAGCCACTTTTCTCCGAAACTATAAGAACTATACTGTCGAAACTTGGTAAGTAGATGTATTCTTTGAACCGCATTAAGATTTTCACACAAAAATAGAAAAAAAAAACAATAAATTTTAGGGTTCCCCATACATAGAACTGAAACTCAAAAATATTTTTTCATCCTTCCCATACGTGTAGGGTATCTATGGATAGGTCTTTAAAAATGATATTGAGGTTTCTAATATCCTTTTTTTTTTCTAAACTAAATAGTTTGCGCGAGAGACACTTCCAAAGTGGTAAAATATGTGTCCCCCCCAACCCGTAACTTCTAAAATAAGAGAATGATAAAACTAAAAGAAATATATGATGTACATTACCATGCAAACTTCCACCGAAAATTGGTTTGAACGAGACCTAGTAAGTAGTTTTATTTAATACGTCATAAATCATAACCGATTAAGGTGAGCTCCCGTTTCAAGAACTTTTCTATAAAAGAAGGGTCAAGTTGGATGGTCATGGAGTTTTTAAAGTCAAAGAGCAAACGATTTTAGTATATCATATGGTAAATAGGTACGGTAACTATAGGGTTGTAAAAAGATATATTGGTTTTATGTATATGTATGTTTATGTATTCCGCTCACATCGGGTACAGCCATTAAAATTAAGAAGTTTCAAAAGTTCCGGACAGTCGACTAGACAAGTAATTATGATATATTAATTTTATGTAAATAAATAAGTTCAGCTTGCATTCTTCTATCATGTAACTTTAGAATCTAAAAATACCTAAGTCTTGTCTCATAATTTGATAGACGTCAAATGTAACCGAGAACCTACGACAAACAGATTGTAAAAATGAGCGTATTGTATTGTATTGTATTGTATTGTATTGTATTGTATTGTATTGTATTGTATTGTATTGTATTGTATTGTATTGTATTGTATTGTATTGTATTGTATTGTATTGTATTGTATTGTATTGTATTGTATTGTATTGTATTGTATTGTATTGTATTGTATTGTATTGTATTGTATTGTATTGTATTGTATTGTATTGTATTGTATTGTATTGTATTGTATTGGATTGGATTGGATTGGATTGTATTGTATTGTATTGGATTGTATTGTATTGTATTGTATTGTATTGTATTGTATTGTATTGTATTGTATTGTATTGTATTGTATTGCATTGCATTGTATTGTATTGTATTGTATTGTATTGTATTGTATTGTATTGTACCGTACCGTATGTACCGTACCGTACCGTACCTTACCGTACCGTACCGTACCGAACCGTACCGTACCGTACCGTACCGTACCGTACCGTACCGTACCGTATCGTATCGTATCGTATCGTATCGTTATGTACTGTACTGTATTGTATTGTATTGTATTGTATTGTATTGTATTGTATTGTATTGTATTGTATTGTATTGTATTGTATTGTATTGTATTGTATTGTATTGTATTGTATTGTATTGTATTGTATTGTATTGTATTGTATTGTATTGTATTGTATTGTATTGTATTGTATTGTATTGTATTGTATTGTATTGTATTGTATTGTATTGTATTGTATTGTATTGTATTGTATTGTATTGTATTGTATTGTATTGTATTGTATTGTATTGTATTGTATTGTATTGTATTGTATTGTATTGTATTGTATTGTATTGTATTGTATTGTATTGTATTGTATTGTATTGTATTGTATTGTATTGTATTGTATTGTATTGTATTGTATTGTATTGTATTGTATTGTATTGTATTGTATTGTATTGTATTGTATTGTATTGTATTGTATTGTATTGTATTGTATTGTATTGTATTGTATTGTATTGTATTGTATTGTATTGTATTGTATTGTATTGTATTGTATTGTATTGTATTGTATTGTATTGTATTGTATTGTATTGTATTGTATTGTATTGTATTGTATTGTATTGTATTGTATTGTATTGTATTGTATTGTATTGTATTGTATTGTATTGTATTGTATTGTATTGTATTGTATTGTATTGTATTGTATTGTATTGTATTGTATTGTATTGTATTGTATTGTATTGTATTGTATTGTATTGTATTGTATTGTATTGCATTGCATTGCATTGCATTGTATTGTATTGTAGCGACCCACCCCGTCTTCGCACGGAAGCAATGATGATACTAAAATATACAACAAAATAGATACTTTTTGTGTTGTGATTATATAAGATGGGGACTTGCATATGTTTAGCGTAGACTGTTAATGCAAGTTTTTCATTAATTAATATTTAATTATCTAACGCCCTTCACAAACTGGTATCGCAAATTACAAATATTTGTTTCGAACTGTCTGTTTACCTCTTCTTTTGCAACGTAAGTAATATTTTAAATATTTGACCTCTAAAGACTATTAAGGTGTAAATATTTGTAATTAAGTTTTATTTAACAAAACATGAAACTAGATGATGTAAAATAAATTAATTCCGTTCCACGAAAACTCTTTCCCTCCCTTTATCTTACCTCCGAAGTTGCAAGGGAAATTAAGTCGTCGTTTTTTTATGGGTGCGCATCATTTCGTATAAATATTTTTCGTATATCAACGTTTCAATAACATTCAATTGATATAATAAACGTTTCATATAACAACTATTAGCATAATTTTGTTTGACATAACGTACCTTTACTATAATGAACGTTTTCTATACTAACATTTGGCATAACTATCATTTCACCTAAATATCTTTCATATAAAATTTTATTCATATAAAATTCATTTGATACATTATTTTTTATTAATTTACTTATTATTATTTAATTTATAATAATAAAACAAAAATAATATAATAATCAATTAGTTTATAATAATTTTGTATAGTTATATGATTATTTACTAAAATTGTTGTAAAAATGAAACGATAAGGCTCAATTAAATTGATCAAAGGCGAGCAAAGCGAGCAAAAGAGTTCGGGGCACCCCGACACAGTTGGTTAGGTTCGAAGGGTATGGTGGAATTGAGCGTGGGCGAGCGGAGCGAGCTCCGCTCCATTCCGCCATACCCTTCAGGTTAGGTTGACATGAATGTATGCGTATGCCTGCTTGCCTGCATGCTTGCTTGCTTGCTTTTATGCATGCTTGCTGTATGCATGCTTGAATGCTTGCTTACTTGTGTGTTAATGGCAAGGGCTTAGTAGAATCAATAATAGGCGAGCGAAGCGAGCAATAGAGTTCGGGGCACCCCGACACAGTTGGTTAGGTACGAAGGGTATGGCGGAATTGAGCGGAGGCGAGCGGAGCGAGCTCCGCTTCATTCCGCCATACCCTTCAGGTTAGGTTGACATGAATGTATGCGCATGTCTGCTTGCCTGCATGCATGCATGCTTGCTTGCTTGCTTGTTTCTTGCTTGCATGCATGCCTGCTTGCCTTTGCTTGCTTTTTTTGCATAGTGCATGCTTGCTTGTTCATTTACCTAATAATTAATGTGGATATTATAACCAACCAATGAAAATAACGAACTGATATTATATGAAATGGGTATTATACGAAATGATGATTATATGAAACATTTTTATAGGAAGTGTTTATTATACGTTTTGAAATTATATGAAATGAAAATATGTGAAATGTCGATTATACGAAATAATTATTATATGAAACAAAATTATATGAAACGTTGTTATATCAATTAAATGTTATATTAAAAGTTGTTATATCATCTATTACACACCCGTTTTTTATATATAAAAACTAAGAGACCCTTAAAAGGCCTAGCCAAACCCAAATATTTTATAAACAGAGTAGTTTTATGACCAAAATGTTACCAGGTGAGTAAGTCATGCTGCTCACCAACAGATAGCGCTGCAGGATTTATTATTTTCTCAAGTTTCTTTGGCCACTTTCCTTCTCCATCGACAGATCAGCTCCAAGTCATAATAATATTGCATTGTCATCCGATTTACAAAATTTCATCTCAATCGAAAACCGGGAAGTTGGTCAAATTTAACTTGCAAGATTTGTTAACAGACAGACAGACACCGCGAAAGGGAATTGAAACTAAGGGCAAAAGCTTGTAACGATGACGAAAAGAATTATAAAAAAATAATTTATGAAATATGCTTGGAAAATCGATAACTATTTTGACACATTAAAGGGATTTAAAAACATATTGCTAAAACAGTACATTAAGATGCAAGTGCACTATTTTAAATATTACGCCCGAGGCTCAGAAATAGCAGCCCGAGCCGCAGGCGAGGGCGTAATGGAGCTGAGATGGTAATCATTAAAGCGCACGAGCTTCTACGATGTTTTTAAACACATTTGCGAATAAAAACAAATGAAAGGATTATGACCCAAAGCAGGCAAAGATGCGTCTGGTGACGGCGATGAGGACGGGGACGGGGACGGGGTTGTGGACGGGGACGGGGAAAGGGACGGGGACAAGGGTAGGGGTAGGGATAGGGATAGAGACAGGGGTAGGGATAGGGCTTGGATGGGGCTAGGGGTAGGAATAGGGGTACGTAGGTAAACGCGGGTGGAAAAGGGTACAATGTTTGTGTGGAGGATCGAATTTTTTGATGAAGTAAACTGAATTTGGTTTATCGTTTAAAAAACCACAAATTGTTAACAATAATAGTCTAATAGGATCGTGTAGAAAATCGGGATTATTTGGCGTTCCGTACTAGGATTGCGTAACTTCGAACATTTGTTTTCTAATCCTATTAGACCAATATGACGGGATGTTTTGTATGGATGTTTTTTTTACAGAATCATATCATGTGGAGTATTTTATGAAAGGGCTTTTTGAGCCGATTCTAAAAATATATAAAACAGTAACTGGTTTACTAAAAATTTTAAAAATATGTTCAAAGCATACCAAGTTTAGACTTTTCCTGGAAGCAAATGGCTGAATATTTTTTTGTAAAATATTCATGAAATGACTCGTGATATACTTATATTCAACGTTATGAAAGCATTTTTGAAAATATCAATAAGATTAATATTTTTTAATAAGAAAGTTATTTAATTTTCAGTACTTTTTTAAAAAATATATGAAACCAGTGACTGTAGTGTAGGATAAACTATATTTCTAAAATCAGCTGGATAAGCCCTTTCATTGGATACCTATAATGATAGGTTTTTGTAAAAAAGAACTCCTCAAGCTGATTCTAGAATAGTACATTAAGATGCACGTGCACTATTTTGGATATTACAGCCGAGGCTGAGAAATTGCTGCCCGAGCCGCAGGCGAGGGCGTAATGGAGCCGAGGGTGTAATCACCAAAGCGCACAAGCTTCTTACGACGTTTTTCAACACATTTGCGAATAAAAACGAATCAAATTCGCTTACCTGCAATTCCTGAGCCTCCATTTTTCGTTCTCACAATACTTTTCAACATGGAATAAATACACCACAAAGAGCTACGTTTATACTCATTCGCCAGCTCATTGAAATAAGCCAAAAAGACATTCTCTCAAAACGAATTGGCATTTTTGCTGTTCTTCCATTCAATGAACTTTTCGTAGGCAAGAATGTACCTATTTTTCCTTTGATTTTGCTGGAAGGAGACTCTCACTTGCATTTTGTGCCCCAGTAATTATTTCCTGTGGGGTTAAATTAAGTTCTTCTTCATTGCTTGAAACCGACGAACGACATTGTTAGTTAATCACAAAAATCAAAGCAAATGAAAGTACTTCTGAAAAATGGCGCGCGGAATAATTGTTGCGCGCGCATTTCTTTTTTCAAATGTGGAGCTGTGGCGAATCAGTGGCAATGCTCCCAAACAGCATAGTCATTGAAAAAACGTACAAAAACTTTTAATTTATTGCTTACAAAATCAATATATGTTAATTTGTTGTCAAATTTAACTAATCTCACGCAACAAACTGTTTATAAATTATATTTTCATCATCATAAGGTATATAGGGTGCTGCCTTATCAAGTACGTTTAAGAAAACCATGGCTTTGTGGAGGGTCATTGACCTCAAATCAAGTTGCTGCTGGGCTATCAAATAATAATAATATGGTAAAAATTACAAAACTTTCCATATGATTTTTCGAAGTTAACTTTCCTAACAAAATTTTATTATTAAATCCGCACGAGATTTTACCATCCTGTAGAAACCATTCTAGAACAGCTGATAGCGTGTACTCAACACACATACGTAAAGCGAGAAGGTCACTGAGATCATCTGACAAAGACGCTTAACTGCGTAAGGCCGTAAGCCAGCGAGCAAGGAGAAAATATGAATGGGTGAATGATACTAAAAAGGCGATGTTTACTAGATTTTCATGAAGGCTGATTCACGTTGATCCAGTGTTTCGATCAACCACTGATATCTAGCGTTTTTCGAATAGTCTTAGCAGCACTAGTACCCAGTGCGGGAAGAGATGAGCATTGGATCAACCTGAAACGTAAAATAAGAAAATTCTTCAGGTACCTCTGCTTTTAAATGGACTTTTGTTTGTTAAACTACAAAGGCCTCAAGGAGCTATGCTTTTTGCCGTTTGTGTCCCATTATTGCTGGAAACAGGTCTTCAGCAACGTTTTACAGCACGTTTGTAGCACTGTTTCAGGACACGATAACACTGTTTCACTGAATTTATTTTATATAATTAATATTATTTTTCGGAAAATTGGTTGTCTTGTTGACGAACTCTCATTAAACGTCAAAAATACTTAGGTTTACGTCGTAGGTTTATTATGAAATCAGGTTTTTGTTAAAACACCTCAGTTTTTTATCTAAACCGGAAGGAGACAAATTTTATGATTTATTGTGCAAACACTGATCATAAGGAAGCGAATTTTTTTTTTATTTATAATTGTGTCATAATACTGAAAAAGTAACGGTTCAAAAACTTGGATTTTTTAGGTATGTTTATGATAAAATGAGCTACAGGACACAGGACAGAAAGCTCCCTCTAGAATTCTGGCTTTTGCTGGAAAAATATAGAGGGAAAGTACCATAGTCACCTCGCTTGTTAGCGTTACGGCTGGCACCATGGACCCCGGTTGTAGGTGACCGCAGTAAGTAAGATGTTAGATAAAAAGGAGGATGCTACTGCCCATCCTCCAGTTTTTAACCCTTAGTCGCCTCTTACGACACCAACGGGTACGTACGGGTTGGTACAATTCTTTGCCGTCACCACACGGGACAATATCTAGGTAATTGACCAAAAAACAGATTTTATCAAAAATCTGCGACATTAATATTGTCAAAAGTTGACATTCGAAGACTAACTTGTCCATCAACAGGCAAGGAGTCTTTGTAATAATAACTTTTTAACATTTACTAATAAATTGATAACCGCCTTTCCTAATTCGGTTCAAAAATTTTATCAGAAGTAGGTACCTACACTTAGTACGTACAAAAGACCTTTCATCACATTTTTCAAGGCTTTGGACTGATAATTAAGTGTAACGCAATTTTAATACCCACTTCTTTCCAAAAATCCTTAAGAGTGTGATCTCCTTAGTTGAAACATACCAAGTCACCTATCAAAAAAATGTCTGTTGCCTGTCACATATCTTCTTTTAGGTAAACAACGACTTGTTATGAGATGTTCTAAATAACAACATTTCAATAATTTAAGTTTTACAAGATATCAAAACAAGACAAACAAAGAAAAATTTTTAAATACGCAACAAGTACTTTTATCATAAAAGTTACAATGGTACATAAAAGTTTTATTTACAATCGATGTTTGATGCACAATTTTCCAATTTGGACGTATCACCACGCCAGAAGCGACGCATAAGAGGAAGGTACCTTTATTAATTTGCAGTTTGCAATCTGTTATCTTGGATTTCCTAAATAGTCGAGCCAGTAATGTTCAGTTTTCTTTTTGGCGCCATGACTAATGAATGAATTAATACTGCAGAAGTGTGAGTAAATCAATAATAAAGGATGATATTTTAAATGTTTATGTTAAGAAACTGTTTTCTGTATTATCTCGAAAAATCATACAGAAATCTTTCAATATTTAACCATTGTTGTTTTGAGTTTTATAGCTCGTATAACATACTACTCGTAGAAGGAACGCACTTGATTAATAGCACCTTATATATTTACGAAAATGTCATAAATATTTTAGACACTAGAACTCCGTGCTCTTTGTTAATATAAAAAAGAAAACAAAAATTAAATAACTAGTGCTGTAATATATAATGAGAAAAGCACGCGTTTATAAAAAACTGGATTTTGGACCTAAATACATTGCAAATAGAGCTTTTTTATAAGCAGATGTGTTGAAAATGTAGTTTATCTTACTAAAATGTTAGATAAACTATATTTCTAGAATCAGCAATGATAGGTTTTTGTAAAAAGAATATAAAATTTCTTACTAAAATCAAACAAGTTTCTCCCTTCTTATTAAGAAAAAAAAACATAGTTTTTATTATATATATTGAAAAATGCTATAAGTAATTTGAAATGAAGATATAACGATTCATTTGATTTATATTTTTCAAAAGTTTGTTCAGCCATTTCCTACCAGGAAGAGGCCAAACTTGGTATGTTTTAAAAATACTTTTAAACTTTTAGGAAACTAGTGACTGAAATATAAAGATGTGCTATATTTTAAGAATGAGCTTAAAAAGCCTTTTCATTAAATACCCTACATAATAGATATCTGTAAAAAAAAAAACCATTAAAAAAATTGATGACGTCATAACTCTCCCATACATCAATGGAATTTCCGGTGCTTGAAGTCATATTAGTCTTACAGGACTAAAAAAAAACCGGCCAAGTGCGAGTTGGACTTGCGCCCTAAGGGTTCCGCACCTATCTACCATATGATATACTAAAAGCTTTTGCTCTTTGACTTTAAAAACTCCTCGACCATCCAACTTGACCCCTCCTCTTTAGAAAAGTTCTTGAAACGGGAGCTCACCTTAATTGGTTATTATTAGTTGTGAGAAAAATTGAAATATTTAATGATTTTAGACTTTTCCCTTTATTTTTACTGTAAGACCTAGCTTCTTGCTAAATTTCATATTATTAAATGATTTTAGACTTTTCCCTTCATTTTTACTATGAGACCTAGCTTCTTGCCAAATTTCATAATTTTAGGTCAACGGGAAGTACCCTGTAGGTTTTGCTATTTTGCATAAATGTATGGAGATGAGGATACAAAAAGCCATATCTTTAGATTTCGTCGTTGTAAAAAATAAAAATGTTCAGATCTTGTGTGGTATATAGACCTAAATATTCGTTATCAATTTCAACCTGATACCTCTTCTCGTTCGTGAGAAAAAGGGTCTTGACAGACAGACAGACAGACGGACAACAAAGTGATCCTATAAGGGTTCCGTTTTTTTATTTTGAGGTACGGAACCCTAAAAACAAGTGTACGAAGTAACATAATTCTAATATGTAACGCCACGAGATTACACGATCCTCTATGACTATAATACTGACCAACCTCTCTAAAGCTGTCACATCGTTTTTTAGGGTTCCGTACCTCAAAAGAAAAAAACGGAACCCTTATAGGATCACTTTGTTGTCCGTCTGTCTGTCTGTCTGTCAAGACCCTTTATCTCACGAACGGGTAGAGGTATAAGGTTGAAATTATTACCGTATATTAAAGTTTATGAACCACACAAGATCTGAAAATTTAAATTTTTTACAACGATCAACTCAAAAGATATGGCATTTTATGTCCTCATCTCCAAACATTTATGCAATGAAGCAAAACCTATAGGGTACTTCCCGTTGACCTAAAATTATGAAATTTGGCAAGAAGCTAGGTCCCAAAGTACAAATAAAGGGAATAGTCTAAAATAATTAAATATTACGACTTTTCTCACAACTAATATTAACTAATTGTGGCGAGCTCCCGTTTCAAGAACATTCATATAAGAGAGGGGTCAAGTTGGATGGTCGCGGAGGTGATTTTTGTTTTAGTTCTACTTTAAAAACGGGGAGTACAAACTTGAAAATTGGTATGTTTATTGTGCATAAGCTATAAAATAACAGAAATTAATAAAATTTGGTCAAGCGCGTGTCGGGCTCAAATCATCTAGCACATTAACTTACTGAAATTTCAACTAATACAATTTTGATTATGTGGTGGCACGGAACCCTCGGTGTGCGAGTCCGACTCGCACTGGGCCGGTTTTTTTTACCAGCTAAAGAACCTACATCCTAGACAATAGTTTTTCTCAATTACTTCTGCAAATTGGCTTTGTTTTGAAATGTAACATAAAGGAGTCTAGTCTAGTCTAGTCTTAGAGCAACGCGTCAAACCGCGCAAGCCCGCTTTGCGCGCGAAAATCGTGTTACTCTATGAGTCTAGTAGATATTATTTAAGCCCTTGTATCTAAGTTCGGAAATCTAAGAGGTAGCATATTAAGAGCCGTAGTCGGGTTGTTTAATTTTTTATTTATGACTTTTAAAGTATAGTGTCCTTGTTATATTCATTGTCTTGAATACATAGTAATTTTTGCAACGAATTGAATAAACTTAAATTACTATGTCAACTCTCGTATCAAGCAACATTAATTTATTGAATTAACCAGCTGTGTCAACTCGGTTTCAGGATATAAATTGGGACCGACAACGAGGAGTTCATCATTGAAGGCTTACATCAACGACCAACATCAACATGAAAATCGTCTTCGTTTTCTGCGTAGCTATGGTAAGTGCATTTTTAGGGTTCCGATACCAAAATGGTAAAAAAAAGGAACCCTTATGGTGCCGCTCTGTCTGTCCGTCTGTCTGTCACACCTCTATATCTCAGCAACCACTTACGCTATCGAGCTGAAATTTGGAATAGTTTTAGAATATAGTTGCCCAACTTAATTGCACATGAAAATTTTTTTAAAAAAGTATGATTATTAATGTAAAGGGGGCCAAAATAGGGGGGGCCAAATTTCAAATTGTCGCTACTAGGTCGAGTGGGGTATCATATGAAAGGGCTTTACTTGTACATTTTAAAATATATTTTTGTATTTTTTTAAGTTTCTTAGTTTTCAAGTTATGATGAAAAATGTCAAAAAAAATACCATTCCCCCCCCCTTATCTCCGAAGTTTGAGTAAGGGAAAATCTGAATTAATTACAGTTGACAGAGGTTTATGTAAACTTTACAGCAAAAATAAAACGATCTTTCTAAGTTGCACAGTTTTTCAGAAATCTGCAAAAAACCTTTACAAACAAATTTAGTTTTGCGGTCCTGAAAATGGACTTTATTGCTTCCAAAAATACTATAGGTATATCGGAACCCTCGGCGCGCGAGTCCGACTCGCACTTGACCGGTTTTTTTATTACAAGACTAAACAATTTTTTACTTCGATGTTCCTTAATTAAACTGGTATTTTGATAACCACCCCCTTGCTTTTTTCTGCCGTGAAGCAGCAGCGTTTGCACTGCTGTGTTTCGGTTTGAAGGGCAAGGGAGTCAGTGAAATTACCGGCATATGAGACATATCATCTTAGTTCTCAAAGTGAGCAACGCGATTAGCTGTCTTATTCGTGTCAAAATATGCCATTACTAAGACAGTAGATGTTATGGGCGGTGGACGTGACCACTTACCATCAGGTGGCCCACCTGCTCGTTTGCTCACTTATAACATAAAAAAACACGTATATGTTACCAGAAAATAGAAAGATTCATATGTTGATCAATTTCCGCGTCAATAAAAAAAAAATCGTAGGAATTTCGTGATCCATAGGTCCGTTAGTCAAGGCAAACCAAACGGTATCGGTTAGGGTGTATTAGGTATATCCCTATCGACCAAATACTAAAAGCAAATTAGGTACAGTTTATTATTTTTCTAAAGATTATCAACTTAAGATTTCGTGTTATCTTACGGTGACAAAGACTGTCTGAAGATTCCGTTTATATTTTTGTATGTCCATGTCACCAAATCAGTATTACTGTCAATACCATTAATTTGTTTTTAGTCACTATATCAGACAAGACAATGAATTATTTATTTTGTCACTTTACCAGCTCAGCAAGATTTGCTTTATCGTTTAAATTCTGCGTAAGAAAGAACCTGTCCACTGTAGCATGGCAAGCCACAAAATATACAGGGTGTTTAGCGCATCGTGTGTCAAAATGTATTAATCCGTTAGTAGAGATTAGTTGCTATTTTGTTAGCTCCTGTAACCCCTTCTTTACCCAATCATTAATTTAAAATTTAACTTTATAACGATAAATAGAAATTACCATATGTTAAAAAAGTATTAGGTCTGGCCTCCAAATTGAAATTTTGTTGCACACAGTAGTTTTAACAAATTCAAAATTACTTGCCGTTCTCATCTGGTTCTTTTTAGGGTTCCGTATCTCAACAGAAAAAAACGGAACCCTTATAAAATAATTTTGATGTCCGTCTATCTGTCAAGATCTTTTTTCTCAAGAACGCGTAAAGGTATCAACCTAAAATTCATATCAAAAATTCAAATCTATACTGTCCCTTAAAGCTCTCAAAAAAATAACTTCTAAGTCAACGCAATCAACAGATAAAGCCGTTTAAACCGCATATTTTCGAGTATTTCGACACTCGCAAGGAAATCAAAACCTACAGGGTACTTCCCGTGAACTCAGAATTTTTGAAATTAGGTACGACGTTGCTTCGTATCAAATTTTAAGATTATCCTTTTTTTATAGTACAGTTAAAAGAAAAATTGCAAAAAGCATAAATTTTTAGTTAAGTACATCATACAATAAAATTTTTAATAATTTTAAACTTACTACCAATTTCCTCATGAACGCGTACAGGTATTAAATTAAAATTCATATCAAATACTCAAATCCATAAAATCTTTAAGCTGTAAAAAAACCTAAAGGATACTCCCAGTCACCTTGAATCTTGAAATTTGGCATGAAGCAACGTTTAAAAGCACACATAAAGGTGAAATTCCGAAAACCAAAAATTTTTATTTACATCCCATAATATTTTTTCAAAATAGTTATAAACGGTTTGTGCGGGACCCTCTTGTCGGTTTGCAGCTTTTACTTGTGTAACACTAATAGTGTAAAATATCCCGGGCGGAAGTGTACCTGAACAACATTTGGAAATTGAAATAAAATTAATTTGATTCTGATCTAGAAATATTGTTTTTAAATGAAAGATAATTATGCTGCTTTTTTTGCACAACAACACTTGTTCAGTTAAATGAGTCGTACTTCCACCCGAGGCAATTTGTAGAGTAACAACCAAGACGCACCGCAGGTTATCACCCATGCTTGGTTGATATTCCACACATCCGCTTAAAGTACTTTGAAACATATATCTAAATATATAAAAGAGCTTGTCCTGACTGACTGCCTGACTGATTCATCAACGCCGAGCCTTAACCGCTATAGATACAGAACTGAAATTATATGCACGTCAAAACTACCCACTAAAGTTCGAGCAGCACAAGACCCGTCGTCATGGAGATCTTTAGAGGGGGCCTATTTCCAGCAGTGGACATCTTTCCGCTGATACCTTTATGATGATACAAGTTCGAAAAAAATTAGCTTACAAACAATTTTTATGTTATTTTTAATTTAGTTATACTATTTTTTTTATTTACAGGCTCTTTTAGTTGCAGCTTTCGCTAATCCTCAAGGTAAGTTACATAATGCTTACAAATATGGGTCCATAATAATGGGACATCACATCAAAAACACGTTACCTATACATTAATTTATAAATCATCACCCAATCAAACAAAAAAATAAGACAGCCCAACAAAATAAACATAATAATACAACACATTTGATCATAAAACGGCTCTTGTTGCAACGTATTAAAGTCAATTTCTATATATTTCGTATAATTTGACGGAAAAAATATCATTGTTATACAAACTTGTTTTTTTATATCAACTTTAGCCGAATACTTTTGACATAGCTGCAAAATGTGTTAGTAAACGGAAAAAACGAAAAAAAAAAATTATCATACAGTGTATGCATGTTACGTAAATCGCGAAAAATGAAAGATATCGAGATTTTTGACATTAAAAAAGTAGGTTAAAAAAAATTCACGCCAATAAGAAATAAGTTGGTAAGCATCTCAGATCAACTAAATACCAAAGATGGAACGTTGTGAAGAGAAAAGTGAGGCCGACTTTTTAATTTTTAACTTGTTATCTTATTGTTTCCTGCTTGTTTAATGACTTATAATTGTAAAGTTACCTATGAATCAATAAAAAAATGAATGAATTAACTTTACGTGATAACGTTATCACACACAACGAAAGACTTCTTCTTCTTCTTTCTCGTCGGCAAGAACACAGGCTAAATCCTACTTGTCCAGAAAGCGGCTACCGTGGTAGCCCTCTGGTTACCGTCAAGTAAGTCCTCACGCGAGCAGGTGATCGGGCACGCGGGACAATTAGTGAGGTGTGCCATGGTTTGCAGTAGTTCTCCACATTCACAGCTGGCGTCTGCGCTACTAAGGAACCCCGACTGGCAAAGGTTATCCTTGCTTCGGCCAACTTGGGTCCTCAGCCTATTTAGACTCCTCCAGGTTTGCCAAGGTTCCTTATAGCCAGGAGGCAGGCTTTCGTTGGGGGGGTACAGTGAATGTGGGTACTCGCTTGCCCAAAGTCTGCACCTCCCGTCAGAAGGATTTTGGTCGGCAAGCTGTGTGGATCGCAGGCAGCTTTTGCGGCTTCGCAACCGACCTGCGGCGGGAGAGAGCCCGTAGAGTGGATGTCTCGGGTCGCTTTCCTGTTTTTGTTTTTATAGCGAACAGGTCACTTCTCTACGGACTCTGGGAGGAGCTATTCCCGCAAGAGGGAACAGCATACCGACCGGAGTTGGCTTGAGACAGCCAGTCATGATGCGGCAGGCGTCGTTTAGCTCCGCGTCCACCTCTCTAGTGTGAGCTGACCTAGGCCCACACTTGACACGCGTACTCTCCTGCTGAGAACTAACTTTTTGTTTTGTTTTTCTGCAGTGGGTCTTTTAGTTAGTTAGTTAGTTAGTGGGCTCCTGTTTCCGCAATTAAACTCTGATTTGGTCCTTTTTGCGTACAGGTTAGTCTGGTTAATTAAGCCAGCCCAGCTCCTTCCAGAAGCTCAGAAGTCTCCTGGGACATTCGCAGGCTTCGCGGAGCGACCTCGTGTTGTTGAGGATTTTAGCCCGTTGGTCGGCCAACGCAACGCACTCCAGGATCACGTGATTGACCGTCTCTTCCGCGTCAAGGCAGCCCCTACATAGTGGGCTATCGGTAACGCCGATTGTGAATAGGTGTTTGTTGAGCGAGATATGTCCTGTAATAGTGCTCACAACTATTCGGAGATTTGTTCGATTGAGGCTGAGAAGTCGGTGGGTAAGCTTAGGTGAATTAGTGGATAGCACCTCCTTTGACTGTCTGCAGCTCGTTAGGCTAGCCCAGCGGGCATTGCGTTGGTTCTGGGTAAAGCCGTGAAGCCATGTGCGGATTTGACTGAAGGGCAGTGGTAATAGTGGAACAGGACCTGCCACTGGTGTTTGTGAACCACGCCTTGCCAATTCATCCGCGGCATCGTTGCCCAGTGATCCGCTGTGTCCCTTGATCCATTGCAGGATTACCCTGTTGTTTGAAGCAATGCGCTCCAGTGCAAGGTGACACTCGTAGATAAGCCCTGAGGTAAATACATTACTCTGCAGTGCCATTAGTACGGCCATGCTGTCGGAAAGGATTCTTATACAAAAGCCTTCTACCTTCCTTCGCATTACCGCGGTGGCGGCCTCCTTGATAGCTACACATTCACATTGGAATATGGAGCTGTGTGTGCCTAAGGCCAGTGATATTTTTATGTTGTGCAGTGGGTCTTGTATAACGAAAGTGTCATAATAGTACATTAAGATGCAAGTGCGCCATTCTGCTCATTACACTCGAGGCTCAGGAATTGCAGCCCGAGCCGCAGGCGAGCACGTGCATCTTACTTTTTTCAACACATTTGCGAGTAAAAATACAATAATTTGATAACCTTATAATATTTCCACCGCACGTCCACTAGAACATCTTGTAGGCTGTACATGTTGGTGTTTTCCATTAATTTTCTTGTATTTCGTGTCTAAATATTTTAGACCGTTCAGGAACTATATTAAGGTTTTTATTTGTAGAAGTCGACACTTTTAGAAATAATTTAATAATAAACACCCCAAGTGTTGTAAATAGCGCGGCTTATAATAATTAAAATAATTGAAATTGAAATATTTCTTTTATTTATTTGAGAGGCAAAGAATAAACTGCCAAACATCATATTTCTTGAACAATAAAATAAACTATCAAAAATTGAATATTTTTTTACTTAGATGACAAATTTATTGTTGACTAGTGTTGCACTAAATTACCAACAGTGATTTTCTACCAGCGCGGCTAGTGGTGAGCGCATGGATCCAAAGATGACTCGTCGTTGAATACAGATTGGAGGCGCCGCTTAAAAATTGTTGGCAAAGAGGGCGCCACCAATCACACAACTGGAAATGTTACACAAAGAGGATGCATAAATTAAACAATACAATCATAATCATTGGGGGAGTTTCCTATATTCAAAACACATGCTTCGCAATACATAAGAGACAATAGACTTACTCACTAAAGTTACCTCGGCATAAAGATATACCTCTAAAATCTATTATTTTAAAAATAATTCGTTCTCAAAGAGGTATTGAACCGTGGACAGTAGGTTCCTAACCTTACAATAGGGCATTTACATTTTTAGGGTTCCGATACCAAAATGGTAAAAAAAAGGAACCCTTATGGTGCCGCTCTGTCTGTCTGTCCGTCTGTCTGTCACACCTCTATATCTCAGCAACCACTTACGCTATCGAGCTGAAATTTGGAATAGTTTTAGAATATAGTTGCCCAACTTAATTGCACATGAAAATTTTTTGAAAAAAGTATGATTATTAATGTAAAGGGGGCCAAAATAGGGGGGGCCAAATTTCAAATTGTCGCTACTAGGTCGAGTGGGGTATCATATGAAAGGGCTTTACTTGTACATTTTAAAATATATTTTTGTATTTTTTTAAGTTTCTTAGTTTTCAAGTTATGATGAAAAATGTCAAAAAAAATACCATTCCCCCCCCCCTTATCTCCGAAGTTTGAGTAAGGGAAAATCTGAATTAATTACAGTTGACAGAGGTTTATGTAAACTTTACAGCAAAAATAAAACGATCTTTCTAAGTTGCACAGTTTTTCAGAAATCTGCAAAAAACCTTTACAAACAAATTTAGTTTTGCGGTCCTGAAAATGGACTTTATTGCTTCCAAAAATACTATAGGTATATCGGAACCCTCGGCGCGCGAGTCCGACTCGCACTTGACCGGTTTTTAATTCTAGTGCATGTCGGGGTGAAGCTAACTTAAGCCGAACAAGTAAAGCAACTAGCCGTTGGCCGCACATCGATGTGGGAGATAGTTTTGCCCACAACGAGTGTCCTAGCATTGCGGGGAACGAACTGACGTTCCGGTTGTGCAGATGTGTGTGAAGATAAAGATGACTTATTCACTTAATAACATACTTATAAGGTTGTGCTACCTTGCATGTTGCTTACATTCAGCTATTCCATGGGACGTCGTCTCAAGTTGAAAGTTCCCCAAAAATTATAAAAAAGGCACCAGTTTGCATCACAGTATCGCGGGCTTAGTGCATGGGCGTAGAATACACTTCTCTAAAAACTAAGAGGAACAAAATAGAAGGCGACATCCTGTAACAAGAAGATTACGTCAACAGGAATGTCCCACAAATTCTGCGAATTTTATCTAACGAAAACTCGAAATAAATAACTGACCTGCCACCTCCAACAGTAATTTATATATGCCTCATGCTGATGAGGCGAAGATTTCTCTTTATTGCCCGATTATTCCGTTTTTGTTACGTCACGTAATTTTTGCTGCATCCACAAAACAAAATTGAGTGACAGGTTTTTTTTAAAACCACTGAGGAGTTTCCACGAAACCGGTGAAATCAACCAAATCTCGAAGAAACCTCTTGATCAAACAGGAATGATTCCCACAAAGGTGCTTATCTAACCGTTTCAACGTATGTCTGCTTTTCTGATTTAGATCCCGTCTCTTCTTTATCTATGCACAGTCTATGACAGCTGTCAGATGTCCCATATAAACACTGAAACAGATAAGCACTGAAAGACCAGCCCGATTTAATTCCATAAACAAGACCTGCCTAGCTTATCTAAAACGGACGAAAGTTATCCTTAATTCTCTTGTAAAATTTAAAGTTTGATTTAATGCTTATTTTCAAGGAAATTATCCTGTATTAGTTTTAAGCAGTGATTCACCTCATCTCAACAAACCCTGACGTGGAAGTACTCAATATTCCCCAAATTGCTATTTTGCCGCCCTTTAGCTTAGGACGGAAGAGTTAATGCGCGAACCCAACTTACGTTTGGGCGGCTATTTTATTTTGTTACCATTATTGTAGTTTTTTGGGTTAACTACCTACAAGGTGCAAACATAATTCAATTACAAAGCCGACATTGTCTGTCTGTCTGCGTGTCTGACCTCTGAAGAATTTTTTCTTTTTTTGAACCACATTAATCATTTGATCCGTTATAAGGTATCCAATTTTAAATATAAGAACTAACATGTTCTCACTTTTCTATTTCTGTTAATAAATTTGAGTTTATTTTTCACTTCAGGACCAGTTATGCGAATTTAAAGACTTGTATGGACAGATGGTCCCGAAGCAGTCTGTTCTATTTCAAATAAATTTTTAAATAAAAATCACTAGATGTAAGACCATGTCGTAAAGTTTAGCAATGAGCAGCATATTAAAGAACAACAAAAGGAAAAAGTTATTTTTGTTCCTATTTTAGTAACTAAAACTCCATTTTAAAAAACAGGTTTGAGTAGCTAGCTCTTGCATGTCTTGCACTTAGTTCTAAACGAGTTTAGTTGATGCGCGAACCCAACTTGCATTTGGGCGGCTGTTTCAATTTGTCACTGTTATTGTAGTTCTTGGGGCTAACTACATACGAGGTGCAAACAGAATTCAATTACAAAGCCGACGTTGTCTGTCTGTCTGCGAGTCTGCCTCATGAATGATTTTTTTCTTTTTTTGAACCACATCAGTCATTTGTTACGTTATAAGGTATCCAATTGAAAATCTAACTACTAACATGTTCTTAATTTTCTGTTACTTAATTTGATTTTTTTTTTCACTTCAACAGCAAAAGGTAAGTATTTTTTATATGGATTTAAAGACGAAACTTGTAAACAGATTGTCTTGATATGTAAGACCATGATGTGAAGTTTAGCAATGAGCAGGGTCTCAAAGAGCAACTAAAGGAAGAATAGATTTTTGATCTTATTTTTGTAACTAATAGTAATTGAGCTCAACTTTCAAGAACAGGTTTGAACTGTTCTTGTACTTAGTTCTATTCAAGTATAGTTCTGCCGTCCTACGTATGTCCAAACGGGACAGGGCAAAGACGAAACTTGTTGTTGTGCCAATTTATAAACCTAGCAAGTGTTCATTAGTTACAAGGTTATCAAATTGAAAATGCAGATACTAGGTTTATAAATTGAAACTCGTCTAAAACTTTGTGTTGTTTTCAAAATCACAAAGTAGGACTTACTAAAAATATGCCCCTGTGGCACTAGCAAACTAACCTGTCTTTATTAAGGTGCGTTGAATTTTGTAGGGAAATTGTGTTGTTTTCAAAATCACAAAGTAGGACTTAATAGGAAATAATAATATGCCCCTGTGGCACTAACAAACTAACCTGTATTTATTTAGGTGCATTAAATTTTGTAAGGGAAGTAAGGATATTTTTGAAATTTTAGGTTTTGGCGAAAAAACCCCGGAAGGAGGTAAGTGACGATGAGTATCTTTGTGTTGTTTTCAAAATCACAAAGTACGTCCTAGGAAATATTTTGTCACAAAACCGGGCACAATGTTGTTAGGAAGAGTACGATAGAAAACTAACATAATATATACAAATTGAATACCTTGTAAGGCACTTACTAGGATTTTTGTTTGATAATTTGTGATATTTTTACTTGCAATACAATTTAAAAATCAGTATCTGCTCTACAACTGTGTTTACAACAGCTTCTATTCGCCAAGTTGTCATTTATATGCGCCCAATGTCACAAACAAGGAATCATGTTACAATGACTATCTTAACTTGACAGTGGCATAAGTAAACTACTATTAAAGAATAGTAATGAATTAATTGAACTAAGATGACAAATGGTACACTCATTAAAAATTATTCCTGAATTTATTCCAGATCCAGAGCTTGTAGATGGAGTTGTTTTAACATTAATTTCATTGCATATTGTTACACCTGGTATATATATGGTTACTGACAGCCTCTTGTAGATTAATGTTCTCCAATTCTCCAATTTTGTTTAAATCACTTCTTTTCTTGCCTTAGCCATGGGTACTGTCAGCCTCTTGTCGATTTATGTACTCCTGGAAATCTCCATTTTCTTTTAAATACAGGTAGGCAGTCGTCACCCAAGTAAAAAGTCCATTTTTATCTACTCCCGTTTCGGAATATTACAAATTCGAAACCAATGACAGATTCGTAATTGAGGTCATTGTCTGCTATCATTTTCATTTCCTAACTGTTCCATACTACGAGCAGTACTGTAATGGAGTACGGATTTTCATTCCGCAACTGTTACTACTAATACTACTAAACTTCATAATACTATACCAGGCCACTCAGAAAGTATTGCGAAAAATAGTTTTTATATATGGGAGACTGGCCGGTCAGAATCTTTTTCGAAAATATGATTACTTGTAAGTAAAAATATGTGTGTTCCATTTTCAAAATTTCCCTCCACATTTTTTGCGAGCCAATTCAAAGTATCGTGTCTTACTGAAAAATGGATCTGCGCCGGGAACATTTTAGAGCTATGATTTTTTACGATTTCAAGTGTCGCCTGAAACCGGATGAATCGTTCGATAGACTTCAAATGGCATTTATGGATGAAGGCCCCTCCAAGGCAACCGTGTATCGTTGGTATAACGAATTTAGGCGCGGTCGACCAACCTTGGGGGATGAAGAAAGAAGCGGTCGCCCTTTGACGGCTATTACGGAAGAAAACGTGCTAGCAGTGAAAAATTTAATCCAAGATAATAGGCGAATTACATATCAGGAGATTCAGCACATATTAAAGATTGGATCGGGAAGCGTTCACGAGATTCTACAAGGGCATCTTCGCGTGAGGAGGATAGTATCGCGCTGGGTGCCGCACTACCTCACCGACGCTCAGAAGCAGGCCCGGGTGGAATGGTGCCGTGATATGCTGAACAAATTTGAAGCAGGCTCGTCTCGGCGTGTTTACGACATCGTAACAGGTGATGAGTCCTGGATTTATCAATACGATCCAGAAACCAAGCGCCAGTCGACAGTTCGGGTGTTTCAAAATGAACCAACGCCTACCAAAGTGAAGCGATCTCGAAGCGGGGGGAAGATTTTGATCGCCAGCTTTTTTAATTTGACTGGCCACTTGGCCTCAATTCCCTTACGAGATCAAAGAAGCATCAACGCCGAATGGTATACTACCAAATGTTTACCAGAAGTTTTTTCTGTTGTGAGCAACAAGCGACCAAACACAGGGCTCCGCGGACTACTGCTCCACCACGACAATGCGCCTGCACACACCGCGCTCAAAACGAGGGACTTCCTGGACAGCACACCAGTCAAACTCCTGGGTCACCCTCCTTACAGCCCTGATCTAGCACCGTGTGACTTCTTTTTATTTCCAAAAATAAAAAATCAGCTCAAGGGGATACAATTTTCGTCGCCGGAAGATGCGCTGGCTGCGTTCGAGCAGGCTGTAAACGAGGTGTCTACGGCGGACTGGAAAAAGTGTTTTGAAAACTGGTTCAGACGCATGAATCTTTGTATAGAGGCTGGTGGAGAGTACTTTGAAAAGATTTAATAAAAATATATGTACCTGTAGAACAATTTTTTTTAGTGTCGCAAATATTTCTGAGTGTCCCACGTATACTTCATAATTTTAATTTTGCATAGGCTAAGGCAATACTTCCACAGTACTACATACAGCCTACTTCTAAAGTAATTTTGTAAAAATACTCAGTGCTGACTTTTTACTTGGGTGACGACTGCCTACTTATATATATAAAAGAAAATGGAGAGTACCAGGACAACATAAATCGGCAAAAGGCTGACAGTACCCATGGTTGGCTCGCTTCTATATAAAGTGACCGTGGCAACATAAGTATAAGTGATTTAAACAAAATTGAAGTACCGGGAGAAGATGAATCTACAAGAGGCCGTCAGTAACCATATACCGGGTGTAACAGTATGCAATGAAATTAATGTTTAAGCAACTTCATTCACAAGCTCTGGATCTGAAACAATTTCAGTAATAACTTTTACTAACTGTACTAACTGTCCACTCTTTAAAATGTTATTTTATTTTGTCGGTCGTAGATAAAGTTTTGTATGCAACTATACGTAATTAATCATTTTAACACTCGATCTACTGCGCCTCGTATCAAAAACCAGATCTCGTGTTAAAATTACTCTCATTACGCAACAGTTGCATTAATACTCGTAACTAATACAAAATTACTTTAAAGTAGGCTGAATGTAGTACTGTAGTATTATTTACCCTATGCAGAATGAAAATTTTGAAGTAAATATAACAGTTGCACAATAAAAATCCATACTCCATTTCCGTACTGCTCGTAGTATGGAAGACTAAGGAAATGAAAATGACCCCATTAATTTGAGACCTATGTCTATTCTACCAACTCTTAGTAAGATATTTGAAAAGGTAATATAAATAAGATTCAGAGCCACTTTTGCCGCAACAACTTGATGCACCTCAAACATTTCGGTTTTACGAGACGTCGCATAACAATCGATGCAGTTGTAGAGTGAAGCTAATTCAAAGTATTTTCAAATAACGCCTGGTTATTTTCGTAGGAACCTCTGACACTTACAGTACCAAAAGCATCTTCAGATTTTTGCCACGGCCTAAAACTTTATATTAAAAATGCGATCCTAGCATCTGTTGTTCTGCGCCCTTTTGTTAAATTTAATCGATGAAAGTGTGAAAGCATTTGACTGAGTATGACTTTCCCAAAAATTTTACTAAGTAAGTAAGAGTAGACTGATATGGGTCGTGACTTATATGGGTCTTGACTAATATGGCTCTTAAATCATTGGGATCCTTTTTGTTACCTGCTTCGAATAATCCAACTACTTTACTTTTTTTTTTGTAAGAAAAAGTACCATTATCAATATACTCATTGGATATAAAGGCTAAGCAGCTATTGCAACAATTTTAGGTCCTCAGTAGTGTTTCTTTTTTAAACCGCATCCCTAATTTGAACCTTTATCAGATATACAATTTTGAATATGAAAGTTACATTTTCTTACTCTGTTACTTAATTAAATTTTTGTTCACCTCAGGACCAGTTGGTAAGTATTATTTTACATAGATTTTAATTTAAGACTAGTATGGATAGGTTTCTCACACACTGCTGGCGCCCGAAAATATAAGATTTAAACCAGTCTTTAACCAAAGAAGGAATGTTAACAGCCCGAAGAATGCCGAGGAGGATATCAAAATCAACGACAACAATCAACAGTTTTTGATAAATCATTCGAAATAAAAAAGACTGCCAATATATGTAGATGGCCTGTAACTTAAAAGTTTTAGTGCTATTATGGAAAGCATTGCACTATACTTATCTAGTATTTTTATTAAATGTGTAGAAGATGGTGTTTTTATTGATTTAATGAAACATTGTAAAATTATTCCATTAATTAAATCTGGTAGTAAATCAAACCCCACTAATTTGAGACCTATTTCTATTCTACCAACTCTTAGTAAGATATTTGAAAAGATAATTCAAATCAGATTCAGAGCCACTTTTCCCGCAACAACTTGATACACCTCAAACAGTTCGGTTTTACGAGAGGTCGCATAACAATCAATGCAGTTGTAGAGTAGAGCTAATTCAAAGTATTTTTATTTGACGCCTGGTTATTTATGTAGGAAACACTGACTTAGAGTACCAAAAGCGTCTATAGATTTTTCCTATGCCCAAAAGATGTATTCTAAAAATGCGATCCTAGCATCTGTTGCTCTGCACCCTTTGGTTAAATTAAATCGATGGGAGTATGAAAGCGTTTGACTGAGTATGCCCTTCCCAAAAAATTTACTTCGTAAATAAGGGTAGACTGATTAGGGTCTTAAATCACTGGGATCCTTTTTGTTACCTGCTTTGACTAATACAACCACTTTTTTTTTTTCATTCCGTAAGAAAAAGTACCATCATCGACACATTCATTGAATATAAAGGCAAAATATGGATCTAATGCATCAATGCTTGGTTGAGTAGTCCCTCAGTAGTTTTCATTATATAAAAGAGGTGACATGTTTGGACTCAAATTAAATTGTCAACAAGTGAAGATGGTGAATTGAATGAGTCTGTTGTTTTCATAGGAATAGTAAGAATTAGTAAAAAAGGTTTCAAATTCTTGAGCCACTTCTACGTTCGAGCTAATGGTTCCGCGATTTGTATGAAATTTGATTTGATTGTCAGAAGTTTTTATTTTATCAGTCCCACTGTTTATTACTGACTGTAGGCTGTATATTTTATACATACCAACTAACAGATGAATTATTGTGGATTGTTTGTAGGTCCAATACCAGGCTAACAACAATTCTTGTTGTATCTTCCTTCATCCTCCATCCCGTAACAGGTGAGTGTTTAAGTAACTTAAAACTCTAAAAAACGGTACCACCAAAAAACTTTTTATGCAGAGTCTGTTTTGATGACAAAGAAAGATTGACAGCAAAAGATGTGAAAAGGCTTTTGTATAAGAGAAGTTTTCTGAAATTGGCGTTTTGCTCTCAGTTTCTTTTTTGTTGTAGTTGGCCAAAAGAGTGATAAAACATGACTTTACTAAGTTTTGAACTTTTGGAATTGTCTGTAAAACCTTTTTGACGTAGATACGTCTAGGTTTTCGTTTGGGGGTAATTTTCTGCAAAGTGGATATAGGCCTTCTGGCGGCAATAATTGGTACTACATCGAGCTTAGGATAAGTTCACGGGTGGGGGGAGGGATGTAAGGGGAGCGGGGTTAGGGGAAAGGAGTGAGAGACGGGGCGGTGAGAGGGAGGGGGGTTGACTACCTACATAGATGTATCCACGTAAAACTTACTTCCGTCCGTATCAAGGATACAACCAACCAGGGGATTTTCATTCGTCAGAAGATATATAATTATGATCCTAGATTTAATTTCTTAGTTTAATCTACCTGCAAACTGATCCATGTCGCTTTACTGTGCTCTGAACCGACTCTGACATGAATAAGTGTCAATTGCTCCATCTAACTATAACCATAACAAAATATGCTCGTCTCACTCTAGCAAATACTGCAGAGAGCAAAAACGCGTATAATCGTTCGTTTATAGTTACATAAGGTGGTGCAACACACCCTAAGTCAGCAAAAGCACGGTTTTTACTAAGAACCAAAACAGAATAGGGATCACTTTTCATTGCAAAATCGTGTAGTACATTTTTGAAGAGAAGTACCATACTCGTAGTTTCTATGCTTGATACAGTTGAGACAGAGGTTGTTGGTGACCGTAGTTAGTGTACACTCGTATATTGTATTAACGCCATCACTAATATTTTCCGGATTAAGAGATGAGCCTTGACTTGTTTATTCCTTATGTAGACTAGTGTTTCCATTGGTTGCCGAAGCATGTATTATTGAGATGATCATGTGAAGATGCAAAAAGAAGTGCGGCGGTCACAGATGCAGGCGCTTGCAAAGGCAACAAGTGCAAGTAATAGTGCGCTTGCGAAGGCAAATGTACATATCAGACAAAATATATTTACTTGTAGGTATTTTAAGCACATATCTGTGTTGATCGATTAATTACAGACCTTTAAATCTTATAAAATCTTAGCATAATAAAAAAAAAATTGTTGTCCTGCATTTTTCTAAGAATTTTTACGACTATGCCGCTTTTAGTTATATATTATTTTAAAATTATTTTACAGTAGGTTTTAACGAAATTAAGATTTTTGGATTTGTTTGAATGCGGTGATTTTAACGTATTTTTTAAAAACAGATATCGATACACGTTTTAAATTTATACGGTCTTAAACCAAATATATTTTTTAATTATTTTTTTATTTTTGACTGTAATTTTCTTTTTGGTATGGAAATGCTCGTTGTTTGTTTAGAAAAACAATCGACCATCAATTATTTAGCTGAAAACGATACCAAACTTGCCTTTGTGCAGTTATGAGGAGTCACAGTGCGCGCGGAGTAAGAAAACTTTATGCCCTCCCCCTACCCCCCAGCGGTCTTCAAACCGCTTCCTTCTGAGCGTTTTTAACAATAGTCTACTTAAGAAACAATACGTTGCAAGGCTAATCCTTTAATCCGGAAAATATTGGTTCCCATACTGATTGCGCTAAGTAAATAATTATGATACGTTACGCATAAGAACGCTGCTGCCCATCCTTGGCTCAAAATCCCGTGATCGCTTTTTATGAACTTAATTGTTACAGCTCCTAGATGACACAACAGGGACTCAAATAAAACTAGGTTAAAAAAAGTTCAAGCATTTTTTTTTTGTTTTTAGTTTACCATGGCAATCGTACCCGGCTATTTCGTCTATCATTCTGTCTCGAACGCCTCAGCTCAGATAAGACTACGCTAAGATGTTGAAGAATACGCAAAACTAGAAGCTTATTGAAGAATCATCCAATCACTGGCAAGCGGCGTAGATGAGCAGCGTACCGAGACTTTTTTTTCAATAAATAAAATAAAATCAATTTATTTCGAGTATTGCCCATAGCGTGTTAGTATGATCTTATATCTATGTTAGTAACCATTAAAATCTAAAACCCTATAACAAATTTTAGTGTCTTTGGCGAGGTGGACGCGGGTCCAGTGCTGCATGATAGCACTGTCCACGTCCAGTCTCGTCGCAACAGTCTGCAAGAGGCTGTTGGAGCTGCCCCGCACCCGATGGATCAGAGATGCTATGCGTTTTATTACGATAGCTGAGAAGCTATCAACACCAGCTTCTGCTAGCATCCCCGAGGCACTGCAGTGACGTCGCAGCCCCATCAGCCCCCGAAAGGCATTGTTGTACTGCGTGCGCAGAGCCCTGTAAGATCCTTGAGTGTAATTTGTCCACAGGCTGCACGTGTACAGAGAGTTACAATAGGCTTTAAAAAGTGTAACCTCTACCTGTTGTGTACAACGTGCGAACCTGCGGTCAAGCATAATTGCCCTAACGCACAACGCCCTGCGCTCCCGCTCTATATCTAAATAATCTTTGAGCGACTCGTTACCGAAATAAACTCATGAGGCATATCGGTGTCATCATACAGCTTTTTCCATAGAACCTCATATTGAACTGAGACTATAACTGACCCCTAACTAATTTGTAATATTTTTAACGATTATTATATACAGTTAACAAAAACTACGCAATGCATAAAACCCCAACCTAAAATTACTAATCAAATAAAACCAAAATTTAATCAACGTACGAGTACTATCTATCTGACACCTGTTGATGAGTTGGAAATATTTAGAATTATAATGGGGTTAAAAAATAGCAGGGCATGCGGCTACGATGAAATTATATCCAAAGTTATTAAACGATGTGCCGATAGGTTATGCCGTCCAATTTGTCATATCGTAAAGTTATCTTTATTCAAGGATACTTTCCAGATAAACTTAAAGTGTCTGTCATTAAACCTATTTATAAAAAGGTGATCCAGGTGACCCAAGTAATTATCGACCAATTACACTAATACCCATTATTTCAAAAATCTTAGAAAAAGCAATTCAGACTAGATTGTCTGACTTCCTATCTAAGTGTAACATTTTGCATCCAAATCAATTTGGGTTTCAAAAAGGTAGCTCAACAACTTTGGCATGTGTTTTAATTTAATAAAAAGTATCACGGAAAGTATTAATAAAAAACAACAAATTACAACGATTTACCTCGACATGAGTAAAGTTTTCGATTTTGTGAATCATAAGAAGCTCCTTTTGAAATTAGAAGCTCTTTTTGAAATTAGAATCCTATGGTATCAGAGGGAAAGCATATGATTGGATAAATAGTTATTTGCTAAATCGAAGCCAGTGCACAGAAATCATAAAGTTATCGACGATCGAGCCTATCGTACGTACGTGCTACGCTACTTGTCTCTAAATTTTTCCGGCAAATATTCAAATATAAGTGGTATTAACGATTGATACACATACCGACAGTACTTTAGTTGTGCAAGCTCAATTTTCTTAAGTTTAAAAAAAAACAAAAACAGTGAATTCAATGAGAAAGTTAAAGAAACCATTATTGGATTATATTATTTGATACAAATTTTGCAACGGTTCTCTGCGCATCGTCAGCTGAGTCAAGGTCGCCCGGTTTACAGCGGTCAGCGGTCTGTCCTGCTCAATCGCACGCGCACGCAGTGTTGTCTTGCTCTTGCGCACGGCGGTCACTCACCCACAGCGTTATCTATCGCCCGACAACTTTACAAGATCATACATTAACAATGAGGAACTGCTGTGCTTGTAACGATCACATAAGTGTGGCTAATCTATTGGTTTGCATTAATTGCAAAGCGCAATTTCACAATTTGTGCGTGAGTATAACTGATGAAATACTTAAGTTAACTAGAAATGATCTTGAGCGTAAATAGGCATGTCCGGAGTGCCAAAGAATCACTAAGCGTTCATTCAGGGGTGACGAGACACCTGTAAGAAATACCCATGTTGAGCAAACGGCTTCCTTGGGTGAGATGAAAACATGTCTTGTGACGATCTGAACTCTGTAACTAAAAAAGAATGCGAATACCCTCACACCGCGGCTCCCCCATTGCCTGCGGAGTTCAAAAACTTTATGCTGGAGTGTTTTAATAACTCCAACTCTACTATGAAGAATTACATAGACGCGGCTACCTCGTCTCTTAAGGTAGAAGTCACTCAAATGTTAAGTAATCTCTCTGGGAATTTAAACAACCTACAGAGTAATGTCACAGCGCTCGAATCTCGCGTATGTACTCTCGAGTCAGAGAACTCGGTACTACGAAAAAATTTGATTCTTTCGAGGCGGGAGCTTCGTGTGCGGACATCAGCACACTAGAGTATGATCTCTTAAATCTTCGCAGCACTTTGAATGAGAGGGACCAACAAGACCTACACAATGACTGTGATATCACGGGTGTTCCAGAGTACCCTGGGGAGTCTACAACGCATCTCGTCATATCTGTGGCCCAGAAACTGGGGGTCGAGTTGGAGGAACGGGATATCGTACATGCTTTGCGGGTCGGGCGCGCGCCTAGCAGCGGGGATGACGCTGGAGTGGCGGGAGGACCGCCGCCGCCGCTCGCCCTGCCTCGGACAATAGCCGTAGGTCTTGCACGTCGAGTCTCACGTCGAGATCAGCTTCTCCGTCAAGCTCATGCGCGCAAGAACTTAAACTCCGACGGGCTCGGACTGCCCCCGCATACGGAGAGAACCATATATTTAAATGAACGGCTTACAGCAACTAACCGTGTACTACTGGCGAAAGCACGTGAGGCAAAGAAGCAGCTAGGCTGGTCATATGTCTGGACCTCTGGTGGACGAATCTGTGCTCGCAAGTCGGACCTACCTACTGATCGGGTTGAGATTATTCGAGCGGAAGAGGACATTTTTCGCGTCTTTGGCTTACACATTCGAGACCAAAAAAAAAATATCTTATCATAATACCTATTTATTTGCGATTTGTATTCTTACTTTTTCCTTTTAAGTGTTATCAACTGTTACTGCTAATTATTATACAGGTATGTATCGCCGCCCTTAATACGCATAATTTACGTCATGAAATTAGTAATAAGTGCGCCCCCATTATACTCACCACTTTTAGACACTCTGACAAAATACTATACACACAATCACCCACTAAGGCATACATACACTATCAATCATTCGTATAATATATTATGTTATGTAAATTAATTCATTATATTTTTGCTATATATCACATATCTATAACACAAATAAACAGTCTCTTTAACCATTACCACAACACATCATCTACCTGCCTGCACTATATTTTTGACAGCAATGATTAAATCAAAGCAATTCTCCATTGGACTCTGGAATGCGGGATCACTTGCAACAAACCATGACGACTTTCTGGCCTGACCTGGTTGCGTGAGGGACAGGATGGTGTTGCCCCTCAAGTCCCCGGCTATAGGCTGCGTCACGTCCCGCGCATGCACGGTAGACGGCAGCGTGGAGGGGGGGGGGGTGGGGTTTTACTTAAAGAACTGTATTTCTGCCCGTACCCTTGCGCACCCAACACCATATCAAGAACTCGAGCAGATGTGGATAACTTTAAAAGTGAATGGTACACAGTTTACCTTAGGCACTGCCTATCGCCCTCCTTGGCAAAATGTAAAGACGTTTTTCGACGCACTCACTGAAACCATTGCATCGTTTACTAACTATGACCATTTAATTATCTTAGGGGACTTTAATATAAATTTACTCGACAATCTAGACTATAAGACTTCCCAATTGCAAGAATTTTTACATTATTTTAACCTTAAAAATCATATTGATGAACCTACACACTTTACAGCAAATAGTTCGACTCTTATTGATCTGGTTTGTACCGACACTAATCTAGCTATACGTAACAAAAAAGTTGTGCACTACCCATCGTTGGGCGGTCACGCAATAGTATGTATCGAACTTAAATGCATAAAACCTAAGCCTCCCAAACAGCGTATCACGTATAGACCTATCAAGGACATAAATTTGACTAATTTTAATCTTGACCTTGAATTTATCGACTGGGATGACATATTAAATTTGAACTCTGTGAATGACATGGTACTTACATTGAGTAACCATATAATAAACTTATTCAATATACACGCTCCTGAGCAAACAATCGTAATTAGAGAGCCACATCCACCTTGGCTAACCAGCAATGTGCGCTATATGATGCATCTTCGTGACACTGCTCATGCGGATTTACGTTCACGTGACTGCACGGGCGCGCACCCTAGTGATGTCGACCTCAGCGCGGCAAAATTAAAATATAAAGATCTAAGCATATGGTAAATGTTGCCATTTACTATGAAAAGAAGGGTTTTTTCAACCAGCATATTAATAGACACATCAACAATTCAAAATATCTTTGGCCAAATTTAAGGAAAACTATAGTGTCTATTCTAAAAAACAAATATGAGATTCCTTCGCACCTTAACGACCCCAACGAAATAAACAGAGCTCTCTTAGATATACCTGGTGTAGATTCAGTGGCCCTTTCAGATTTGACCTATTATGAATTCCACAAGTTCTGCTCATCTGTGTTTGCTTTAAAATTAGTTAGTGAGAGTACAATTGCAAAAATAATTTTATCGTTAAAGTCGAACGCCTGTGGATCAGATAATCTAACCCGTGACATGATACTACTGACCTTACCTAACTCACAGCCATTATAAATAGGTCCATTACTGAGCACACTTTCCCTTCCGACTGGAAAAACGCTCTGGTCCGTCCGCTGCCAAAATCAACTCAAGCTGCTACCGCAAAAGATCTTAGACCAATAAGCATTCTGCCTTTTTTATCGAAGATCTTGGAAAAGGTAGTCTGCTACCAAGTTACTTAATATTGTGAAGAAAATAACATTTTCCGGGAACTGCAATCTGATTTCCGCCGTGGACGATCCTGTGGTACAGCCATGATGGACGTGGTGGACAATCTGCTGACTGCTCAAGATGAGGGTAGAGGCTCTGTGATGGTGTTGCTCGACTACTCATGCGCGTTTGACTCTATTAATATATCTCTCCTACTGTCAAAGCTATCGTACTACGGGTTCGACCACACAGCCCTGAAATGGTTTAACAGATACCTAAGTAACCTCACACTATGATGATTACCATTTCGTTCGGAACCCTAACAGAGAACAGCTGCACAAACTTACAAATTACGAATGTCGATTGTTTGTTCATTTGAAAATGACGCAAATACTTTGTGTAAATGGGCTGATTTTAATTTATGTATAAATTCATATTTAAGTTTCGTTATAGATTTCTCATATATTAACAATAATGATAAGATTGATGAGCTATTCATTTCAAAATTTCAGAATAACATAAGATAATAGATAATTATAATAAACTCTTTTAAAAGCTTTAATAAAAAAAAACTATTTGAGCTAAACAATCTAAAGCTAAAGAATCAAAATCAGTGTTAAACCGTAAAACGTGAAATATAAACGCAATATGGGATAAACAAAAAAAAAAACTGTTAACTTGCCTAGGGTTCCGTACGACTTAAGAAAAAATGTCGTCGCACGCGTTCCTGGCTAGGAACGCATAGTCGTGCAGAAGTGTAGTCCAACTCGCACTTAGCCAGTTTTTGGTATTTGTTGTTATTTTGTATAATGAACTATCAACAAACCATTATTAAACTTGTAAAAGTTCCCGTTTTTAAGATAGCGTTAAAACAAAAAATCGAGCGAAAATCGCCTAAAAACACGGTTGTACTAGGGAAAACCCCTTCATTATTTTTTTTTAATATTGTTTTATAGCGGCAACATAAATACATAAAACGTGAAAATTTTCCACTGTCTACCTATTTGTTTCGTGTTAAGTTCATGAGATACAGCTTGCCAACAGACATTCAGACAATACAGCCATTCCGTTACTTCTTTTTAAAAAAGGGTGAAACGGCACTACTTATCCATCTTATCTTGTTAAAATATTATTATGTATTAATGTATTATAATTTTTACTGAAGCTAAAAATGAAATCCTAAGGCGTTTGAACTCTGTCGCCCCAGACAATCAGATTGCCACTAATGAGTCACTTCGCCTACTAGGAGTGCCCCTTCTGGACGGATTCATACCACAGTTTATTGAGGAGCAAGTGGAAGATTTTCGTAGAACTTCTGATTGTCTGCTGAATATAAGTGCACATATGGCGTTAATTATTATTAAATTATGTCTATTTGTTCCTCAATTTTACCTTCGTTCTACGTTGCAGCCACCTATAGAAATTTCAGGGTCTCTTGTCAGCTGTGGATGACTCCATAGAGTAGCTGCTCACTAAGGTCCTAAACTGCCGGTTTACGTCTGATGCGTGGGCTCAGGCATCTCTTCCGGTCCGCTTTGGGGGCATTGGTATACGGTTACCTCTGCATCTCTGCCCGCGTTTCTGGCATCTGCCTTTGGTTCCAGCAAGCTGTTTGATTACAATATCATCAAACAGCTTGCTGCAACCAAGGCAGATGAATATTTTATTAAGTTAATGTTAATTATAAGTTCGATGTTAAATGCTCATCTGCATATGGACAACTAAATTATTAATATTAAAACAATCATTTGCTACACACGGAAACTAGGGCGCAACGCAGCAGAAAACTGTTCGGTGCTAACCGTACATGCTCCCGAGGGAAATGTGAAGTTAGAATTAGTTATTAAGAGAAGTACATAATGCTAAGTTTTTTATAAAATTAATTAACAAAAAATAAAGATATTAATTACAAATGAGCATTCATTACAAAGCAAGAAATATTTAGTTATTGATATGTTATTCTACAGAGTCAGCGTCTGAGTTTTCCTGGAAGGTGAACCGGTTATCTCTACTTCTCTGTATTTTCTCAGTCGGTTTGGTGTAGATAGGGTGCCGTGGTGGTTTCGCTGGCCCACTTATCTGTTTCATTTCTATCTCCACGGTCTGATTCTTTTTTCCTTCTGTGGGTCTTTCCGTTTCTTTCTTACATTTCTTTTTGAGCCATATAACGAGAGCTGTCACTAGTGCGCTTCCTACTAGAAAAGATGTTATCGAGTAGTGATAAATGTCGTGGACGCCCAATCCTGTCGTTAAAGGCAGCCTTTCTTTTTCCTTTATGCTAATTGTTCCTGAATTTTCATAAAATCTGTTGAAGTTAGGCCTTTCTTTTCTGTGATGTTAATCTCTTTATTTTTCCAATATAAGTCGAAAATTTTGTTTATTGACGTATTAAGCGTTGGTACTTCTATTTCCGAGTTTAACATCATTCTGCTACCCAAGTGACTGTAGGTGTATAAAGTAGCATCGTTTTTTTGAAGGATGCATTTTGGTTTTAGTGCAATCACACCAATCCCGTCAATAACAATCGGTGTAACTTGATCATCGCATATAATGTTCATTATATTTTTATCGCAGATCGTAAACAGCCACCAGTACGGTTTATGAAGTTGAGTCCAAGTGTCCTTGCAATCTACGTCACTTATGACGCATGATAGGGGTGTCTGAGGCATTTGCTGACTGAACACGTTATTTTCGAATGGCGCATTCTTGTCGTGTAAGCTATAGACGGGTTGGCGCGCCATACAAATAAACTTATCTCTGCTGTACGTAGTACAGTGATGCTCGTCATTAACGATCATGATTATGTAAGACTTTTGTACAAAGTTGATGGCGATTTTGTTCGATGATGGTTGAATTACTTTCAGTTGACCTTGCCTTTTGAATGGTATAGGAATTACTCTGTAGATTGTATATTTCTTCTTCGTTTATCAATGGAATATGTATCTCGAATAACAAAAAGTTATCATTTATCCTTGCCTTGACGTATAGATGTTAATAGATTTCCTGAATATCCTCCTGTATATCCTTAACTGGCAGAGATAATCCTCTTGGTAGTTTTCCTCTTATTTTCATGAGCTGATCAATAGGTTGCGATGCAGGAAATAAGAAGACATCCAGATGGCCTTTATAGATATCTGGCAAGGCGTTAAATAGCATTCTTTGTATTCGTTCCAAATTATTTATAATAAGTGTCGCCGTAATCGAAGCTGAATTGACATTATTTACTGAAGACAGCATTTCGACTTTGTTCTCAATTTTATTCATGTAATTATGCATAATGTCGAATTGCGTGTTCATGAATTTATCGCTCTTTTTTATTATGTTCTTTTCAGCTTCAATTATTACAGTTTGATTCTTCATAAGCTGTAAAAGATAGTCTTCGTTGTTTTGTAATATGTTGATGTCGTTTTCATACTTAGTGGCGAACTCTTCATCTAGAACCCCGAATGACGTTCTCGCTAATTTTCCGACTCCATCAAAATAGCCTCGTTTTTGCCGTTGTAGATGGTGCGACAAAAGTAACGAGTTATACTCAGTCAGATGACGTAGCTCGTGACGTAGTTGGTTGACGATTGCGCTGCACGGCGCATACTCCATTTTATCCATACGATTGCACATTTTGTCAATATTATATATGTAGGTACTTAGTTTGTCTGTTGTTTGCCAATACGTAGTAAGGTTATAGTATACTAACAAAGTCCACTCATCATGTATAAGCTGTAACTGTCCAACTTCGTCGAAATATATTGGTTTGTTGTTATCTATGGGAGATATTTTGTAGTTCGCAGTCGGTGATGAGCTTACGGTTCCGATCATCATAAGTATCATTGTTAATAATGTAAAAAGGCTTCTTTTCGGAGTTTTTATGTTTTTGTTTGAGCTTGGTTGAGGATGTTTGTGCTCTTCTTGTTGTTTCGGCAGTGGTGCAAGCTTAGTTATGGGTCGTTTGATGTTTCCCTTTTTTGTTTTGATAGATACTACTCGCACGTGACCGTCACTTCCCGGATGAACTTCTGTTACTTTTCCGAGAGCCCATTTCCCAGCCGGTAAGTTTTCCTCCTTTACCAACACAACGTCTCCTTATTGTAGATTTTTCTCCGGGCGTTGCCATTTCCAGCGCATTTGCATTTCATGGAGGTACTCACTCGACCAGCGTTTCCAGAAGTGTATGTTCATTTGCTCTATTAATCTCCATCTGTTTCTCAGATCATATTGATTGAAGTCTTCTTCTTCTTGTGGGAGTGATAGAAGCGGTCCGCCGATGAGAAAGTGACTAGGCGTTAAGTATTCCAAGTCATCTATATCTTCCGACAGAGGGCAGAGCAGGCGTGAATTCAAGCAGGCCTCGATTTGAGCTAGGAGTGTGGTGAACTGCTCAAAGGTAAGTTTTTGTTCCCCGAGTACGCGCTTGAGATGGTACTTCATTGCCTTCACCCCCGATTCCCAAATTCCTCCAGCCGAAGCCCACAGGGGGGCATTTCTGGACCACTCTACTGACATTTGGGTCATTTCGTCGAAGAATTCTGAAGTTTCGAATGTTTTGTTGTGTCGAAAATCTTCTTGTAGGACCTTTGCTGCGCCCACAAAGTTAGTTCCATTGTCCGAGTATACATGTTTTGGTGTACATCTTCTTGCACTTAATCGTTTGAAAGCGGCGAGAAATGTTTGTGTTGACAAATCTGACACCAGTTCTAGGTGTATCGCTTTAGTCACCATGCATATAAAAATGGCGATATAAGCTTTACAGGTTTTAACTCCACGTCCCTTGTTTATTTTTATCTCCACGTGACCTGTAAAGTCCACTCCTGTGTTGCTGAACGGGCGCGCCGGCGTGACTCGTACTTTAGGTAAATCAGACATTAATTGCTCGTTCCGGTGCGGCTTATAACGATGACATCTTACAAATTGACGTAATTGCTTCTTCACAGTTTTGTTTCCGCCAATAATCCAAAACGTCTGCCGTAAAAAAGCGAGGCAAAGGCGTGCACCGCCGTGGAGAGTTTCTTGATGGGCCTCCTGGATGAGAAACTCCGTTAACCTTCCTTTAGCGGGAATGATAATAGGATGTTTCGATTCAGGTGACAACATTGAGTTAGTCAGGCGCCCTTTAACTGTAAGCAATCCCTTTTCGTCGATAAAAGGGGTCAGTTTTATTAAGTTACTCTTTTTCGAGATATTTGAATTCTTCTTCAAACGCTCAATTTCTTCGCCAAAATGTTGGCTTTGTATATTTTTTATAATAAGTTTATAACTCCCCTTTTTTCGCTCAAGTTGGTCAACACCTTGCTTATTAGTATTACGCAATGCTGATACGACGCGTAATATCCAAGCGATCACTCGTGTTGCGCGTTTTAGTTGGCTGTGTTTATACAATAATGAATTTACAATTTCGCTCTTGACGGTGTCATGTTTCATCACATAGCAATTAGTTTTGAAGTCTTCGTTAGTTGTTAATGTACCACTTTGCGAAGTTTTTTCTATGTTATTTGTTTTCAGCCATTGTGTTCCTTCCCACCATAGTTGGAAGGGTAAAAGTTGAGAGGGTAGGAGGCCTCTGGTAGCGCAATCCGCTGCGTTGTCGTCTGTCTTCACATAGGACTAGTTGGCAGCCGGAATAATGTTTCTTATCTCGGTCACTCGGTTGGCAACAAATCTTTCCCATTTGTTTACGTTGCCGTTAATCCATGCTAACGCTACTTTTGAGTCGCTCCAGCATTGAATTTTTAAATCCTTTGAAGTAAGGGTGTTTTTTAGCTTTTCCAGTAATTTGGCGAGTAATCCGCACCCGAGTAATTCTAATCGATAGCCATCCAAGTGGGTCGTAGAGCTTGCTTATGTCGGCTAGTACAGTTCGCTTCGTATGTTTGTTTGTTTCAGTAAGTTTGCATCGAAATGAAAATGAGTCATCAATCGGGTTCCAGCAAAAACCCAGTGTTTTAGTCGTGTTTTGACTTTCTTGTTCGTTCTTGAAGTTGATCGTATTGTTGTTACTAATTTGTTCTTCTGTTAAATGTTCTAGGATTATATGATCGTTGCTTGTCCATTTTCTTAAGTTAAATCCCCCTTTTTTCAGGAGTTTGATCAAGTCTGTGACCAGTTTCTTTGCAGCCGCCAGGTCATCGTGCCCGAAGACAAGGTCATCCATGTAAAAATAGTTTTGCAAGACCGTTGCAGCTTCGGGGTAGTTAGCTTGTTCATCTCGTGCGAGTTGGTGTAGCGTACGCATAGCGAGATATGGCGCTGATTTTGTGCCGTTAGTCACGGTGCATAGTTGCCATTCCTGTAAGGGATGCTGCGGCGAATTTCTCCAGAAGATCCTTTGAAGATTTTGTTGGTTTTCATTTATCCAAATATGTCTGTACATTTTTTCTACATCCGCAGTAAAAACGTACTTATGAACTCTCCAGTTTATGAGTAAGGTGAGCATGTCTTTCTGTAGGTTCGTGTCGGTATACATCAGATCGTTCAGGCTATGGTTGCTTTTTGTCTTGTGTGATGCATACCCTTAACCTGCTCGTGGTAGACTCAGATCGCCAGATACCGTGTTGGGGTAGGTGGACTTGCCCCTTTGTTTTGGTTAAGTTTGTTACCAGGCTTCATGTGCCCCATAGTAATGTAGTCGTTAATAAATTTCTTGTATTCTGTTTCAAGTTCCTTGGTTTTCCGCATTTTTAGTTCCAGCTGTAGAAATTAGGCTAGGGCTTGTGGTTTCGTAGGTCCTAAGTTCGCTTCATACTCTGGTTTCATGGGCATCTGAACCACATATTTCCCGTCAGGCAGCCTCTTTGTGGTTTCAATGTAATATTTCTCACATAAATCGTTCTCGCTAGTTGATGTTGTGCTATTTGGGATTTCTTCGATTTCCCAGAAGCGTGTCATATTTTCCAGCTCGTTAAGGGTTACATGGCAGTTAAATGTTTTAACATTTCCACTCAAAATCCACCCAACTCTGGTTTGTTGTGCCACTAGATGCTGGTTATCTTCGCTTTTCTTGACTCCGCTTAGTAATAGCTCTGAATAAATATCGGCGCCCAAAAGTAGGTCACCTGGGCCCGGCACGTTGAAGTGAGGATCGGCTAATTTTATGTTCTCTAAGTAGTGCCAGTTTTCCTTAGAAAATGAAGTACTTGGCAAGTTATTTATCAATTTTTTCATCACCAATGTCTCAGTTTTAAATGTATAATCAGAATTAATAGACTTGCATTCTAAGTTGATTGACTCTTTGCAGTTTTCTGATAGACTGCCGATTCCAGACACCACGGCGGTAAGTTTCCGGCGCGGTAATCTGAGACGTTGTGCCGCATTTTCAGTGATAAGGCTTACTTGCGAGCCTTGATCAAGTAAAGCTCTAAGATTGATAAACTTCCCGTCTATATTTTTCACCTTCAGTTGTACAGTCGTTAACAAAACTTCTTACTCTTCGTTTGTGCAGTTGTGTACCGAATGCGGGTTGGCTGGTTGTTGAAAACCGCTACGGGATGGTTGTTCAGATTCTGATTCATGCATGAGAGTATGATGTGACTTGTGACACAGCTTGCATTTATTTCGTGAGATGCACGGTTTTTCTCCGTGACTGTACAAACAATTTTTACATAATTGTAAGTTACGAACTGTGTCACGACGCGCTATTGCGTTCATATCCAAAATCTTCTGACATAGCATTAAGGCATGGTCGGATTTGCAAAAAGGGCAGGTTTTCACTGTCGCAAAGAAGGTTTTGTGCAAGTTTTGATGCTTGTTATAGTTCGTCGACCTCGGCGCGTTTTAATTTTTCTGATAATAATTATTGCGTGACGAAGACGACTGCATATTATTTTGCGGCTTGTTAAAAGTTTGATGTTTGCTCGAGTTTGATGTTCGCTGGTTAGAGCCGCCTTGTAGTGCTTCGAGTGCCATAAACTTTGACTCGAGAAAAGTTGAAAACTCTTCAAGGTGAGGCAAATCTCTCGGTTCTTTAAGATCTTTCATGTATTTATTGTAAGTTACGCTGTCCAATTTCTGAACGAGCAAATGAACAATAATCGGATCCCAAGTAGTGATGTCGATACCGATATTTGTTAGTCCGTTAAGGCATTCTTGCATAACATCGTGAAGTTTCCTTAAACTTGAGGCGCTTGCTTGCTGTATGGAGGGTTGGTTGAGAAGGGTATTTATGTACGATGTAAATAAAAGCCGTTTGTTGTCGAAACGATGCGTGATAATTTCCCAGCACGATGTATAGTTGTCAGCGCTAATGCCGAGATGCTGAACCAGTTTTTCAGCCTCACCCTTTAATTTGGATTTCAGATGTTGCATTTTCTGTGCATTAGAGAGCAGCGGGTTGTTGTGCACGCTCTCCACATAAAGATCTTTGAAGGTTGCCCACTGATTGTAATTACCAAAGAAATCGGGAATAACAATCTTAGGGGTAGCTTTTTCATAATGTGAGTTGTTCCAAATATTGTGGTTAAGCTTCTTTCGTAAATCGTCGTACATATTCTCCATGCAGGCGTATTTTTCTCTGTATTCTTTACCTTCCTTCCCGTCGTCTGCCAGTGAAGCCTTTCGATTTGTTCCCACTTGCCTTTCATCATGTTTAAGTTATCTTCTAGCTCCCATTTTTCCGTCCCGGAAGTGAAGTTCGCTTTCTACACGACTCTTGCGAAAGCTTTAAAGTTACAGGATTAATGACGTAAAAGCTCCTCAATTTTTTCAGAGTTATCGCCGTTTTCCGGGGCCGGTGCTTCAAACAATACGTCTTGAAATATAAATTCGGTATTTTTGTTTTCGTTCAAGGCCGCAGCCGCTGCTTTCAAAGTCTCCTGCCGACTCCGGATATCACTCAAAGTATTTTCGTACATGATTTTGGCTTTCGTAAAAATCTGATCCCGGAAGTTGGGAATGTCCACCACTCCAGTTTTACTAATTAGTTCATGGTTTACCCCGAACACATCCCAGTTAGAATGAAGTTGGTTCAAGCGTTTCTCCAGATAAGTTAAGGTCTTCTTCACAGAACCATCTTTATTGTAGTCAGCACAAGTCTTGTTTAGGTTGTTGAAGTCAGTTACTTACGAAGCAATTAGTAGGTCGATTTCCGACATTGTTGCTTGTAGTTGATGTTAAATGATTTTTCAATGAAGTAAGTTCGATGTTAGGGGCGTAAGTTATAGTTCGATGTTTACCGCAGTTAAGTAATTCGATTGTTGTTGATTGTGGCAGTTGTAGTAAAATCCACAGTTCACAGGTTCGATATACAGTGCACTTGCACCCCTAACACGACATGTGCGACTTCTCAATTCAACCGGTGAGACCCGCTTGTGGAAGGCCGGCGAACCGATCCGCTATCGTGAAAAAAGTACAAATTACACTAAATACCTATTGCTTCGAAGGACCAAAAAGAGATGTATGGGCCCGCGATGTTGGTAGTAGATGTTGAGTAGAACACACACAGATTCACAACAATATTTTATTAAGTAAATGTTAATTATAAGTTCGATGTTAAATGCTCATCTGCATATAGACAACTAAATTATTAATATTAAAACAATCGATTGCTACACTCGGAAACTAGGGCGCAACGCAGCAGAAAACTGTTCGGTGCAAACCAAACAGATATTATCCAACCATCTTTACCGCAGGCCGAGGTGACTCACCGCTCCGAGGCACTGGAGACTTGGCTATCCCTCAGTGGCTGCGATGCTCCCACTTTCCTGCACTCGCAAAGGCAATGGGACCAGCCGCTGTGCAAGAAAGCGCAACAAGATCTTTTAAACGCTTGCTCAAATATGACCGCCCGTGCTCGATTGCTGGCTGTTTTCGAAAAAGAGTCTGGGCTTTGGCTTAACGCTCTTCCATCGGCAAATATAGGCACCTGCTTAGATGACTGCACTTTGTCCTTAGCTGTGAGCCTCCAGCTTGGCCTAAAAGTTAACCAGGTGCACGAGTGTAGATGTGGCGCGTCCGTTGACGAGCTAGGCCACCATGGACTTTCGTGTCAGAAAAGCGCGCACGCGGCCCTAAATGACGTCATTCGGCGGGCCCTTGCCTCAGTGAACATCCCGGTAACGTTAGAACCAAACGGGATTGTTCGTTCTGATGGCAAGAGACCCGACGGACTGACGCTCATTCCCTGGAAGCAGGGAAGGTGCTTGGTGTGGGATGCGACCTGTGTAGACACTTTAGCCCCCTCCCACGTTAGAGCCACGAGCGGGCAGGCGGGAGCGGCCGCTTCGTCCGCGGAAATTTTGAAGATTAGAAAATATCAGGGATTGTCCGATTGCTACATGTTTGCACCCTTAGGGTTCGAAACGATGGGCACTTGGGGCCCTGAGTCTAAAAATCTTATTAGGAGTCTTTCGGCGCGTCTCAATGAGGTCTCTGGAGACCGCAAAGCTAGCAGTTTTTTTTCGAGCAGCGCATTAGCCTCGCCATTCAGCGAGGTAACGCTGCCAGCCTGCTAGGTAGGTTACCTCGTGGGGACGCGCTAAATGATATTCTTTATTTATTATGACTTATTGACTATTTTGACTGATAATTATTTTGTATGAAGAAATAATAATAATGATCGCATAATGTATTATATTATAGTTTAGGTATGTAGTTTTCTATTATATTATAAGTATAAGAATAATATGGTATGTAGTCAGTATAAGTAGTATGTTTAAGTTATGATTATGTATGTATGATAAATATGTATTGTATATTTTCCTACTATTTAATTATTTAATACTAGCTGTTGCCCGCG